>JAYEVD010000362.1:0-315301 GCA_036346405.1 Phyllostachys edulis
TCATTGCCCTAGCAAGTGCTCTATCTTAGACGTCGTTGAACCCTTTGTGGAAATATTCATCTGAACTTACCAAATTAAATGATTGCACAAGGACACTACTCCAGAAAGAAGGCATTCGTCAGTTTACTCGCCAAGAGAGCGCACAGGAATATTTGCTCCTAGAGACCAGCCAACAGCGTAGACATTAGACTGAGGGTAACAGCCTAAAACATGATCGACTACTTGGCGGAGATCTCTAGCAAATAAAGTAGAGTAGAACTTAGCTGTAATCAGAGGACTGTCTGCACATCTATGACTGTTAAATACCACAACACGCCATCCTTTGCTTCCAGCTCTCAAAAGCACAAGTCTTACCTATGTATCATCATTTCCCCTTGTTAGCCCGGGCAAGAGAATTAGCACCGACGATCTCATGGCATACAAGGGTCGCCACCAGAGACCCAGAGGAGCATGGCCGGAGGCTGTTGCTGCCAAAGCCGAGCCGAGGGGAGACAGAGCGCGACGGCGCTATGGGCAAGACTGGTGTGAGGAGCCGAGGAGGGCGGCGCCGACCACCAATGGTAAGAGGAGGCGGCGACCCCAGAGGCCGACGGCGGCGTGGCACCACGGGCGAAAGGAGGAGCCGAGGCAGCCGGAGGTGATGCCCGAGGCGGCGGGGCCAGGAGGTCGAGGCAACCGGCGACGGCCACGGCCCAAAGCAAGAAGGGACCCAGAGGTCAGGACGGGAAGGCTCGCTGCACGGGCCAGAGGGGTAGCCGGCCGAGCAGCAAGCGCGGGGGGGAGGCGCGAGGCTTGGCCTGGGATGATGCGGGAGCGGCGAGGAGGTCGGGGCTCAATGAAGACATCACGAAGGCAGCGGCACAAGATTGATCCAACCGTCCGCCGCTTCTTGTTTGTTTTGACTTGGTGCTGTGGTGCTAGGGTTTACTTGGTTTGCTACTTAAGGTTCGGGCGCAGACCATGAAGCCCAATAGCCCATAAAATGCCAGCCCACTAAGCCCACCAAGCGCCAACACTCAACAAGGAAGCCGTTCTTCTAATCGAAGTTTCGTGAGTGTTACGTATACGCCGCCGCCGCCGCTTTCTCCCGCCTTTGTCCGCTGAGCATTTGCCTTCATCATCTCGTGCATCTTGATTGCCTTGATCTCCTCTCTCTAATGCATGCCTCCTTTTTCTGTTCTATGCACCGAGACGCCGACAAGCCTTCGCTCTCGTCCGCCGCCCGGCACACAATGCTGCTATCGCACCAATCTCCTTCCTCATCTGGTTTCTAGGTGAGACCATGCATTCCCGTAGCCTTTTTCGTCTTGTAAACCCTCTAGGCTAGTTAATGAAGCTCGTAGATTGCCGTAGTGTAGCCACACCGTTAACCTCGTTGCACCGCCGCAAGTCGTCATGGAAGAACTAGTTGCGCCACCGCGTTTTGAGCATCGAGCGCACGTTTAGCACCATTGTAGCCTGTAGATGTTACTCTAGACTTCAATTTCGTGTGTTTAGCCACATTGAGTAGTTGCCCCCTAATGACAGTACTGCCACCGCCAACCACGCCGTCGTGCCGCCACCTCGGTCCATCTCCCGCCAAGGCGTCAGAGTCAAGTATTGTCGTTGTTTTGGAGTTTGACATGTGATTCTATAAATTGGAAATCTATTTGTAGAAATTTGGAGTTTAAACTTATTGTATAAAACCTCATTATAGTGATATTCAAATTCGACTGAATTTGGTAAGCATTAGATTCGCATTCATATTCAAGTTACAACATTTGATTCGGATTTGTATTTGAGAATATTCATATTCACATTCAGATTCATTTGAAAAATACAAATACAAATGTGGTATGGTCACTATTCGATTTATATTCGATCTTTTCAACCTTAGCTACGAGTAAGCGCCCTAGGCACTCACAACACACAAGAGCTTCAATTATTTTAGGCTCGTTACATTAGAATTTTTTTTTATTTAATCCTTTTTAAATTATATTTTAAAATTAATCCATCGCTAACTTTATTTCTAATTGACTTTTGGTCACGCCACTTCCCGTGGCGTGACTAAATTGAACTATCACGCCACCAAGGACTGCGTGGGCCAAAGGTGCTGTGTAAGCCACACAAGGCCAAATAAGGAGGGTTTATGTGGCATCCGCCACGCCTTCTTTCTTGGCATGACAGATGTATTGTCACGCCGTAGTTCTTGGCGTGATATTTATTTGTCACGCTGTGATAAATGGCGTGATGTATTGTATAATTTGTTTGGATTCTATTTGTATGAAAAATAGTTGAAGATACGTGGTACATAACATGTCTCTATTCGCAACTTGAAAATAGAATATATAGACCGTATATAAGCAAATATAACACCATCCTTTTTAATGAGAGTAAATAGAATATATAGACATGTAATCTTTTGTGGTTTGAAAATCTTAGACACTTTACAATATTTTTAGGGCGTGTCCTAGAAGTGATATATAATGCAACCTAAAAAATGAGTTTACATCCTAGTGTAGACAAGATGCTAGACAAGACTGCTGATGAAAGATGCGAGACATCCTAGTGGAATGATAGGTGGTGCGCAGACATTCTCATCGAATCATAGGTTTGTGGTCATAGACCAAACCGTAAAGTTTCTAACTTGTTTTTGTCATGTTGTTCGATGCCTTACTACGCCAAGAATTGAAAGCTTAAAAGACGATTTAGATTGAAAGTTGCGAATTAAAATAGACTTCATAACAAAGTTTGGAATAACATGGCGCATGTGGTTTGGTTACATACATAAGAAACAACATCATGCACGATGCAATAAACCAAGTTCTCCTACGATACATATGCGCCTTTTTGAATGGAAATAAATTAGACCTTCCGAACTAGTACGGAAAGGTGCCTCGCATAACCCACATGGAGTGTTCTCCACTGGCGCCTAGGACGTGGTGGGGTCGTTGTAGTGGCACGCACATATGCAGCTAGGGTTGGCGCAAGAAGATGTGGGATCATAGGAACTTCCTATGTTCACGACCTCCTCGTTGCCCTCTCATGTTTGCATCTGTTGGCTAAGGTCATCATTTTGCTCCTTGGGATCTTCAATTTGCGCCCAAATCAAGATTCGATTCCACAATACATCCACGCACCTCACAACATAGTAGCGTGGGGAGGATCGATCCATGGGTAAAGTTACATTTCGTCATCCGGCAGAAGGGACGGTTAGTATGGAGGATCTATTAGCGATAAGTAACCTGAACAAAACTATTTACCCCGAGTATGGGCATCGGAAGAAACGCCGCCCACCATCGAAAAGGGCCGTTTATGACTCTGCACGACAATTCCTCCCCGTGTCCGCATTTCGCCACTTAGGTTGGGCACGCTTGTTCGTCACCAACCGTAGTTAGGGTCAAGTCCTCCTCCTTTCCAGCGGCTTCGCTTCGCGAATTTTGCTGGACTGGTCCTCGGTGTCTCGCCATGGTATGTTAGTGTATGACGGAGAAGGTTCTTCTTTCTACGGTTTGAAGGATCGAGTGGTCCTTGCGAGCATGGGGTGCACAATTTATAGCTTCAATGGGAGGCCAAGACTTGATGGGGTAATGTGTTAGGTTGTAGATGACAAGACTTAACGGGGCCGCTCGCTGGGCGAGATAAGACCAAACGGGCAGCTTTGTGCAAAGGACAATACTAAAAGAGACACCTTCGCGATGCAAAGGACAAGATCGACAGGCGCTTTTTGCGCAAAGGACAAGATCGGCAAATTTTTATGCTAAAGAATAAGAATACACGGCAAAGATTGCAAAGGATAAGGCCAAAGGACACGCCTTTGAGAGTGACAAGACAAGACGGGACAACTTTGCACAGTGATAACTCTGATCGCCTCACCAGCTTTTCAGAACGAAAAGATATTACTCTGCAAGGAAAGACGTAGAGTGTTATCACGTCGACCAGAGAAAGGATGATTGTCAGTGCGCAAGGTTGTCTCCTTTGGTCTTATCTCTGCCAAAAGCTGCCTCGTGTGGGCTTGTCACTGCACAAAGCTGACTCATTTGATCTTATCACTGCGCATGGTGTGGTTAATTTCATGCAGAGTCCTATCTTGCTTTGCAGAGTGATATCTTATCGGTCTGAAAAGTGTAACCCTAAACCTAAACCCTAAACTTAGACCTAAACCTAAGACTTTGACCGTAACCCTAACCCTGAACCAATCTAAAACATAAGACTTTAACCCTAACCCTAACCCTAACCCTCAATCTGAAACCCTAACCCTGACCCTTGACCTATAAACCTGAAACCCTAACCCTAACCTCGAACCTAAAACCACCGATCAGAATCCTAAAAGCTAAAGCCCTAACTCGACCCTTGACCTAACCTCGACCTCAATCAAAACCCTAACCCCGAATCGAACCTAAACACCTAAAACCCTAACCCTAAAACCTAAAACCCTAACCCTAAACCTAACCCTAACCCTGAATGAAACGTAAGACTTTAACCCTAACCCTAACCTCGAATGAAACATAAGACTTTAACTCTAACCCTAACCGTAATCCTCAATCAAACCCTAACCTTGACCTAACCTAGGACCCTTGACCTAACCCACGACCTCAATGTAAAACCCTAACCCTGAATCTCAACATAAACACCTGGAACCCTAACTAAAAAAACCTAGAACCCTATTCCTAGGCCTTGTCATGCCACCATGCACGGCGTGGCAAAAACGTACGCCACGCCAAGATGCTTTATGTACCGTAGGGCTTGCACCCTAGCCTTGTCGCCGCTGGGCTAAGTCCGCCACGCCAGCTTTAGTGGCGTGACAAGATCGTATTGTCACGCCACCATTAACGGCGTGGTAAAAACGCGTCGCCACGCCAAGATGCTTTATGTGCCGCAGGGCTTGCACCTAGCCTTGTCGCCGCCGGCCAAGTCTTGTCACGCCAGCTTGAAGTGGCGTGACAAGATCGTATTGTCACGCCACCATTAACGGCGTGGCAAAACGCGTCGCCACGCCAAGATGCTTTATGTGCCGAGGGCTTGCACCCTAGCCTTGTCGCCGCCGGGGTTAAGTCCTCGCCACGCCCGCTTTAAGTGGCGTAGAAGAGACTTGTCACGCCGTTATTAGTGGCGTGACAAGAGCACTCACCGCATTGAATAAAGCAAACATCGATTTCATTCAAACAAAGAATCAACCAAACAAAGGATTTCATCCATATCGCCAGAATATTATTTTGTCATCCAAACAAAGCCACATGCGAAGTTCATTACAATAATTTCATTCAAACAAGAATAACATGCAACCATCATCCGTCTCATTTCATACAACTTTCAAAATGACCGACAAAGTTCCATAAGATATGAACTGCATAAAAGGCAAGCACACGAGAATCCATCCCATCGCTATGCTTTGGCACACACCGACTCCCGGCGTGAACCTCGCCATCGTGTTGTTGGGCTCGTGTGCCCTCGACGACGCTCTGGAACTAATGTTCAAGACGATCACGCGGTTTTACGGGGCAGGGGTGTCCCGAGTCGGTCAGTGTCGAGGTGGTGCATCAACCAGTCCTTGAGGAGCATCTCGTCGGGAATCCTAGCAATGACGTCCTCCTCGTCCTCCTCCGGGCCTCCTCCTCGTCCTCCCGGCCTCCTCCTCATCCTCCTTGGCCTCGTCTCGAGCCACTCCGAGCCGGCCAGTAGCACGACCTCTCCGATGCCGCCACACTCATCTTTGCGGCGATCGCGCAAGATTGGCGGCGAACCAACTACAAGGTTGAACAAGAAAAAGGTAGTGAAGTTTAATGCAACAAAATAAATAACAAGGGACAACATGTTAATTTAACGTAGTGTGTGTTACCTCAATGAGAAGTCCTAAGCGCTGAAGCTCCCTCCGAACCCTCCCCGTAGCATAAGAACCTTCCGGCCTCGTTGCTTATGCGGCGAAATGGCTTCCCTACGAACGGAAAACACATTCAATTAGCCTACGATAGTGACATTCCTAATTAGTGGTGTGATACAATGTACTCACGTAGTAAGCGTTGATAGGGCCCTCTCGCCGAGTGCTCGTCTGTGTGAACTCATCGTAGTCGCCCACGATGTCCTCCTCGTCGTCATCACCATCATCTACATCCGCACGGTCATGGCGGCCGGCCGAGAGCGCGACGCCGTGTAGCCACCGAGGTATCGACGGTTATGCCTCGATGGATCTGCAAGACGTCTGCGATAGCAAGGTGCTTGGTAGCAGCCACACCCCAACGCTTCGGCGTTAAATGCATCCTTACGGGTCCGGCGCTCCACAAAGTACTTGTTGGTCTTTCGAAGGAGTACTCCAAGATAGCGAATATCGCATCGCACGGATACCCTTAATAACGTTGTTGAACACCTCCGATATGTTCGTTGTCATCATTCCGCATCGACATGACCATCTTTATCGTATGCTCGTGCCCACTTCTCCTTTTCTTCGCAAGATTTCCTCCAACCACGACTTACCCGATTCGTTGGTGGCCCCCTCACTCAAATCAACTTGACCTCGAATTCCCTCTTCTCCAAGCATCCGCGTGCTTTGAACTTTCTCGTGAGATCTTCCTGCCGCATTGCTTAAAAAATTAGCCGCTAAATGACGATGCACCACCTATGCAAAGACATCCGGGTGTCCATCAAGTCTACTCTTCACAGCGCTCATAATGCCGTGGTGCTCGTCCGAGATGATGCAAACCTGTCGTCCAGGCCCAACGAGGCGTAGACGAACTATATCCAGGAACCATGCCCAGCTTGCATTGCTCTCACCCTCTGTCAATGCGAATGCTAATGGAATCAGTTGGTCCTCCGCATCAATACCCACGGCGAGCATCAAGGCACCATAGTACTTCCCCGTCAAGAATGTAGCGTCAACAGATAAGACAGGTCTGCAGTGTTTGAAGACCTCTATGCATTGCCCAAAGGACCAATACACCACCAAGGACGTGTTTCAGAACCCTCCATCGAAGTTTCAGACGGTTGTCGTGCTAAGGGTGAAACACCATGCCCGGATTCTTGGCTCGTGATAGCGGTTAGGATTCGAGGAAGCAAACCGTAAGCCTCCTTCCAATCACCCCACAATAATCATGACGCTCTCTGCTTTGTTCTCCATGCTTTCCGCATTTCACGGTGCACTTAATGAACCCGTAGATAACCTCGATAAGGGTGGCGACGGACACATCAGGATCGACACCCACAACTGCCATAATACGCCTAGCAATGAAATTTGCGGTCGCCTGGAGGTGCTCCCCGGACACTTGTGCGGTCCCACAAGTGTGAGGCTGCTTCACATTTGCTATTTTCCATTGGTTGTCCCTTGTTTTGCGGCCCCATACCTTCCATCCACACCCCCTTTCACACCTCACAGTGTACCTCTTGTTCACATCGGAGTGTTGCACTATGAACAGACGATGGTGCCATGACCGAGTATTCTTGCGACCAAACCTTCATGTCCTCCATGGTTGGAAACAACAAGTTCTTCCGTATTATGTCATTCTCCGGGTCCGCTATGCCATCCCTACTCCTCAACCCATTAGCACAAACCGCCTTATGAACCATACTGACATCATCGAACGCATGCACCGATGGGACCTCACCCATTACATCGCGAAGAACCCCGGATTCTCTGCGGAGAAAAGAGGTGCGGGAGCCTCGCCTTGATCGAGCTCCATCCTTCGTCGACTCCTCTTCACGGGTTGTTCCATCGCGAAACAACTCCTCCTCAAGCTCGTTGTTCATTACAAGACCGTTGAAATCATCCACGGGGTCAACAACACGCTATGGGAAGATATAAGCGATCCACCGGCAAGGGGTCATGGTTGGTACGACTCACGCTAACGAACTCTTCGGAAGGACGCTCTTCCATTGGGGGTCTTGTTCCTCCGTGTTGCCATTCACCACATCCAAATTGTCTCGCAAATCCTCAACAACGATTGTCCTTTCCATCGCCACCTCGGCCCGGACACGAGATGTTTGCACAATTTCCTTGTACGTGTGCCAATCATCTACAGACAGATTGGCACCAAAAAGGCGTGCATCTTTGAACCCTGCCCTGCGTCATATCGTCCTTGCATTCCGACAACGACCCCGGGCTCATTCCATCCAAATGTCGACTTAATCCTACTCACAAGAGTTTTAAAGTCCGGTGATTCAGGAAATAGAAGGACGGTCGCTTCCATGCCGCTGAAATCGACAGAACTTCCAGTTTGGCAAATGGACCCACCAAGAAATATCGCATAACTCGTCCATCTACATCCAACAAAATTCTGCAACGTCAGTACTGCATGCCATATGAACGAAATACCGCAAGTAAGAAATATCACAATAAACATTGGACATAACAAAAGCTCGCTTCGAGACGTCTTTGGCGCTTAACCAAGACAAACATATGCATAATTGATGGGTTGTTTCACAACGACTTGGTGTGTTAGGCCATACACAAAGGGACTTAATAACACCAAGAAACAAGGAGATGCAAAAGATCCAAAACCTACACTACCCGAGTCTCGTGCTCACCACGCCGAGATCCGTGCTCGAGACCGCCCAAACCACGTGTTTGGGACCGCTCGAGCTTGCCTCGAGTGCGACCTACACTACCTCGGGATCCACGTGCCTGTGCACGCCGAGATCCTGCTCGAGACCGCCCAAACCACGTGTTTGGGACCGCCAGGCTCATTCTCGAGCACGCCCAGACTTCGCTCCTGGCACGCCAGAGCTACACACTGAGTGCCACGAACCACTGTCGAAATCTTATATGAAAGGAGATAAGTTTACATGCTTTACAGATGGTTTGGCGACTAAACCTAGTCTACCTCCAAATGAGATGCCTATCACAAAGACACAAATTGTTACAATTCAATCTAGTCCTTCCATCATTTAGAAAGTTGTCACACATCCATTTGCTAATACATGAATGTGTTACTACTTTTGCATGCATGAAAAGCTTCTCACAATAACACCGATGCATATTTCAGGTGGGCCATTTCAACACATTACTCTAACCTCACTCCCATATCAAAACATGTTGTTGAATCGCATGCCCTACTTCTGGTTTTCAAACATCCTATCATATATATATAATGTACAAGTATTATTTTGCAATGCACGTTGTTGTCATTTTTTTTACAGTGCTGTATGTTTTCATTCTCTGTAGATGCAACACAAAGCGACGATATATATGAGTTACAAGATAAAACAAGAATAGGAGAACATCAAAATGATGCATTTTTTTCTCGACGAATACAAGGAGGTTCTTTAGATCATGGCGTTGGAAAGTTAAAGGAAAGCAATGTACATAAAAAACTTTTCGAATAGGTGATGCCAATGCAAACATATATGGAACTTTACCATCGCTATTCTGCACAACTCAAGCAATTGGTATGTATGTGAGACTAAAGTTACTTTTTTTAAGTATTATCAACTTTGGCCTAACACACAACACGACTACACGCGAGGGTGGTGGGGTAGCTCGGAAAGAAGTACACAGGACTAACGGTTTTGTGAGGGTGCAAACAGGGACAAGAACAAGAGGTCCAAAGTTTAATCGCAACTTGAAATGCATCATGCCTATCGCTAGTACTTCCAATATTTAAAGGCCCGATAACTATCAATGCACATACTTTCGATCTGATTATGATTTAGTAATTAATCTGCATGAAACCTTTGTGATCTAATTATGATTTAGCAATGACAGAAATTCTTATAACATAGACAATTGTCACTCGTGCAGCCATACTCAACATAGAAAACCAGACATGCGAGGCCACCCCCGAGTGGTTCTACTAAAGGAAAAGACTACGACTAGAAGGAGGCCACCCCCGAGTGGAGAATGCTCCTCTTGGGGGCGGCGGCGGAGGACGGCGGAGGTTAGGAGAGAACCTAATGCTCGATACCATGTTAGATGGAGCAGAGAGTGCAAATATGAATGGTTGGTTGTATTGCAATAGCCCAAGGTGCAATATATAGTACAAGGACACACACAAGAGTAAACCCTATACTGAAAGTGGAATACCACAAATGCCCTTAACAAAACTGAAATCAAAACAACAAAAAAGTAGTACAATTCCAACAAGTGCAATGACCTTCATCCTTAAGTGCTCAGAACTTCCTCACTGGTGTATAATGAAAAGTTTTCTGCACCAATATTGGTACTTGTATTTACCCACTATAAGTCTAGGCTCACAGTGCTAAAACTCTGGTGATAAACACATCAGGACAATTATGGTACTATGCCTTGCTAACCTCAAACCATGTACTACCAAATTGGAATGCATGTTATAATTTTCACTTTTCTTACTGTTAGGATGTTTGTATCTTCCTAGTGGAACTTGCAAATTAATCTCAATAATTCTTTGGCACGTTTTATATGGATGATTTGCACCTTGAATTTGTAGAAATCCAAAGTCAATTAACTAATAAACACATTCTCATACACACATTAATGAAGCAACCTAAGCAAGGCAGAAAACTGTGAAACAAGTTGGTAGTATAACAACGGTACCTTCCAATTTCTGATTGTAAAGAAAAGACAGGAAAAGGCTATTCCCAGACTTCCGTATCTTAATATGTCCCGACGAGAACCCAACAGCCTGCAGAATTTCTTTTCTGGATGTCAATCAATTATGTGTTACATACAGTCCGAACTACATAGTAACTCATGTATTAGAAAAACACCATTGTGTTTCTTTGGACATGAGAAACACCACTATATACAGGAAAGAGGATAACTCTTATGGAAATTCTTTAACGAGATAGTTTTCAGTGTAAAATGCATGTTCCTAGAAGCAGATTTCAAATTAAGCTTCTTCGCAGAAACAGACCTTACCCTTCATGGTCATTTGAACTTGAAGAATTTTTGCTCTCGATAGATTCAAAGATTAATTGCTCGCTCGTAATCTAAGGTGAAGCATTTCCTAAGGAACTAATATTCTCGAGATTTTCGTCTGCTCATCTGCACAACTTTCTTTTAATCAAGACTAAGTACTCGATACAACCAATAGCAAATGTCTCTAGCTCGGTTTCAATCAAACAACAATTTAATATATGATTATATGATATAGTTTACGCACGCACCAATTTAGCTACTCGAAAACCCAAAAAATGTTAATTAGTTTTATGCAAGATCTCGGGTTTTATTTCCATTTCTCATAGAAAACTATATTATACCTCGATCTAAGAGAGCCGGGGAAGGACAAAGGCCGGAGGAGAGAGCCAGCAAGGCAAGACGGGGCGGCAAGGGGAGCAGAGCATGGCCGGCAAGGGCAGACGGGAGCGGGAATGGGAGGCAGGAGACCCGGAGGAGCCTGCGCACGGGAGGAAGAGCGCCTCCGGCGCGAGGAGAGGCGACCTCGGGCAGGCGAGGAGCGGCGGCGAGAGCGAGAGTAGAAGGTAGAAGATAAGAAAAATGAGGAACAGGTCGGCCTGCCGAGCATAAATCCCCACTGTCACGCCAACTCTCATGGCGTGACAATATACCTAGTCACGCCATGAGTCCCGTGACTAAAGCCGCCACGCAATCTCCAAGCCGCACGGGCACGGGCGAGGCTTGCGTGGCGGCTTGAGTCACGCCACCACTAGTGGCGTGGATTGAAGAAGTTGCTTGGTCACGCCACGGGAGGTGGCATGACTAAAGGGTTATTTTTAAAAATAAAGTCTTGGAGATTAATTTTAAAATAAAAGTTAAAAATGATTATTTAATAAAAAAATTCTCGTTACTAACAATTGATAATGAGCACCACTATTCACCAATTCCAAATTGGGCAGATAAAATCTGAATGAAAAATGAAAGTACGAGATTTACAAAATGATATCTCATGCTTGAAATACATGTTATACAAAATTTTTCTCATGCTTGAAATACATGTTGCACCAAATTACACTAGTATTGATTTCTGAGCCACCGTCGGCGCTAATAATCAGATAGCATATTGCTGGAAATTTACGTAAAAAAAATGTATTTGCTTATTCAACAAAAAAATTAGAAGGTAAATTACAATAGTTCAAATTTATATGCTGGCTTCCTCAAACAAAAAAAATGCCGGGGAAGTAGATTAAAATTGGAATAGCCGAGAAGAATCTAAAACTATTGATGGTGCGCCGTTTACATGATCAAGCTGATTGCGGCACCTGAACACAAAATTCTATGTGACCCCTTTTTTCTCCTCTGATTTATTGCTGCTGTCGACCTTTTGTGTGATGATGGGTTTTAAATTTCTACACACTCTAGAAAAGTCTAAATTATTAAGGCTGTAAACATCATTGGAATAGTTCAACGTTTGAAATTATTTCACGTCCTTAACTACACGACGCACAAAAAGCAACACTGTCCATTTTCACATTTATTTTTCCTGATAGACATTATCCATTTCAAGATTTAAATTTTGATTAATCATTTCAAGAGTTTTTTTTGCCATTTCAAAAATAAAATTATTTTTCGCTTGTTTTTCTTGTTCAAAATAAAAGTGAATTTAAATAAATATTACATTGTGCATTGACGTCTCTGATAAATAACACATTAGCATGTGCATATTTAATACAACTTTGAATGAATTGCATACACACAAAAAAATATCGCATATACTTCCCAAAATATAAGTCATTTATGACTTTTCACGATCTCGAGTGTAACACTTTGACTATGGTTTTATATCATGACATATAAAAATAATAATAATAATCATATATTATAAAAGTATTTTGCAGGACAAATCCAATGACATTATTTTCATGTAGTCAATTTATAAACTTTAACATTACTAATGGTCAAAGTTTTAAAACCTTGACCACGCAGATCCTACTTGTATTTTGGGACAAAGAGAGTACATACAGTAACATTAACTTTTTATATATAATTTTTTTTATACAATAACATATTTATCTACTTGATCACTTTATTGCTCCCCTTTTTTCTATGTGACCCTTTTTTCCCTGCCTCTGATTTATTGCTACTGTCGACTGTGAAAAGTATTTTGCAAGACAAATTCAATCACATTATTTTTATAAAGTCAATTTATAAATTTTAACATATACTAATGATCAAAGTTTTAAAACCTTAATCATGCGGACCCTACTTGTATTTTAGGACAGAGGGAGTACATACTGTAACATTAACTTTTTTACATATAATTTTTATAGATACAAGGCGGACGCACACACAAACATGCACATTCCCTACACAGGAATTTAATCGGAGGCTCCACTGCCGCCAGAGAGCATGTACATGCTGTCCTACTTAACGCGCATGCATGTATGTACCTTGATTTATTTCAGGTGAGACACCGAATTCAATTCCAGGATCAAACCCGGGTGGGCTACGTGCACTCCGGCAACGCAAGCCACTCGGTTAGTGTTCATAGCAAGTACAATCTAGCTAGAGTTTGAACACAATACTACAAGTCGTCCACGATACTATAATTGAAAGCAGATTCTATCACATTCCTGGTGCAACTCTGGCCACTAGTGTAGATTTTTTTGTCTTATTTAACGACTTCCACACCATCCATGGGAGGGCAGCAGGCAACAAGCAGCAAGTGTAGATTTTTGTGTCTTATTTAACGACTTCCACACCATCCATGGGAGGGCAGCAGGCAGCAAGCAGCAAGTGTAGGTCACCACAACACCACATCCACCCCCAAGCTCAACAATGAAGATCAAGAGAGTGTGCCACCCATGGCAGGTACCGATGCTCCATCTCACCCACATCCTCTTGCTCGCATCCACCTCTCTATCCACCAATGACAGCGACCTCTTGGTGCTCCTGTCGTTCAAATCCCACATAACCAGTGACCCAAAATATTTGTTGATGCATGTCAAAATATTTGTCTGCTCTAAAGATTATTCGTTTGGTAAATTGATAATATGGTATTTTTAGTGTGATCTAAAGAGGCAAAAAAAATGTATCAATGTTTTATTTAATTGTTGAGACAAATTGTAAAGTGAAATCCATCTTTTTTCTCTACTCATCATTATGTAGCCACTGAAGCCTTCGTTTATATATGTTGTCAGAGTATGGCTCAGGAGCTGAAGTCTCCACTGATGGTGACATATATAGCTATGGGGTGTTGCTACTGGAAATGTTTACTGGAAGAAGGCCAACTGACAATTTCATCAATGGTGTGACAAGTCTTGTCAACTACGTCAAGATGGCATATCCAAACAATCTACTGGAAATATTGGATGCTACTGCAACCTACAGTGGAAACACTCAAGATATCATAGATGTATTCATTTATCCTATATTTAGACTTGGTCTAGCGTGCTGCGAGGACTCCCCAAGGCAAAGAACGAAGATGGACGATGTAGTTGCTGAATTGAATGCCAAGAGTGGTCTTGTTTTGTTGATTAAATGACAATGAACACAATGGTTCAATCGGATCACAAATCGGATACTCGGTTTAGGAAATATGGCCATTTGAAGCTCGTAAATCAAGCCGCCACGTCATCAAGTACCTTGGAATTCGAGTGAACGGTGTGGTTCGGGATTTTTTTTTCCCGAACGGGATGATACATCATAAATATGAAATATTCCTATTTCTTGAACCATCTCATCCCGAATAGTTTGGCGTTTTTATTTGTGTATAGCCTAAACCATTCTTTTGATTCAAAAATATAGTTGACTTGGATGATTCAAGATGGTATTTGGTTTGATGAATGAGGTTCTATTTGGATTGCACTAAACTTTGGGATGTTATGACACGTGAGGCCATCATGATTTTTTTGCACTAAAATATGTCAAGAGTGGTCTTGTTTTGTTGATTAAATGACAATGAACACAATGGTTCAATCGGATCGCAAATCGGATACTCGGTTTAGGAAATATGGTCATTTGAAGCTCGTAAATCAAGCCGCCACGTCATCAAGCACCTTGAAATTCGAGTGAACGGTGTGGTTCGGGAGAGAGGATACGTGTCATAACATCCCCATTCCTAGAACCCCATTCATCAAACCAAACCTTCAAGGTTGAGAGGGACGTTTTTATTTGTGTGTCATTTGTTCGTATATACCCATTGCTCCACCGTTTTCTAAACTGAATTGCATTGATCCATGGATAATTTCTCGTTGTGGGTTTTAAACTGAATTGAATTGGTACTTATCCAGGTTTTGCGGTCAAGCACATTCGGTATCAAAATATTTTTCTCATTATGGTTTGGTGCAGAACTCTCGTGCGTATTATAAAAAGAGAAATAGCTGCTTACGATTATTGTGCTGGCCATGGCCATGGATTATTATAACACCTTTTCGATGACTTTTCTTCCAAAAAAGGGGAGATTGCTAGAATGAGCTTTGATTTTTTTTAAAGCATAGCATGTATTGGTATGTAGTCATTTTCACATCCATTCTTACCTATAATTAGAAATGTATTGTGCGACATGGCACATGCAATGAATCCAAATTATAGTATTATATCTAACAGATCGTCTCCTAATACCGAATAATCTAACACACGGTAGCAAAAGACTGTAGCGTTTAATCTAAAGTTTGGACCTTCATTTCTTAATCGGATTATCTCCTAATACTGAATAATCTAACACACGGTAGCAAAAGGCTGTAGTGTTTAATCTGAAGTTTGCATCTTCGCTTTTTAATCGAACGATAGAGATCATTGCCTAATATCAAGTACCATAGGTCCTCTGCATCGAGAACTTATCCCTTAAAAAAAAACTTCAAGTTGACTTGGATGATTCAAGATAATCTAACATACTGTAGCAAAAGAACGAAGATGGACGATGTAGTTGCTGAATTTCAAGCAACCACCTAATTTCAAGAGATGAAGTGTGGTTACGAAGTTTGTCCACTTGTGGCCTTGTGGTTACGAAGGCATGGTTTTGGTGATTCTAAAGTCAACTATATTGTCACCATTTTTGTTTTCCATTTCATCTTGTATGTTCCATTCCTGTTCATATTTGTAACATAAAGGGACTATCCATGGTTTAAATATACTTTTGGGCCTCAAGTACCAAATAATACCTGTCCAGTGAGTTAGTCCGTTGATGCAGTAGAATCCTTTGTTTACTTGAGTGGTGACTTCAATTTGAATCAAACAACTGGAACAAGGAAACCCAAGTTATTTGTCAAAAGCATCACCCTAATCAAATAACTTCAACAATGAAATCAAATTATTAGTCAACATACAATCAACAAGTACATTGTCAAGTGATAAAATTGTAATAGCATTGAATGCATCGAGATTTGAGTTTAATAAAGGTTGATATATGATGTAACTTACCCTGTGTCTCTTGAATGATAGAAATGATAAATGTTTGGTCCTCAAAATTTAAGCAGAAGGTAGTTCCAGTCACCCTAATCACCATGAACTTAGCAAGGTTCGAATTGAATCAAAGTTGCGTATTCAATAAGATTGACACAGTAAACTAACCTTCATTATTCTAGTAATCCCTAATGAAGGTACTAATCAAATTTTCTTTGAGAATATCCTATGTAAAGTTGGTGAATTTTTTAAAAAATAATACTTTTTAAAAAGATAAGTACAAAAATAAATAGTCAAAAAAAATACAAAACTAGCTCTCATGCTTGGTTGAAATAGCGGCAGCACTGTCACCATTTCAAGCTGGCGGCAGGGGACTCTGATGATGATGTCATCAGTCCAAGTTCTTGTCATCATTTCAACTGACGACAGGAAGTGAACAGTGTTCCTGTCGCAAGTTGAAATGGCGACAGAAAACTGCGTGAACTGGCGACAAGGGTCTAGCTATAAAAACCTATAGAATCGTTGGAAAATGTCATTTTAATTCTAGAAAAAAAAAGGGGAGAGAGAGGAGAGGAGAGAGAAGCCTGCCGGTTAAATGTGAAGGAGAGAGAGACAGAGGTTTAGATTTGGTTGGTCATCTTGTAGGTACTTTTTGCAACTTTGTATATTATTTCGAAACCTCGTTGGTTAGCAAATAAAAATAGCGACATAGAATTCATAAGAGTAGATAATTTTAGCTGTTTTATGTAGTACATCATTTGAACTGTGTATAGTTTAGTTAATTGTGCAGATATTATTTTTGTTGCAGTATACGATTTATTTAGAACAAATCTACAAATATAGGAAGACACCTATTAAAAATCTGAAAAAATTACCAAAAATACTTTTTAAACTAGAAAAATAGCTTGACATATTTTAAAATTGTAAAGGAAACCCGAAGTTGCTAAATAGGTTACGTAGAGCTGAATTAAAACAATATGAACTTTATTTATTGTTTTTATTTGCACACGGTAAAGAATTAAAAATATTGGAGACACCGTTTAGACAACGAAAGTAGGAAGATACATATTAAAATTTTGTAAAAATTGCAAAGTAGCTTAGTAGGGTAGGTAGAGCTTAATGAAAATAATGTTTGCTTAATTATTGTGTTAATGCCATTTTTTAAATTAGGAAAATAGCACGAACCATCTTAAATTGAAAAAAAAATGTTGATTGAAGCTAGGCAAAAAAAAAAGCAACCTAAGTTAGCTTAGTACGGTTTGTACAGCTTAATAAAAATGGTATGCACTGAATTTTCAGGTATGACAAACCCGAGACACGCACAAGATGGTCGTCTGAGTTACTTGACTCGGTCATTGACGCACATCATCATAGCAGCCTCAGTACCATCCTCCCCAGGAGGGTGAGTTGGCGTTTGAGCTTGGTGCGCTGCGGCTGCATGCACCCATGAGGGCATGGAGGGTGGACCCACATTGGGTTCCGAGGTACATACAGTTGCGATATTTGTGTACTCATTTGCAGCATGACTACTTTGTGTGGACTAACGTTTGTTCTTAATCTTTTCTGACACAGTTTGAGGCAGGCAAGCCTCCTTCCGCTAGCGAGGATGGTTGAGGCGACCTAGGAGGATGAGCAGGTCCGCGCGGGTCCTGGGCGTACGTCTAGGCACTTTTCGTACGACCGGTGCCTCATGACAGCGCTAATTGATCAGTGGAGGCCGAAGACACACACGTTTCACCTTCTGTGTAGGGAGATGGCACCAACATTGCAGGACATGGGCTTCCTGACCGGGTTACCCAGCATAGGCTTCCCCATGGTGGCGTACGACATCCCGGCCATGTGGCGCACAAAGCTCCGGGCGAGGTTTGAGGGGGTGCTGCCGTCGGATAGTGGCTACAGGGAATTCGGCAGCACCCACGGGCCAATGCTAAAGTGCATCTGTCAGTTCTATGTAAGTCTTGAAACTCTAATCCTCTCGTATCAATTGATTTGTGTACCTTGCTGATGTGTATCTGTCTTCCTTCAACCCGAGCGTATGGCGGAGAACGCACCCGAGGAGGCGGTGAGGAGGCACTTCGAGGCCTACCTACTGTGGCTGTTCGGGTGGGTGATGTTCCTGGGCTCCCACGGAGACAGCGTCGACAAGCACATGGTTCGGTATGCACGAGAGCTAGTGGACTGGCCAGTGGAGGAGATCTAGCCCTACGCCTGGCGCTCGGCAGTGCTGTGCTCGACGTATCGCACCCTGTGTAATGCGTCCACCGGGCTCGAGAGAGCTCCATCCTTGGAGGATGCTTGTTGCTATTTCAGTTGTGGTCTTTCGAGCGTTTCAAGATTGGATGACCACAGCTGGACCTGCGAGCGTACACAGTCAACATGTACGCCGAGGGCGACGACGTGGACCGGCCGACCATGGGTACGGTGTGGTGTCGCCGATGGGTTAGTTTCCTAAACATTGATTCTTTTTCGTAATGTATTTCAATCGCGTGTGCTAAGTTTGGGTTGTTCTATTCGCGGTCACCTATCGCCGATCACTACGCACGCGTCCTACCCGAACTATGTTGCGATGTTTGATCAGCTGACGGACGATCGTGCCATCTGGACATCATACACTCCCGAAAGGGTGTACGCGCGCGCCCCAAGGGCTGTCGAACCTGTGCACCTGAGACCATGTGTACTGGTTTACGCGGTGGCCCTTGGTGCACGACGTCTTCGTGGAGGAGTACCAGGTGCAGCGAGTCATGCGCTAGTTCGGTCTGCGAAAGGAGATCCCACCCCACTGGGAGGCACGAATGCCGCCGAACGTCCATGGGTAAGTTCACGTTTTACTTCTGTCTTGCCATTTGCGACACGTACCTATGAAACAATCGTTTTGCCTTCCACAGGTACACTAGAAAGGGAGTATCTGCTATGGCTTCCTGGGCGCAGAAGATGTTCCCTTGGATCCAGGGCTGGGTCAACACCGTTGGTGATGTCATCGAGGAGGACGTTCCCTACAACCCTAACATGTACACGGAGTACACCGAGTGGTACTCTAGTCGGACGAGGGTTCGCTACATGAGGGTCATGCCTGACCCACCACAACATGAGGCTACGATGTCCGACACGTACCCCACCCAGCCCGACTCCGCATTTCATCGTGTGGTATGTATTGAACGGTCCATACTCCGCAACATATCAGTTTCCAACTGAAAAGGCATCGGATGAACCCAAGAAAGCAGATGAGTACGACAAGGTCAGCCAGCGGACAAGGGGAAAGCTTCTACAAGTGAGACCGTGGGCCGTACTATCGCTCCCCGTCGCCCAGGCACACTCCGGATCTAAGAGGTAAGTTATGTTCATTGTGCAACATAATTATTAATTTGGCCCGACGTTGTGTTATGCTAACGTCGTTCAAGCGTCCAGCCTGTCTCGCAGGACATGGATGACTTTGAGATTGGCCGCCGCCGCCGCGTGCAACAAGGGGACAAGGGAAAGGCTCCTGCAAGTGAGACCATGGGCTGTACTACCGTTCTACGTCGCCCAGGCGCACTCCGGATCGAATAGGTAAGTTATGTTTGGTATGCATCAGAATTATTAATTTGGCCCGATGTTGTGTTATCCTAACATCATTCAACCGTCCGGCCCGTTTCGCAGGACATGGATGACTTCGAGACTGGCCGCCACCACCGCGAGTAGCTAGGGCTGGAAAAATAGCTCAAGGCTCGTGAGCCTGCTCGAGCTCGTTGCGAGCCGAGCTGGCTTGACTCGAGCTCGTGTTTTTTAGAGCCGAGCCGAGCCCAATTCCCAACTCGGTGAAAAAACGTGCCAAGCCCGAGCCGCTCGGTGAGCCATGTGGCTCAAGCGGCCCACGAAGCCCAGTCATGAGTGGCCCACGAAGCCTTGCTCTTGCGGCCTTGCCCTAGAGTCTAGACCCTTCCTCCAGGCTCCATGCTTCCTCCCGAGTCTCGATCGTCCGATCCCCTTCAGTAGCTTCCTCCTGATCTCCTTACTCTCCTCGTCCACCCCGCGCCGCCGCCCGTCCACCTAGTGCCGCGGCCCCCGCCTCATGCTCCCCCATCCTCCTCAGTCACCCGGCCGCCCCAGCCTGCTCCCTCTGCCACACCAACCACCCCGCCCCCTCTCCACCCCATTTTGTGCGGCTGTGCCCCATCCGCCAGCCTCTCCATCCGCTGCGCCACCCCGTCCTCCTCAGCCGTCCCCTGCTCCATCTGCCAACCTCTCTATCCGTCGCGCTGTCCAAGTCCAACCAACGCGCATGGATCGCCAACGGAGCTTGGAGTCTCGTGCACTAGGGAACAAATCAGGCAATGTTGGGGCACTAGCGGGCGAGCGTGCAACCGGGCGACGCCTTCTCAGCTCCCAGCCGCCTCCTGACATCGCCAAACCGGCAGCCTCGGCCTCAGCGAGTCATTTTATCACTGTGTGTTGTAGCATCTTCGGTAGCCTCATGGCGTCTGCGCGGCTATGCTCAACCTTTCTGTTAGCTTGATAGTATTGTGATTTTGTGAGTGAGATTGGTTGTTGCCCAGCTGGCAGTAGGCAATGGGGCAGTTAAGGTTTATTTTGAGGATTGTGTTCTTGCTAAATAACCTGTCAGGTTAGTAATTCAACCTAGGATAGAGGGCTTGAGATTTTAGGTGTTGGGGTATCAATATAAGATCTTAAGTTGCATGCCGGGGCTAGAGGCATGTAATAGAATTCTGGTATGGACCTGCTTTTCCAATTTTTGGACAAGTCTGGACCATGCCCGTTAGCTTTCTCATCTTTTCATCTTTATAAACAAATTGACCCGTCAGCACCTCAAGTAAATATGTAACTACTTAAAGAGAATAAAAATATTGCTTGACGGTGTAAAAAGATGTCTTATCCCATTTTTGCACTTCAGTTTTCCCGGACGAGTGGTTCGTGGCACTCCGAGCGTGTAGCTCTGGCGTACCAGAGCGAAGTCTGGGCGACTCGAGAATGAGCCTGGCGTTTCCCAACACGTAGTTGGGCGGTCTCGAGAATGGGATCTCGAGCATACCTGGGCACGTGGATCCAAGGTAGTGTAGGTCGCACTCAGAGGCAAGCTCTGAGCGGTCCCAAACACGTGGTTTGGGTAGTCTTGAGAACGGGATCTCAAGCGTGACTGAGCACGAGAGACTCAGGTAGTGTAGGATTTGGATCTTTTTGCCTCTCTATGTTTCTTGGTGTTATTTGACTATCTGTGTATGGCTTAACCAACCTGCCTGCGGCATAACTCTGTCAGATGAATACAATAATTTCTTCTCTACCACAAGCTACTGCTGAATCTTGAAGAAGTAATAAAAACTAACCGCAAGACTACCCAAAATTTGATAATAACCCCAAGTATAAAAATGCAACCCCTCCCCTCCAGATTCCTGTGAGTGACCAAGGACAGACATAATTGCTCCAAGGACTTGCACATTGTCAGAATATTCAGGATCCTTAAGTTTCAACAAAGTTGCTTCTTACCAGATCTTTAAGAATAATGAAAGGGCTTCAAGGACTCTGAAAATCTTTCCCTTAGCACCGCAAAACCAACTGGCGGTTCCCCAATACCCAAAAGGAATGGCACGCAGCTAATCTCATGAATTTGCGAACAAGCGATGTCGCGCTAACAAATCACATCCCCTGGGTTGAATTGACTCATCCAATAAGCAGCTATAAGTGTTGTCTACATATATAGCATTGATGTGCAAAAGGGTTAGCCAACAGTAAGGGAAAATGTCAACCAACCAGACATATAAGTTCTACTACTTGGATTAATACTGATATAAGTACAAAAACCTTCTTAGTCAGGACCAACTGATGACAGACACTCACCACATCATGGCTATGTCAAGTCGATCACGGTGCAAAATAACCATTGGAATTATCCAAGGTTGTCCATTTCTAGAATCCACCCCAACATCTTTATACCTATGCAAAGATCCACCATAGCCAGGTGCAAGCATGAATTTACCAGCAGGCTCCTAATGGCCACCATAAATTCCATGAGCTAAGTGACTTAATTCATCAACAGACACTCAAATTATCCAAAGTCCCGTATTTTTCTCCGGCTTCCCTATCATCTTCATCTGGTCCATGGATGCAGATAATATGCCCTTTGGCTGACGAGCTTCATCATCAAGTAATAGCATGAGAGGCTACCACTCTACGGAATATACCTAATCCTCATGCCCAACGAGAGGACTCGTCAACATAAAAGGCTACAAATACCCCACTAATACATACCAATTCCTTAACGCATTCCCCACAGGACGCCAGGTCAGTCGTAAGTGGCCGGTATTACAAAAGTGGGCAGACTTCAGGGAAAGCCTTCTAGCATGCCGGTGGATACAGCGAGCAGGATATGCTGGACGGTACCCATCCTTGCCAAGCACTTTAAGCCACAATTGGAAATCAGTCAGCGAGCATAGTCCCTCCAACAAAGCTTGACCAGTGGTTATCCTCTGCGTAAGATTCGAGTGCGATTGAGGACCACAGACCCTCAGCTGCTGACAACAAGCAATTTCGTCACACAACCACCACCTACCCGTGGACTCCATCCAAGCATGCAACAGCAACCACTACCTCGATATGGACCACCAGGCCCAGAACCTTCAACCCATCCTTCCAGGGACCCACAGCCCAGTAGCAGTCTGTTGCCATAGCTCGCAGTTGTGCAAAGTATAGAGGTCGCCACCTGACAAAGGATATCATTATTATTGAATATCGGATTAAAGGAGTACACGATTGTAGATATTGGATTATTGGGGGATATTAGATTATAGGATTAAATTATTATTGGATACTGGAGTAATAAAATGTTGAATGTGGGACCGTAGAGATAGATAATTGTTGGATATTGGATGTTGGATCATAACCATACATTATTATTGGATGTTAGACTAATGAATGTTGAATTATAGAAATAGATCGTTGTGGATATTGGATTGAGGGATATTGGATTAGTAGAAGTGCATGATTACTAAGTAATTGGATTATTATTGGGTATAGAACTAAATGTTGGCTATTGGATTATAGAAATGCATTTGTTGGACTACGGGAGTTAGGAATATTGGATTATGGGATAGATTCTTGTTGAAGATTGAATTGTGAGATTATATAAGCTGTTGGAGTTGGATTATTAGATTTCATCATTCTTTGGATCATAGGATTACATCATGATCGATTATTAGAAATATATTATTGTTGGATTATAGAAATACCCTTATTGGATATTAGAGTATGTTAATGTTGGATTATAGAAGTATATCTTTGTTGGAGTATAGAAATATATCTTGGTTGGATTATAGAAACGCACCTTGGCAGATTTAAATGGACCTTAGTAATTATTGGGGAGTCAGTATAGAGGAATTGATTCAGTAAGGGCAGTGATTGAAATGCGAAACGGTTGGATTTTCGTAGCAACACATTATGTTAAATTCTGATGAATTAGTTAAATCATGATATATGAGTAAACTTTGTGGAATTAATTTAATAATTTCGTTATGTTGGATTTATTGGATATAACTAGATAATGAAATGGGATTCAGATATATGGTTAGTGATCGTGGGAATCTAGTATTGATACTCTGATCGGATTTAGATAATGAATAAAGCATGAGGTTGGATTAGTATCATAAGTTATGATTGGAATTCAGGTACATTAGATGGATTATACAGAATTGATGAACTTGGTGGAGTTAAGGAAATAATAGTATTTGGTTGATTTATTGTTGTTGGTGGATTAATGTAAGCAATGAAGTGGTAGCGCAATGGGCATAATAGATCGATTTGGAAAGTATGATTCTAATGCAGATACTTTGATTTAAACTGATCTCAGAAATAACAACAGGATTGAAGATTGAGAAGCTTAACCAAGGGTTCAGTTATGATTTAAAATGAGACTATGATATTAATTCTACCATAGAAATTCTAATAAATAGTTTAACTTGGAAGACAAATAGAAGTTGGTTTAGACTTGGGTGAAATGAATATGTGGATGGTGCAAGTTGATGCACAAGATCAATTCGTTGTTATGATTAAGATAGAGTCTTATTAGGATTATCACAAGTCAATTAGGGATTGGTAGTCAAGTTGCATCCTGCTTTTAGCAGTCACAAAACACCCAAGGTGATACCTGCCATGCCATCACTTGTCACTAAACAATACTCCTATCTCTTCAGTGATCTCTTGGAAAATTCAGTAACTTACCTCCAGGTTACCCCTACACTGTTATACCTCAATTCGTCATTGTATCAGTATCACAATGCATGTTGAAAAGCCCTTGAAAAGCCCGACAAGACCCAACTGCGACACCTCGGAATCAGATTCGACAAGAAGACCGAAAAAAAAAGGAGCAGGACTACACATTCGTATGGAGCACAAGGAAAGAGTCACTCCATCAGTAAGGCCTCGTCGAAGAACAAAGGAGAGCTATGCGAAGTCGGCCCCAGCAACCCTCCCCGGAGAGATTTCAATTTCGGGGACGAAATTTTTCCGAGGGGGGTAGGATGTGAGAACCCGCAGATTTAACCTAAGCTAAATAACAGTAATCGGTAATTAGCGATAATTAAAATTCTTTAAATCCAGAACAAATAATAATTTCATAGTTAATATCAAACGCATAATCGTTACATCGGGCAACAAGAGGGTTATAAAAACAATTTCTCGAATATCATTATCAATCAAGTTTCAATTGCAAAAATAAATCCATTGCAGACATAAGTGGATCATTAATACGAACTTAGAAATATTTACACCATTTAATATAACCAAAGAATACACCCTTGTGACAACCTTGAAAACATTGCATCAATCCAATTACAAAACATAAGTAATATATTACAAACCCGATGCTTGTTACAAGATTAATCTTACAACCAATTGCAATGTTTATAACAACAATTAATTAATATGCAATGCATTCATTTCATTCTTGTAGCAGCAACCATCCTTGCCCTATTAACACCAATCCGTAGAGCCATCTCGCGATCCAATTCTATCGCTCGTTAGAAAAAATTAAAAAGCAGTTAGCAAGCCAAAGCCGAGTTGATAATAGAAAATAGAAATTAGAATGTTGGAAGTGGCCGTCAGAATTTTCCGATACTCACTAGGGTTCTCTGATCAACTCGAGCTAGCCAGCCCCTTGATCGTCAAGGTACCCAGACTAGCTAGAGTTAACCAGCACATCTTTGCTTTCACGGGTTCATCATCCGGCGTTTATTTTAACCCAACACCCACGTATACTAAATTGCTCAGCCACAGAAAATCACCCGCATAGTGATTTCCTAACCACAGACCAAAAAGCCCCCATCGAAAATCTTGCCATAAGGATGAAGGCAAGGGCATAGTGGACATTAGCCAGCCACAAGGGGCAGCCAGCCGCATCCATTCCCCCATAAACATCCATTCCCCCTTAAGGAACCTCCCCCTTAGCCACACTAGCACAAAGCCTCACCACTTCATTCTCAGCCGAGAGCACCAGCACAAGCCACTGCCAGCACTACCACCAGCACAACATCACCACCATCCACAAGAATCACAGAGTATAAGAGGAAGGGAGCGCAAAGAAGAAGAGGAAGCCGGTGGAGCCAGGGCGACAACTTTGAACCATCAACAATCATCGACATCGCCGGGCATCAAGGCAGCCAGGGAGAGAAGGGAAGCAAACCCAGGAGCTCCACCATCCCAGCCACTGCTGCAAGGAGGAAGAAGGGGAGCATCAGCGCAAGGGGAAGGAGAGCACCGGCACGCGGTCATCACCATCGCAGCGACAACCAGCACCCCGACGTTACCATCCTAGCCCCAAATCAAACCCAGCAAGGTAGCCTTTTTCCCCTAATCCATCAATACTTTCCATCATCAGAAATGCATCATGTTGAGCCTTCCAAATCAAACATCAATCAACCTTGCACATTCATAATCCCTAGTCCTTAGCATCATAGAGCAAGGGAGGAAGTCAGGAGTAGAGAGGGAAAGGGGGTGATACCTCAGTGCAACCGACCGAACCACCACCATCACCAAGCATGTGCATTAACCATGCATCTAAAGCAAAGCAAGTAAAAATGAATCAATCAAAGCATGTAAATCTGGGTTAATCAGAAGTGGGGTTTAGAGAGGTAAGGAACCGGGCCGAGCCATCGGCATAGTGGGAGCGAGTGTGGGGAGGAGCTGGAGGTGGCAAAGGCGGCGATGGTCTTGGCCTTGACGCGCCAAGAGGAAGGAGCAATGAGGCAGGCGAGAAATGGCGAGCGGCAGTGGCGGGCCGAGCCAAGACCGAGGCATGGGCGAGGCGGCGTTGGCCCTGTGCCGTCGAGAGGAGGTCGGGCGGGTGCGTGGCGAGGGTGGCGGCGACGCGGCAGCCGGAGCGAGGAGGCGGCGGGACCGGCGGCATTTGAACCGTGGTGGCACGGGCCTCCGACCACGCCAGCGGAGAAGCGAGCCGGGCCCGTGGCGCCTTGGACCCGGAGCAAAGAAGTGAGCTTGAGGGAGAAGGTGAGGCGGCGGAGAGCCGAGGCTACCGGCGGCGTCGGCGTGGATCAGCCAGCACGTGGTGGGGGAACGAGGGCGAGGCGGCACCGAGTGGCAGCGCCGTGTCACGAGGGCCGGCGGCGGCGGAGGACCGGTGGGCGGCCGGCGGCGGGCCAGAGCCCAAGGCCCCAAGTGCTTGAGAGAGTGTAACATCCCAAATGTAATCACGGTTTGTTTCAAATGTAATTAAATGTGTAGAAATTAAAACTTTTTCTCACATCTTGAAAACCCCTAACTCCCATGTAATTCTTGTCCAAGAGTTGTGTAATCCTAAAACATAAAGCTCTTGCGACCAAAAGTCAAACTCATGTTCCATTTGTCACAAATCTTGTGCCAAAATTTTTTGGAAATAATCTTCCTTGGTCCTAGAAATGTTTTGGAACCTCTCTGAAAAATATCATAAGTTATAAAACTTGTTTGATAATTTTTGGAGGTAAAACAAACCTTTGAACAGCCTTCATGAATTTCCTGAGAAAAATGCATTGCATAAAAACCTCTGAAAATTTTATGTAAGGTTAATCATAATTTCAGCAAGCTCCAGTTAAAATTTCATGAAAATTAGAGTTCATTTGCTATCTCAAACAATTCTGCCAAGTCTCAGCTGTTAAAAAAAAATTAAACTTAAAACATGGCACTGTTCCTTGGGCTAGCCGCTTGGCAAAGCTGGTCCAACCCTACCCACTCCCTGGCTCAACAGACCTCCCTTTCCACCTTGATGAGGTCGCAGCCGTTGGATTTACATCCAACCGCCACGACCTCCTCCTCCCAACAAGCGCAGCCAGGTCCTCCCCACCCACATGAGGTCACAGCCCTTGGATCAACGATCCATGGCCATGACCTCCCCTCGCGCTCAAACCACCCAGTCCTCCCTTTTGCACGCACTTGAGGTCGTAGCCGTTGGATTCAATCCTAAGGCCATGACATCCTCTGCAAACCACCACTGCGAGGACCTCCCACCTTGTTGAGGTCGTAGCCGTTGGATTCAATCCTAAGGCCACGACATCCTCTGCAAACCACCACTGCGAGGACCTCCCACCTTGTTGAGGTCGTAGCCGTTGGATCAGATCCAACAGCCCACGACCTCCCCTCAAAATCTAGCGCACCTGACCTCCCCATCTTGTGTTGTGCGCCGTTAGATTTGAAATCTACGGCCACGACCTCCCAGGGCCTTGTGCGCATCAGACCTCCCATCCTTGTGAGGTCATAGCCATTCGATCTAAATCTGAGGGCCAGGACCTCCTTTGCGCTACGCGCAAGGCTCAGGACCTCCCCCTCTCTTGATCAGCACCGTTGGATCAAAATCCAAAGGTCCTGACCTCCTCTGCGCTTCGCGCAGCACCTCAGGACCTCCCCCTCACTTCTCTTAGTCGCGCACAGTTAAGTCCTCCCCTCAGGTCTGAGCCCTTGGATGTAGATCCGAAGGCTAGGACCTCCTAACCCGTATCCTTTGCGCATCTGCGTTATGGAAATCGGAGGGCCATGACCTCCCCTTTCCAAATTGTGTGGCTAGGACCTCCTCCCAGTCACTTAAAACTTAACGGTTCAAAAACATATCCGAGGGCTAGGACCTCCCCATCCTTTTAATCCAGCGGTGGAGAGATTCACCCTGTTCTTCTCCTAGCTTGGGCTCTCGTGCCCGAGCCATGGCAGTGGGCAAAGTCAGAGCGGGGTCTTGTCCAACGGCTCTGCCCTGCAAGCATTTATTGCGTGTCAGCCCTTTCCGCCCCTAGGCCATGCCCTGTCCTAACCTACTCTGTCCCATCCAACTTGTCCAACTCCATGGACCTCCCGTGGACCTCCCTTGGGCTAAGCTCACCATGAGCTTAACCCGTGGTCCAGGACCTCTTTTTGCCCTAGCTTTAAAGCCCCCACTGTTGCCCTTGGCTTCTTTTACACACCATTAAGCTTGGCCTTGCCTGTGCTTGGCTGAGCATCTCCTCCACTGACCTCCCCTTTTTGCCGCCATTGTTGAAGTCCTTGGAGCTCCTCGGTGGCCTTGTTCCAGTGGCTCTCCTCTTCACTTCCTTTCTTCAATTCATGCCAATTTTCCTCTGTAACCAAGTTCCTAACTTGTTTAGTTGGGCTTTTCGTAGAGGTGGCGGTGTGGAGCTTGGAGTTGGCCGTGAAGCTCCTTGTCTTCCCCAGCTCCGGTCCTCACCTTCCACGACCTCCTCGAACCTCTGGACCTCCGGGTAACCTTCTGGTAGTCCTTAGATCTTTGAGCACACGCTTGAATGAAGTTGCGAGCTTTACTTCACAAATTGGTCTTTGGGCGTGCTTGTCATCGTTGTCATCTCGGCTCGCCCGGCGTTCAAAACGCCCATGCCGCCGAGATTGGTCGGTGTGTGCGCAACACTATTGCGCACATTGGTGTCATTAATTCTTCCGGCGAGTCCGCATCGCCGGCATTGGCCACGTCTTTGCGGTGAACGATTTTGTCAGAACGGGACGTCCAGCGCATGCCGTTAAGACAAAGATCCTCCCCCTTAAATGCGCTAATCATTGGCCAACCTCGTTAATCATTGGGTTCGCCATTACTGCCTTTAATCCCGCCCCCTTGCGCGCATTTAAGACCTCGCGCGCGGACCTCCTTGTGTCCCGCGCGCATTAACTCCCTGTCCGAGCGCGTGCGCGCGCGCAAGCCTTTTGGCGCTGGATCTGGCCGTCCAAGACCTCCTCCAAGGAGATCTTGAACGTTCAGGACCTCCCCTTGCGCAATCGTGGCCGTCCAGACCTCCCCTGGAGGTCTGTGACGTTAAGACCTCCGCGTAGGACCTCCTCGAGGTCATCTAGACCGTTGAGGACCTCCCTCGTTTGATCTGGGCCGTTCCGGTCCTCCCTCCCGTGTTGTGGTCCGTTGGATGCACCATCAACGGCCATGACCTCCCCTCTGCTCGCGCGTGCGCGTTGCTGGGAGGACATGGACCGTTGGATCCAAGATCCACGGCCCATGTCCTCTGGACCTTCGCTGCGCGCATGTGCGTTGTTCACCTGGGAGGTCCCATTAGATTTAAGATCTGTGGCTCACGTCCTCCCCTACCTTTGTGGTTTTAGGAAAATTCCAGAGAACTGTTATTTTAAGAACTGAAAAAGGTATGAACTTTAAAATTGCATAACTAATTCAATTTAAATCCAAATAGGGTGATTCAAATTGTGTTAGCTCTGGCTTGACTTGGGCTCCAATCTAAAAATGGTTATAAGCCCAGTTCAGCTCCAGAACATGGTTTTACAAATAGATTTCAAAACTAGCTTTAAATGTTATACTAGAAATTCCTTTAACTTGTAAAATGCATAAGTAATGATCTGTAGATTATTTTTGAGTGAATCCAACTTTGTTGGCTTCCTCTGTTAATGCTCTAAATGTTAGAATAGGATTTAGGTATGTCACTATTTTCAGAAAACTTTCTTGTGCATTATAATTTTGTTCAAGTTCTTGTTTTTGGAAAATTGTAGAAAATGCATAATAGCCCCAAATGAGGTGAACTCAATTGTGTTATTCACCTCATGAGGTGCTGGTTTTACAGTAAAAATCTCAGTATCACCACCTTTCTAGAAAATGTTGCCTCATAATTAAATTAGTGAATAGTGGCAGTTTGTATTTTTAGGGCTGAGCAGAAGTGTTTTGCTCATATCTTTTGCATTGAGAATCCAAATCAATTTGTTCTTGTTGATAAATTCCCTAAAAATCATCCTCTTGCTGCTGTAGAAATTTCAGGGCATTTGGAGTTTGTTTGCTGTGCTGTCCTTGTGGTTTTTGTCATTCTTATCGATTCCTTTCGCTTTTTCGTTAGGTGCCGACGAGTACTTTGAACCCGTGAGTGATCCTCAGCAATATATTGAGCAAAACTAGCAAGGCAAGCAGTTTGATCATACCCCCTTATTGTCCCATTAGTTTAAAGTTTAATACTTTGTTTCACTTGTATGTATGCATGCTACTTTGTGTTAAAATGTCGCTAGTAATCCTATAGATGCATATTCTGTAGGTAGATGTTCATTCTCTACTACTAAGCCTAGGATTATCTTGCTGCGATTTAGAGTTCGATGGGTGGACTCTTATCGCTCAGTAGTTTACTTTGATAATGCTTAGCAATGCTTAGATAACGGTAGAAATGGGCGGTTGTCGACATTATATCGATGACCTTGATCACACTAAAATTTATATTCCATTTTGTCCATCTTGTGTTTTGTTACCTTGTAAACAAATAAAACAAAAACGAAAACAAAATTATTGTTGACTTGGGCACAATGGATGTTGGTGTGATTTATTGGGTGTGAATGGAATGGTGCCTAGGTCCCCAAGGACCGAGTTACTTGTGTCACTAAGCCAAGCGCTCTTGCGTGCTAACCACACGAGGGGATATGGGACCTCTCTTGACTAAGTACTTTGGGAGGTGTTAATTATGAGCTGGTCGGTGGAGTGCGCTTTAATTGTGTTGTGTGTGGTGTGGGAGAGGAGCATTAGCAGACCGGTTAGGCTGCCTAGTGTGTCCTTATCCCCGTGGGTTGCGGCTCTTAATTAGCATCATCCATTGGAAATGTCTCGTAGGACTTAGCCGTGCCGGCACACCAAAGGAAGTGTGCTAAATCATGTGGCTAAAAAGCGGTCGGCGTGTGGGTACATTGGTACACCCTATGAGGTTAAAACTATTGAATAGCCTCGTCCTAGGTTATGGACATGCTTGGTAAGGTCGTGCAAGAACTAGACTACAACATTTAAATTAAAACTTGATGGGTTGGTATGAATGGATGTTCATACTATTGTGGTGGCTATTGGGTTAGTCACTTCCAGGATTGTTGTTGCCATCTTTTCATTTTGTTACTTGTCTCGTTGTTTCTCTTGCGAGTACATTTTTGTACTCATTTGCTTTGCTTAATAACTTTGTTGCAGAGGAGGTAGAGCCCAAAGGGCTTTACTTTTGTGAGATGTGCATGGGCTGGGAATCGAGCTAGGCGTCGTGGTTGGTTGCCTTGTGGGCTAAAGGCAAACCTTGGCTCTCTTTTGTTTATCGCCATCTTATGGCATGTTTGCTTCCGCTGTGTTATCCTTTTATTGTTGTATTTGGCCGGTCGGCCCCTTTTGTAATAACTCTATATATTGTATGTCTTTTATTCTAGTCGTGCTTTGGTTCTATGTCTTGAATGGAATTGATGCATGATTTTGTAAAGGGTGTGTATCTTGCATTCAGGAAGTATACATATCTAGAAGACACAGTTATTATGTTTGTGATGCTAGGGTCAATGGATGACTAAGTATTACAAGCTTAATAAACCGGGGTCCTCACAAAGTTGGTATCAGAGCCGTTCTGACCATAGAAACCCTAGCTTGGTCGCCTTTAGGATATTTTGGAAAACTTATTTTCAAAGTATCAAAGAGTTTGTGAAAGCCTAGGTAATTCTCAGATTTTACTCCTTATCTATCCTAGCTTTCTTCTCTCATCTTACTCTAATTTGAGTTTTAAAAATTGTTTACCTCTCCTTTCTTCAAAGATAGTTGTTATCGTTTAACTGGTTTTTGGGGGAACTTATGAGAGTTCTAAAATTGAAGTCTTGGCTGTCTTTTGGTGAAGATTGGAAGTGTTTGGAGCTGGAATTCAAATCTGGAATTTTAGGACAGCAAGCAAGCATTTTAGGGCAGCAAGCTCAATGCTGTGATTAAGGTAGGAAATGAGAGGTTAATTCAACTAAAACTTGTGGGAACAAAAGGGTAAGATGTGATACTAGTTAGCTAAGTATCTAACAACTATTTCGCTGGTTTAACCTTGCTTTTGAAGTAGATTAGAGCTGGAATAGCTTGCTGAAATTTTGCCTTCTCAACCAATTACTCGTTCATTCAATACGGGATAATTGCATAGAGAAGTTGAGTTTATTTCCTAAGTGATACTTGCTGTTTTTAGAGTCTTTTGGGAGTTTTAAAGTTCTTTTACTTGCTATTTTGGCCTTCGATTAGGGTGATATTCCATTCCCCTAGTCATTAGCTTTTTCGCTTCTTCCGGCTTTGTTTTTGGGGTATTAGTTGCTAACCTCATTCCCTCTCAGCAGATGGCGGGTCGTACTCGTAGTGGCCAAGGCAGGCGGTGGTCGGACGAGCTTCCTCCTCCTCCGACCATGGCCGAGGTTCTTCTTGAGATAAGCGCAACCGTGCGGATGATAGGAGAGTGCTCTTGGATGTCATCGCGCAACACCTCAGCCCTTACGGTGCTTGAGGATCCGGGCAAGGGAATGCCCATCGATCTCGTGGGGGCCTCATTGAGTTTCTTCGTACTCGGCCCCCACCTTTTCAGTCGAGGACCGCTCGTCTGCATTTATCGGCCGTCTGGTGGAAGCGGAAGCTCAAGCATCATGTGATGCAGGAGCACGAGAAGGTATTTGTTGCATCGCACCGGTGGAGGGTGCTGACTTTATCATGGTGGGAGAGCTTTCTCGCCATGCAGCCCTTGAACCACACCATCACACAGGAGGAGTTTACGTCTTGCCTTCCGTCGATCTCATATCCCTGCCGGCTTGATGAACATCAAGAAGCAGGAGTTTCTCGCCCTCAAGTAGGGGCGTAGCTCGGTTGTGGAGTATGTGTACGAGTTCAACCATCTGGCTCGTTATGCTCCCAAGGATGTGGCCACTGATATGGCCAAGCAAGCAAAGTTCAGGGGTGGCTTGTCTGAGGAGCTTAAGGACAAGCTGTCCATCGTCGACTTCACGATTTCCGGACCTTGGTTGACAAGGCCATCGTCATGAGCATTCGCTGGGGAGCTTGTGGATTCCATAGCGCAAGTGGGAGTCCTACAAGTCGTCTAAGGCCGGTTCTTCCGTTCTCCTCCGGGTACTCTCGGGGTCCGTGCTCGGGCTTCATTGTCTTTATAGTTCTCATATACTACACGTCGTCTTGCGAGTACATTTTGTACTCATTTGCTTTGCTTAATAACTTTGTTGCAGAGGAGGTAGAGCCCAAAGGGCTTTACTTTTGTCGAGATGTGCATGGGTGGGAATCGAGCTAGGCGTCGTGGTTGGTTGCCTTGTGGGCTAAAGGTAAACCTTGGCTCTCTTTTGTTTATCGCCATCTTATGGCATGTTTGCTTCATTGTGTTATCCTTTTATTGTTGTATTTGGCGGTCGGCCTTTTATAATAACTCTATATATTGTATGTCTTTTATTTTAGTCGTGCTTTGGTTCTATGTCTTGAATGGAATTGATGCATGATTTTGTAAAGGGTGTGTATCTTGCATTCTGAGAAGTATACATATCTCGAAGACACGGATTATTATGTTTGTGATGCTAGGGTCAATGGATGACTAAGTATTACAGGCTTAATAAACCGGGGTCCTCAGAGAGAGAGAGAGAGAGAGAGAGATTGAGAGATTTGGGGGAAGAAGGTGAGAGTGGGCTGTGTAGTGAGTTGTGTGCGTGTGTGTGTGTGGCTTTGAGCCGGCCGAGAGGGGTGAGAAGAGAGAGAGAGAGAGAGAGAGAGGAGGTTAGAGTGAGATTAGAGGTAGGATTAGAAATAGATTTAGGACTTTAGGTTTAGAAGTATTATTATTAGGACTTGGGTAAGTGTTAATTATCTGTTGCGATTATTGTTTATTCCAGTAGCTTTTGTCAATTAATTGTTGTTAGCCATTTAGTCTTGCGTTTAAATAATTTAACTTGGGTCTTGCTGAATTAAGCAACCTAAAATCAATATGTAGATTAATTGTTAAAATAAATTGCGTAGCCGTTATTTCTGTGATTAATAGACTAGTTAGCTTGTGTAGCTATCTTACGCGTCAATAGTATTTACTCGGGTAGTTTGAGCTATTTAATCCTGTTAATTTAATTAGTTAAGTGGGAACCTCGGGTTTCGACCTTAATGCACATAGATAGTAGAACGGTTATTTTGGGGAGTGCTAACTTAGTGATAGATCTCGAAAAGTTTTATTTAAATTAAATTGTGCTAACAATTAGAAGTCACTAACTTAGGTATCTATTTTATCACTCAAATCAACTAAGTATTTATTTATATTATTCGTGCCACCGTATTTCTACAAAGGACGAACCAGCACCGACAGGAGCAGTTGATCAGAGCTTCATCAACGCCAATCTTTCCTACAACTCCAAAGGCAAGCTATCCTCTTGAACATGAATATAGTTAATTTAAATGTAAACCGTATCTTGCACTATTATACGTATTGCATCAAAATTGTTTCTCAAAAGTTAAATAAAATGAATGAGATGAAGATGATTAAGATGAACTTGAATAAAATGAGAATGATGAAAGAAAGTGATAGGAGAACATTATGGCTAGTAAAGGGGGCCCTTGGCAGGTAAGAGATGAGGCAAGGAAGTGGGACCCCTTTACATATGGTTAAAATATAAGGACCAACAAACTCTTACTTGGCCAGATGCCGTAAATTCAGTACCAACCATTTTCCCGTTTCGGCGGGCAGAAAATGCTACCCTGTTACGTGACTATGCTCTCCACAATGGGTAAGTAATAGGTGTGAGTGTGTGTGATGGAGGAACCCAGAACCGTGAGGAGAGACCGGAAGTGGGGGATCCAAGGCGCTATAGCGCTAAGGTGGAGTGTTGGGTGCAGGATAGAAGCTGCCCCCAACCAACATTGCTGGAACTCGGTGGAGGACTGGGTGCGCTCAGGACACCGACGGAAAGTAATGGGTGGAGAAATTAATTCACGTAACTGGGAAAACGTTCTGTATTATGAACTCGAACCCGCATCAAAGGAAATGCAGGGGACCCGACTCATTTAGAGCTCAGAATGACTATGGGTAAAGTGGTACAAGCTGTGATGCTATATCAAATCATGAATTCATGCCGTCTCTGGATTGGAGTCTACGGAACCGTCGGGGTCTTTCTTCTCTCCGAGTGACAAGTAATGTTTTCATATTAAAATTTGCCACCTAATGTTTTAATAAATTAATTTCAGAAAAGAGATGACATAGAAAATGTGATAGTCAACTAGAGATAGTCATCCTGTGCATCTTTACTATTAATGCTTGCTGAGTACACTCGTGTACTCAACCTTGTTAGTATTCTCCTTTGTAGATCCTCGTCCGGCCGGGAACTATCCCGAGTGGGACGACGGACATGCAGGTACCGATGCAACCGCAGGAGGAGAAGGAAATGGCTATGAGGACCAGGGCGAGTTGGACGCCATTTTTGACTCATGGGGCGAATAGGCGGTCGAGACTTCAATGCTGGCGAGAGAAGCGGAGAACTTTCCTTTTGTAGCCGTACAATACTTGTATTAAGAACCATAGCCTTGCATGGCTATTACTGGAATAAAAAGGTACAATTTCTATCTTATTGTTCTACTGCGTAACCCTGGTAAAGGTTTACTATTAGTTGGAGCAGTGTTTTACTGAGCAAATGAATAGTAATCCGTATGCCTAAGTGTGATTACCCTTGGGGTAATGACACAGGGCGTCACACTCTCATATAAGTTTAACTTGTGATTTGTGGACCTCTAACCAAAACCTTTGCTACATGAGTTTGGTAGCACATTATATAGATAAAAATTGGGTTATGCAATGTCGTGCGCTGAACTTTATTGAGTTGGATCCTCCACACAGCGGGGTTGTCATAGCTCAGGATGTCTTTGATTGCATTGATGAATGGAAGATAGAGGATAAGATTATCACACTTACTCTTGATAATGCTTCCTCAAATACTGCTATTGTACGTAGTTTAATATCCAAGTTTGCTGTTAGAGGATCAGCTCATTTCATTGCCAAGTATTTCCATGTTCGAGGTGGTTGTCATATAGTGAACTTGGTCGTAAATGATGGCCTGCTACCATTAGCACCTTTGATAAACAAGCTCAGAGAAATAGTCAAGTTTATAAAGAAGTCTCCATCTCGTATGCACAAGTTTTTACAAATTTGTTCATCACTTACTTTGTAAATTGGTCCTGGGTTGAACCTTGATGTGTCCATACGATGGAGTTCCACGAACAAAATGTTGTCAGTCTACATGGCTTATAAGGACGCTTTAGTGTGTTATGCTGACACGGATGCAAGTTACCAATGGCAGCCATCGGGCGCAGATTGGGCATTGTATGATAAAATTGCACCAATATTGAAGTCCTTGGCTGAAGTGACCAGTGCATTTTCTGGATCAACTTATCCAACAACAAATATTTTTTATCCTTACATAGTTAATGTGAAGGTTGCATTACGAGCTACAATTGCTTCTGGAGATGATCATTTGAAGCTCATGGCTGCTGCAATGTTGGAAAGGTTTGATAAGTATTGGGAAGAAAAGAACAATGTCATGGTCTTTGCTACTATTCTTGATCCTAGGTTTAAGATGAGATTCATTAGTTGGTACTTCAACCAAATGTATGATCCCTCAAAGGCTGCAAATGAGCTTGATGATGTGAAGGTCGAGTTTGAAGATTTGTATTCACAGTTCGAGATGGATCATCGGCACAACAAGGTGGCTAGTAGAGATGATGTAACGTCATCTTCAGCTATGGGTACAAGCAGCTCTTTATCCTCAATCTCATCTCAGTTTCAATCATTCTTGCATTCCACTTCTACTGAGCCTTCAAAGTCAGAGTTGCTTATCTATCTAGATGAAACGAATGGGAGTTTAGATAACAAGGGCTTCAAATTGCTTGAGTGGTAGAATTTGAATGCACATAGATTCCCGGTAGTGTCAAAGATGGCTAAGAATTTCTTGACTATACCAACTAGCAATGTATCTTCAGAATCAACTTTCAGTGTTGGAGGTAGAGTACTAGATGACTATTGCAGTTCTCTACATCCGGCTATGGTTCAGTATTTGGTGTGTGCCTCTAGCTGGATAAGAGGTGCACTTGATGACATAAGACCTCCTATATTTGTAGTAGGTTCTTGGATACTTTAATATGTCTTTTCTAATATTTTTTGTTCATATCATGGCTAACTCGATTATTATTTCTGTTTTAAGAAAGAAGATGATGAGGATGACGTTGAAACCATTCTATTTCCTCAAAGCATCGTAAAGAGCAACTAGTGAGTGCTACTACTTCTAAGTGCTCTTTTACTTCATTGGTGCATAACAAATATACAATGTGTTAGATATATGAAGTGCACTTTTTCAATAGGCATAATGTACAATGTTTTTCAATCTATAAGATGTCATTAGCAACAATTCGACAGCTTACTAGATCTTTTTTCAATAGGCATAATGTTCTGTAAGATGTCATTAGCAACTTGGGCATATGTACATATTTTTTTGGGCTGATTGTGCATTGTATTTGTAGGATCATTGGATGCTTCGGATGACAAGATGACGCCAATACGCCATGACATCGGGCCAAGAGGACCTTTTATTTTGGAGTTTAGATTGGAATTTAGACTTTGGACTGTTATTTTGGACTCTTGTACATTAAGTGCTTACTACTTAACATGGATCCATGGACTGTTATATGGATCATTGGATGGACTGTTATATGGAGTTATGGACTGTTATTATGTTGACAATTATACGGAGTTATGGACCGTTATTCTATTATATGGAGTTATGGACTGTTATGTTATATGGAGAATGGAGTTATGGACTATTATATGGAGTTATGGATTGTTATGTTATATGGAGAATGAAGTTATGGATTGTTATATATAGTTATGGACTGCTAAATATTAAGTGTTAGTCTTTCAATTGAATGGATTATGAATTTATGATGAATGCTTGTATGGATTATGGACTGTTATGTTTCTAGCTTTGTTTATGATGAATGGATCACATTCTGCCTTTGTTTCTAGCTTCCAGATTCGTGTATGGGCTTGGGTGCTTCCTGGCTTGAACGAGCTTGCGAGCCGACTCGAGCTTATTTTCGAGCCGAGCCGAGCTGAAGTTCAGAACGAGCCTGGGCGAGCTTGGCTCGAGCCGGCTTGGCTCGTTTCCAGCCCTACGGGTAGCAAGGAGACAAGGGGAAGGAGCAATGGGCCGCCGAAAATAATGATCTTTGTTCCAATCGACTTTATTTCCATTTCAAAAAGGCACGTATGTATCGTTGGTGTATTTCAATTTGTTGCATCGTGCATGATGTCGTTCCTTATGCATGTAACCAAACCCTGCTCGCCGTGTAATCTGCAATTTTATTATAAAGTCTATTTCAATTCACAACTGCGTTGTAAAGCTAACTTCAAATCTCGTTCTCTTTTGGCATTCAATTCTTGGCGTAGCAAGGTAGGGAACCACATAACAATTAAGGCCCAAATGACAATGGACTTGTGCACTAAAATTCCATCTTTCATGTCAAATGGTCCACATATCTTATGCAACAAATTACATCTCTTTTTCCCAAATTACATCTCTTTTTCCCTAAACCCAAATATATTGTCCATTGTCTAATTCACATTACATTGCCTTCTCTGATTTTTCATTCCGAATTACGCGGACACTTCAACATATTACCAAATTTTCAAAACAAAATTACAAAAATTACAAAAATCTGCTACACATAAATAAAAAAACGACAAGCCACCCTGTCACTAGTTCAATTGGCAATAGGACTCCTATTACCAATTGAAGTGGCAACAGGAAGCTCCCCTATTGTTCCCTTTGGCGACAAGGGGCTAGTTTGTAAAAAAAAATCGACTATTTATTTTTGTAATTATCTTTTAAAAAAGTATTATTTAAAAAAAAATCTCAAGATGGTGGCTACTAAATGACATAAAGCGTGGGACCGGCGACATGGACACGACTCATGTGACTCTGAACGACGGAGTCGCGACTACTTTCTCACGGTCTTTGTGGTGGCATGGCGAGTGCCGCAAACTGCGGCGGCAAGGACGGGGCGGCATGGTGCCAGTGCCGACGACGTGGCGTGTCAACGCGAGGGAAAGAAAGGGAGCAGGTGGCTTATGGGCACCGTGAGGGGGGTAGGGGTTGGGTGGACTAGGCTGCGACCGTGGGGGAAGAGAAAAAAAAGAAAAGCAAGCGAAAGCAGAAGGAGAAAAATGGAGAAGAAAAAAAAGAAAAAGAAAGAGGAAATGGGCTAGGTTTTGGCCCGAATGGAATCTAGGGTTTTGCAATTCTTCTTTTGACTTCTCCTACTTTCGAATTTAAATTTAACTTTGAATTTTCTTATTTAGGTATTTTAGTACTTAGGCTTGAGAACTGAACCTGTTACATTTTAAGTTATTTTAGCCGAGATGCAATCTAACAACCGATTCTTGGGAAAATTTCAGAGCACCAAAGCGATCCAAGCGATTCTTAAAAACTCAAAAAGAGGCAATTACGTCATCATCACACAATTTATTTTAAAAAAATCCATATTTTTGTCCTTGGGATTTCGGATACCATTTTTGGGGTAATACATGTGCTAGGCCATCTGGAGGTTAGTTTGGGCAATCAAAATTTTAGAAATCTTAATGAAATAATTCATAGATTGTGTGTACTCTGCTTGCTATACTGGCCAGGGTTGTAGCGAAATGGGGGTGTTTTGGGGAAGGAAGAGGAAATTGGGAGCACTTGAGGGCCTAAGGCAAGCTTCCCAGGAACCATAGCCAGATTCTGAGCGGCGCGGTGGCGCTTGCCACAAATTTGCAGGCCATCGCGAGGCCTACGCCATGCAGCTGACGTTGCCACAGGCTCGCTGACCGTCACGAAGCCCACCTAGCGCTCCCGCCCCAAGCATACTCGCCAGCCGTCACGGAATTGATGCTGTCACACCACATGCTCCTCGCCGACGCCAATCGAGTGACAACTCACACCACGCGTCCACGCTTGAAGAACGGAAGTATGGCTACCATTCCATCCCCACTCTGTATTTAGCTATGGAGGAAAGCGTTCGCATCCCCACTGGAGAATTGGTAGCAAACGGGGCCGATAAGGAACTAAATTCTAATGTTATTGAGATAATGTCAGGACCCAGATTTCTAAATCTGGAACCATCTATGTATATCTATACTAGTCCCTGGATCGGTAACTAATGCATATGGTTACATCATTGAATATCAACATATATCTTGTAAACGCCAAACTATTGTATAATATTGAACAAAAGAGTAATGATCTTATGGTCGAAGCATACAATTACCGCTCTTTTAGGCTAAACAACTCGAATAAACTGCAACGGAAGAGGATAACTCCAAGATGACCCATCCATATATGCTCACAGGCAATCATTGGAGGCTCATGACCTAGTACTCCGGTGTCCTTCGTTGAAGCCACATGCGTAGAAGTTGTAATCCTCCTCGACAACTTTGAAGGCTTCTAAGATTTATTTTGAGTGTAGCATGTGAGTACAAAACGTACTATGCAAGTCTTGGAAAAATGCAATATGAAAGGCATAACAATGGGGCTTATGTGATTCTTTTGCACAAAGCAATATTTTAAGTCTTAACCATTTTCATAAAGCACAATTGACAAAAAGTAGTTTCAATAATTGAATTAATTATATCACTACTGGAGGTTCTAGCTAGCAACCACTAGTATAGAGACTCTGGCCGCCAAGGTTCAAATGATAGGGCCCTAGTTACCCAACTAGCTCTAGCTGCTAGAACATCTACCCGAGAATCCCAACTGCTCCCGGGTTTCCAAAATTCACTCTTTTGAAATTAAAACCAAAATCTACCATATGAAAACGCACCTTGCCCGCCCTTAACCATGGGCACGGCTATACCGAATAGTTTTACACTCTGCAGAGGTTGTACAACTTAACCCATACGAGATAATCAATTTATAATGTCGGCCATGACACGCTTCCTTGGGCGTGCGACTAAACGATTATCACAAGGCCTTTACAATACCACGCTCTAACACTAACCCGCCCGATGAGTTTAATCCCAAGTCATGGACGTCATTTACTATCGAGCCGGAGCTCACCGTTGTGGGGGGATAACCTGCCTGGACATGGATGTTTGTTACCATCGCCCGGAGCAAGCCCCAACAGACATGGACGTCAACTATCATCGTCTGCACAATCTCAAAACAGAACACCTAACAACTACAGCCTGCAGGCATAATGTTAGAACATGGTAAATTAGTTGGCTAGATCCTCCCCATTCTAGACATGTGGTTGTACGGTAGTACTAAGCTTTGATAGTCACAAGGGGTGAAAAAAAGCTCGTTAATGGGGCTCATTGGCTCGGTTCAAAATTGCTCCAATTAGACTCATTATTTGGTTAAACATTGAAATAAGTCAATTTCAAATGAAATTGGATTTCACTCTGACTCAGCTCGTTAGCTCGGTTCTAAAAATACTTCAAAACTATAAATAAAATTATATTAAATCAAATTGTGTCAATTTCGGGAAAAGCTCGATAAAACAACAACTGGCTCGATATCCACCCTAGTCTGGCGTCGGTTTTAATATGACTAAGGCAGAACTTAATACAATACAAGTTCTCGTGCTCTAGCTGCACCCGCCTCAACTTACCATCTGCCCAAGTCTAAACAGATTTTCACCATTTTATTTTATTTTGAAAACTAACTGCAATACCTATTGTCATACATTTCTCAAACTAATTTGCATAAATGATATTAATAATTCCCACTCATAGGATAAACATGATCGATATAGCTTGTCTAAGTCGTTCTACCGTTTTATACCAATCCATCAATAAGTATTTTTATAATTCAACAATAATGTATCTCTATAATCCAATAATAATATATTCACGTAATCCAATAATTATATATTCTTATAATCCAATAAAGATATATTACTATGATCTAACAATGATATATTCTTATAACCCAACAATGATGTATTTCTATAATCCAATTAATTCCACAAATTTTATGCATTCTACATGATTCAACCAATTCATCAAAAATAACCATCATGAATTATTATGAAAATCCGTCTTTTTCTTATTTTAATCCTCGCCTTTATTGGATCAATTTCACAATACTAATTATCCAACAATTACTTACTATAATCAATTTAATTCAACTAAAATTTGGTTTAAATCCAATATCTCCTTTTGATCCCAGATAATCAAATCAGTGCTTCATGTTTAGATACTTCCATGATATAATTGGTTCCACTAAGTTAAATTTTATATTCGTTCTTAATAATCTATATAATTCACAAAGATGTCCTTCAATGTATTCGTCTAATTATGCAATATTGCATTCCTATTATCTGACAATAATGTAATCATTAGAGAGGATTTTATGTACCAGGGGCGATAATGATTCAAGGATAACAACATTAAATGGAGGTATAATCAAATTAGGATTAACTAACACTCCTAAGATTTGAACTTATCATTTTATGTAAAAAAAAAAACAATGCATAATAGTTTTGAAATTTAAAACAATATTTCAAAAACATAGGTACAACATGATCAAATGAAACTTTGTATTGGTTGAATTAGGAAAAGGGGAAAATCTGAGTTTGTTTGTATATGTTAGTAGCTCTGTATTGGTTGAATTAGAGGACAAGCTAAGGTCGATGGAATTTCTTTAGTTCTAGATTGGTTTTTCTCAAAATCTCATTCTTGATATTCTTAGAGATTTTTTCGTAGTTTTTGTGAATTTGTTTTTGTATTACAACGGCAGTTGAAAATTTTGGAATTCAAGAAGCTAACACATTTCACTATTGAAGAATTACCTTCATAAAGAAAATAAGGAAAAGCTTGGTTTTGTCAATCAAACACTTTCCTTGTTGTTTTTTTTTTGCTAGTAAACCTTTTTTAAACCCAATAAATAAACTCTTCCAAAAGATGAAGGAGATAATTAGTTGTTCTAGAACATGTTTTTGGAAAAAGACAAAACCAAATTTTCTCAGGACAGAGGCGCACAGATATCCACATACAAATTTCAAGGATGGAGATGGTAATAAACTGGATCAAAGTATAAGCTTGTGTCAGCAAATACGTCTAATGTGAAAAATTTCTAGTTCAGACTGCTAAACAAGCCACAATTCACTGTGTCTCTTTCTGGAAGTTAGCGTGAAGTCACGAAGTTTGGAAGCAGATTGGTCAACACGGCAGAGAGTCATAGCTTGAAGTCCATGCTTGTTTCATCACAACCAAACTTAACAGTTAATTCTTGTACTCAGCGGTCATCTTGGCAAAAGGAGCCATGACTTCACATGATCATTTTTTGAGTCTACTATTTGCTTTCTCATCGTGTTTAAAATGTTAGAATTAGCCCATAAGTGTAAAGCCCCATTTATTCCTTAAATTCCAAAGCATTTATAGTTTAGTCTCATACTGACTAGCCAAGTGGTGGGAGAGCAATTTATAAGGTGGAGTTCTTGCCGCCCCTTGAAACATGTGACACATGGTATGTGGTGACATGGAGAGGACTATAGCTAAAGTCACACACACACACGCACGCGCACATGTATATTCACGTGATTTGTGACGATGATTCTTGATCAGGTTAATATTTTTAATTAAAGTCAGAATTCCTGTCAAAGGAGACCCACTTAATATAGGCCCACTACGTTACGGTTATGAACTTACAACTAGTTTATAAAGAAAGTATAAATTCCCTTAATTACGGCCAAACTGTTCAACAACCAGTTTAGGTCATGTATGAACAGCTATGAACATCGTCCGGCCAGCTATACTGCCTTGGACAATCACCAACCACTTAACTAGTCGGGAGACACCAACAATTACCACGTGACTAGCGGGAAGGCGGCATTTGGCGTATTTAGCAACTTACAACAATTGGCTAATGGACACGACAGTTGAAGACTCTCCTGGCAAACGTGCGACTATGAGCGTGTCGTGAACCTAGTCCATATTTCTTTTGCTAATCATGCATTTCTCTGTCTTCTTTGATATTGGTCAAGCTAAACTATTCTGAAGACTAGTGTGGTCATTTAGAAGACTAGTGTGATCATTCGGAAGACCAATGTAGTCATTCAGAAGACTAGTGTGTCAACTAGTGTGGTCATTCAGAAGACCAGTGTGTTGACCAGCGTGGTCATTCGGAAGACCAGCGTGGTCACTGGTCAGAAGACCAGTGTGGTCATTCGAAAGACCAGTGTGATCACTAGTCGGAATATCAGTGTGGTCATTCAGAAGACCAGTGTGTTCATTCAAAAAACTAGTGTGGCCACTGGTCGGAGCCGTAGAACAGGGTATAGTGAGGAGCTAATAAACACTGCTTAATTACCATAAATTGGTTTTTCAATTAGCAGTTACCAGTGGTTCATTATGTGCTTTTTTATGTAGTTACTAGAGAGTAATTGTCTCAACCTTAAAAGGATCTAGAGATGCCAAACCAAAGACTAATTGATTCAGTTCCATTTCTTCTTCCTCTCTGTTCTATTGCGCTGATGTGTTGTATTGTCGAACCAAAACATCTCTTCTCCTCGGCGTGCACCGGAAAGGGGGTGGGAAGGTATCTCCAACCATTGCCGCAGAGAGTACCTGCACGACGCGGCAATAAGGTTTCTAGGCAGCGCATCTGCGTGACCGCTTGCTGTGTTGCTTCATCTACGTTCTGCACTGCATCAAGCCTGCGCTACTTTCTGTTCTTTATCAAGCTCGATTGTAAGTTGGTTGTGCTACTAAATTGCCTGTTATAATATTATTATTGTGTATATTTAGAAGTACAATGAGTTGCTTGTTGTTAGCATTGTTTTATACATCTCTACTTATTTGTGACCTTTTCCTCATAATAAATTTTGTAATTAAAATATTGTCCCTATTTCCAACATAAAATCCCCAAATGTTTGGTTTTTGTTTTTTTAAACAAATTTGCATATGGCCATTAATGTTGACAACCCTGTCCTTGTTTAACTGAATGCTTAAGAATGGTTGGTTATGCTTTGGATTCCAAGCATCACAATAGCAACCAAAAGTATGGCTAGGTGCTTGTTATCCCTTTAATTATGATCATTAATAAATAATTGCTAGTTTGGCTAAACTATTTCTGATTACTGTTACATGTTTGCAGGGTTATTTGAATAAATTAAGCCACAGTTGGATGTTACATGGAATCCAATCATACATATACTGGATGTTACACTAACTAGTTGGGCCCAAACGCAGTAGTGCGTGTTCCGAGGGCTAGCCTTGAATTCCTGTGAATAATTTTTAAAAAAACGATCCACAATTTATTTTCTTTAAAAAGTAGCTAACAAGTTGAATTCTCAATCCCCGGATACGTTAACTTCCATCAACACTCATCGGTACCTTCACGAGTCTTCTACGGATTAAAAAGGCATATACTATTGTTTCCCATCAAACATAAAAGAAAATTATTGAAACCATGTTCCACTCAATGCATGTTGCTTTTTCTATTTGAAAATCTTGCAAAATACATGAATCCATCTGCTATATTTCTTTCGTTTAACATTAATCAAAGAAAAACTTTAAAGTTGAGTGAAGTCTGGAAATTCACTAAGTCAATTTTCACACATTACTGTTTTCTTTTGTCAAAGATAATGATAATGACATGGGCTGAGATTTTTTTTCCCCTCAAAAGTTATTTTCAAACATTGCCATTGATAGCCACATCCCCACATGCAACTCAAATGCCACGGTACTTCATTGTCATCTTCACAACGATGGGCCAGTGGTCTGGTGGTGGTAGCAAAGGGTATTTGCTCTTACCCACCCAGGCACGCATGTGCTTCCAGTGGAAAAGTGTTTGTGTGCGCTTTGTAAGGTCCTGAACCTCCGCCGTCCCTGTGTGACAGCCCAATTATTGAATATTTTGAAACTTGGGATTTCAAAAACTTTTGTTGTATTTTGAGAAATTCCCAAAGCTGGGCTTGCATTCAAAAAGGTAAATCAAATTCAATACTCCAAGCAGGAATTATAAAAACTACAAGTTAAATAATGTGTTAAATTTTCTTAGAATTTGAATTTGAATTTCAAATTCAATTTTAAAAGTTCAAACCTTTTCTCTATCTCTCTCTTTCTCCCCTCAGGCCAATTCTTTCCCCACCGGCCCAGCCTTCCTCTCTCCCCTCGGCTCGTTCCCGCTGCGCCTCATTAACAACAGCGGCCGGTAACCCTCATTACCCGCTTTCTCCTCGCATGACCAACCCACCTCGCGAGCCCATCTCACAAGCACGCCCCGTTCTCTCACGCGCCGCGCACGAGATCTTGCGCCCGAGCCACCATATCGTCGCGTTCGTCTCGCCACCACTCCTCGCTATTTAAGCACGCACGAGATCTTGCGCCCGAGCCACCGTATCGTTGCATTCGTCTCGCCACCGCTCCTCGCTATTTAAGCATCGGCCAGGCGCGTCACCGTGTTCGCTAACCTCCCTACAGCTTATTCCCCCACTTTTTTCCCCTCTTCTCCGCCTCGGGCAGTCAAGAACAAGCCTTCTCCCCAAATCTAGCTGTCGGCTTCGCCATTGGATTCCGACGGCCAGGGTGAGTCTCCGACTTCATCTTCTTGCACGTTGTGGTCGCCTTAACTCCCTCTTCCTCATGCTCACCTCCACTGTGCCTGTTTCCTCACAGAGTCCGAAGCACACCGCGTCGTCACCGCCTTCTCCCACCTTGTTCGTTGAGCATTTGCCTTCATCATCTCACGCATCTTGATTGCCTTGACCTCCTCTCTCTAATGCATGCCTCATTTTTCTATTCTATGCACCAGAGACGCTGACAAGCCTTCATCTCCGTTGCCCCTAGGAGCACACAATGCTGCCGCCGCACCAATCTCCTTCCTCACCTAGTTACCAGGTGAGACCTTGTGTTCTTGTAGCCTTTTTCATCTTGTAAACCCTCTAGGCTAGTTAACGAAGCTCGTAGATGGCCATAGTGTAGCCACACCGTTGACCTCATTGCGCTGCCGCAAGTCGTCATGGAAGAACTAGTTGCGTCATCGCGTTTTGAGCATCCAGCGGACGTTTAGCACCGTTGTAGCCAGTAGATGTTAGTCAAGACTTCAATTTCGTGTGTTTAGCCACGTTGAGTAGTTGCCCCCTAATGACAATACTGTCACTGCCAACCTCGTCGTCGCGCCGCCGCCTCGGTCCATCTCCCACCGCACCGCCGTAGTCATTAGAGTCGTTGTTTTGGGAGTTTGACATGTGATTCTATAAATTGGAAATCTATTTGTAGAAATTTGGAGTTTAAACTTATTGTATAAAACTTCATTATATTGATATTCGAATTCGACCGAATTGGATAAGCATTAGACTCGCATTCATATTCGTTACAACATTTGATTCGTATTTGTATTAGAGAATATTCATATTCACATTCGTATTCATTTGAAAAATACAAATACAAATGTGGTACGGTCACTATTCGATTTATATTCTATCCGTTTTCAACCTTAGCTACAAGTAAGCGTCCTAGGTACTCACAACTCACAAGAGCTTCAATTGTTTGCTGTTCTCGTTACTAACAATTGATAATGAGCACCACTATTCACCAATTCCAAATTGGGCAGATAAAATCTGAATGGAAAATGAAAGTACGAGATTTACAAAATGATATCTCTTGCTTGAAATACATGTTATACAAAATTACACTAGTGTTGATTTTCGAGCCACCGTCTGCACTAATAATCACTAACATATTCTTTGAAATTTACGTAAAAAATGTATTTGCTTATACAAAAAAAAAAATTAGAAGGTAAATTACAGTTAATAGTTCAAATTTATATGCTGGCTTCCTCAAACAAAAAAAAAATGCCGGGGAAGTAGATTAAAATTGGAATAGCCGAGAAGAATATAGAACTATTGATGGGGGGCCATTTACAGCCTTTCATGATCAAGCTGATGGCGGCACCTGAACACAAAATTCTATGTGACCCTTTTTTTCTCTGCCTCTGATTTATTGCTGCTGTTGACCTTTTGTGTGTGTTGGAATTAAATCGGCTTTGACCCATCCTTTATCAATAATTTCTAGGAAAATCTCAAAGGTTCACTCATGCATAGTGGTATATAGGATACTTTAGTCACATATTGCTAGCCAAGGTGGACACACACCACCTTATAAAGTGGAGCATGTCTAACCATGGTAAAGCAAGAGAAAGGAGGAGAAAGGAGGACCACACACACGCACGCGCTCGCCTTGCCTCGCCATGCCACGCCAAGCCAGGCTTCGCTAACGTGCGACGTGCGATGTGCGCGTGAATGGTGTGGTCGTTTCGGGTTCGGACGTAGGTCCAGACGCAACTTTCTTTTGCAATTTTGTTTTGCCATGCAATCCGGTCAAGATGGAAAGAAACGGAAACGCTATGATTACACGACAAATTAATTGCGATTAATGAGTCTTATTATGAAACGGAAACGCTATGAATACGCGGCGAATTAATTGCGATTAATATGCCTTAATCTGATGATGGTTTCCTAATCTGCGAGCGGTTTCTTTCTGCGGTCTTTTTAAATCTAAAGACGCTACTTGTCTTCTCACACACACATTGCGAAACACATCCATGCGAGAGAGAACTGTTCTCGGCTATTTGTCTTCTAAGCTACTCCATCCTCGCGCGTGCGGTATGTAGTGGGGAGAGTAGGTCTCTGAAACTATCGTCCTTGCGATCCTGTACGGGAGAGGGAGAATAAGGTTTTTGGGAAGCGATTCCGCGACTGCTCGTCGTTCCCTACATCGCCCGTTCCCTACATCGTTTATATCGCCATCTTCCTCATCGGCGACATCCTCTTCTTCGTCACTAAGACACTCTTCGCATCACATCGGTAACATCTAATACTCTGCACTTACTTCTAATTATCAGCATGAATATATATGTTCTGTTGTTCGTATTGCTTATCGTCCAGTTCATCTTCTGGACATGTTTAGTACTCATGCTATTTCTATAGTCATGATTTATTTGCGGGATTATGTAATCACTAAAGTGCTAAATAATCTAACAATCCAAAAACCTTATGATGAATTTGATAGGCACTCTGTGATGAATATGGCTGGTTTTGCCAAGGCAATGAAACTAGAGAAGTTCAGTGAAATGAACTTCAAAAGATGGCAGACAAGAGTCACTTTGTGGCTCACGGCTCTGAACATATTTTGGGTTGCCTTCGGGAGACCTGAGGGAGAACTCACTCCCAAACAAGAAAAGGAGTTTAAAGTAGCCACCATAAGTTTTGTGGGATGCGTTCTTAGCGTTCTTTTCAATCGTCTATGCGATGTGTATATGCACATGACAGACGCAAAGGGGCTGTAGGAGGCACTCGAACATAAGTTCGCTGCCTCGGATGCTGGCAGTGAGTTGTATACCATTGAGCAATATCATGACTACAAGATGGTTGAGAACCGTTCTGTAGTTGACCAGGCTCATGAAATACAATTCATGAATTGCGAGCAGGGGCGAATCCACCAGGTAGGCTTCGTTAGGTTGAAGCCTACCCTACACTGGCGAGCGAACCCCTCCCCCCGCCCGCTCCAACCCAAGGTCCAACCTCCGGCGCACTGCCATGGCTGCGCGCCACCCCTAATTCCCAGCTTTCTTTTTCATCATCGTCACAGCAAATCTGAATTGGTCGACGAGCGGAGGAGCGGAGGCAGCAGCGAGTCCGTCCGTGATGATCGCCCACCGACCACCGCGATCTGTGAACATGCACAAGCCTTCCACCTCCTCCGCCGTCGCGCCGTCGTCGTCGCCCCTCTCACCTGCCGACTTCTTCCTCTACAGTAACAATACCCTGCCAATCTTTCCCTCTTCTTGATCTTGCTCCTCTAGGGGATTCCGTCGAGCACCTCGCTTACCCCGCGCGACTGATTTGGCTGTTTCTCGAGGGGAGGGGGGTGAGCAGTGAAGGACGGGGTCGACGAGACGATCAAGTCGTCGCCAACGAGCCCTCCGTCAGGCTCTACTTCGTCCAGCAGCATGCCCAGGCGTCCATGCCCCCTCCTAGATGGGAAAGTCTTATTATCCCCCTACGTCTTCTCCTTAATTTGCTCTCTGTGTAGTGCTAACAATGATGATGCCTCTATTCATACATGTTGCGCATTCGGATTAAGATTTGTGCTTGGTTTGCCGGTTGCCAATTCGGATTCCGGCGTCACCTTCTGTCAGAGTGTTGGATGGAAATCAAACATTTTGCCCTCAATTGATTCAAAAAAAAAAAGTTGGGATACATTAGTTTTTTTTTGGGTATACAGTGGATTTCTAGCAAAGTGGCAAGTAATTGGTTAGGGTATATGTCATGTGGGGAATTCCGTATCATCAACGTGGTGCCAACCGTGCGCATGGTGAGGCCGAAGCCATGTTTTAAGCGTTCCTCGCTACCACAAATTATAATTTTCGACATATGAGGGTAAGGATGATCCGTTGGGGATGCACTTTTTTCTAATTTTGATGTACAATTTGCTATTGTATCACTAAATTTTCTTATTTTAATGTGCATGTTGTTACCCATTGGAACCATATTTACATATTTTGGGGGATGCACTTTCCATTAGCGAGATACTTTCATTGTATTTCTCTCTTTTTTTCTTTGCTTTTATTCATGTATGAATTTGATTGCACGAGAATACAAAACTATGTTTGTTACAAATTAGTTTAGTCATTCGAGTCTTTAAACCCACCCTCCTTTTTTCATCCTAGATTCCCCCAATGATTGCGAGGGAACTCTACCACCTCAAATGCACATTACCCGATAAGTTTGTGGCTCGTGGCATCATTGCCAAACTACCCTCTTTATAGAGGAATTTTGCCACATCTCTGAAACATAAGAGACAAAATATTTCCGTTGAGGATCTGATTGTGTCCCTTGATGTTGAAGAGAAAGCTCGGGCGAAGGATGTGCATCCTAAGGTGGCGAAGGACGACCCGGCGCCAATGTAAATGACAAGCACCATGGCAGCGGAAAGTTTAAGGAAAGGTCAAGGTCGTACAGACCGCCAACTTTAAGAAGAATAAGAAGCCAAACAAGGAAAAAGGTGTTTGCTATGTTTGCAGTAAGGGCAGCCACTGGGCCAACAAATGTCCTAACCGTAAAGGCATAAAAAAATGAGCATAGACAGACCAAGTCTGTGAATGTGACTATAGGCGATACCGGAACAGGGACATCTGGGTATGGTAATCTACCTATTGTTCTTTCAGTCTGTCATTCCACCGACTGGTGGATTGACATAGGGGCTAATATTCATGTATGTGCTGATGTGTCCTTGTGTTGATGGGAAACGGTTTGCATGAGTTCTTGGTGTTGGCATGGTAGATCTGAAGTTTACTTTGGGAAAAATCGTGCAGCTGAAGAACATGCAGCATGTCTTCTCAATAAATAAGAATCTCGTCAACGACTCCCTTCTGTGTAAGGATGGGTATAAGTTAGTTTTTTAGTCAAATAAAGTAGTTATTTCTAAATTTGGACACTATTGGAAAAGGCTATTATTGTGGAGGCTTGTTCCGCTTTTCCCTTTCAGATTTCTGTAATAAGGTTGTGAACCATATTTGTGATCCAAATAGTGGGGATGAGGCCAACGTTTGGCACTCACGTTTGTATCGCATAAATTTTGGTTGTATGTCTCGGTTATTAAGTCTAAATTTAATTGCGAAACTCTCTATAGTCAAAGGTTCTAAATGCCAAACTTGTGTGCAAGCAAAGCAATCTCGCAAACCCTATAAAGTTGTGGAGGAAAGAAATTTGACACCTTTAGAACTCATACATTCAGATCTCTGTGAAATGAATAGTGTGTTGATAAAAGGAGGGAAAAGATATTTCATGACTCTAATTGATGATGCTTCTCGATATTGTTATGTGTATCTGTTGAAAAACAAAAGATAAGGCTCTAGACTACTTTAAAACTTATAAGGCTGAAGTTGAGAATCAACTAGAAAGAAAAATCAAAAGACTTCGGTCGGATTGTGGTGGAGAGTATTTCTCAAATGAGTTCTCTCAATTCTGTGTAGAGCACAGAATTATCTATGAGAGGACACCTCCCTATTCGCCTTAATCCAATGGGGTTACTGAAAGAAAGAACCGCACGTTGAATGACTTGGTTAATGTCATGTTATACACTACAGGTTTATCTAAGGCATGGTAAGGGAAGGATGTACTGACCTCAACTCATGTCCTGAACAGAGTTCCCACTAAGAATAGTGAGATTACTCCGTATAAAGGATGGAAAGGGAGAAAACCATCACTATCCTACTTGCGCACTTGGGGGTGCTTGGCAAAAGTCAACGTACCGATAACTAAAAAGCGCAAACTTGGACCGAAAACTGTGGATTGTATCTTTCTAGGATATGCTCATTGTAGTACTGCCTATATGTTTCTGTTGGACCGAAAAGGCGACTAGAGGGGGGGTGAATAGGAGCACGCTCACTTTTTCACAAAAGATGGATTCAACACAAATGTCACTCCAATAGCTATGGAAGCTATGAAGATCAATATACCAGTACAGCGGAAGACTAGTATTGAATCCAATCAAACCCCAAAGCAAAACACCCAAAAACAACCAAAAACTCAAATCTCAAAGTGTTGGGCGGTCGACCTCTCATGGCGGTCGACCGGTTTGCCTAGCGGTGATCGACCTCTGGAATGGGCGGTCGACCGCTCTGACGGTGAACAGGAATATCAGCAAAATCAGGCGGAGCAATCCAAACGAAAAACGACCTAACTTTTGATCCGTAAGGCCAAACTTCACGAAATTTGAACCACACCTTCCTAAAGATATTAGGAACCTATTCCAATCAAAGATTTCAAAGATCCATGCCAAAGTTCCTATCTTTTTCAGTTTGAGCGAAGGAGGTTCAAAAACCGAGCCAAATGCAAAATATGATCTAGAGACTTGCTCGTGGGTGATTGATGATCAAGATTATCCTAGATGGGTTCCCACATGTCCCAGCAAGTTAGATCATGGCAAGAAACCAAGCAAAAACTCGTGGATCAAAGAAATACTCAAAATCCTCAAATAGAGAGAAAGAAAGCAAACAAACTCATCTTTGAGAGAACTTTCTTTGGATTGATTTGATATGGTATTGATTTCTGACCACTCCATCAATGGAGGACAAAGACTCAATACATGAGCACGAAATCAAATCCAACTCTCTAGAACCCTAACCTCCAACTATCAACTCCCTAAGCACAAAAGCAAAACTAGGGTTTACAAGTAATGAAAGGGTTGGGGTGGTGTCCAAAGACACCCCTATTTATAGTGGAGGCTTAGACCTTCTAGAAGAGTAACCCTAATGGGCTCCCGTTAAGGCCCAAAACAAACGGGACACATACGCACGCGTTTTAAAGCGCCGTCTTCATCTCTTGACCTAATCCGCTTCACCTTGCACCATCTTTGCGCCGTGAGTTGGCAAAAGGTCACCAAGGCGGTATTTGGTAAAATTACCAAAATACCCCTTCTCGATCTTTTTGCAAAGACCGAGTCCCATCTTCATGAAGCACCTCCATGCCGCCACGTAGGTTGATCCAATGGCTCTCTTCATGTCGGCAAGTCTCTCCCATCCGGCTCCCACCGAAACCACCATGGCACTTGCACCGACCCCCGCGCCGCTTGATCGAACCAGTCGCACCGAACTGCCCGTTCGGTTACCCTTGTCCATTCTGCACCACACTTGAGTTCTTTGACCTCACCCAAAGATCGATCGTTACGAACCTCACTCTCCAAGCCTAGTCCCGATCATCCTCATTGTTGACCGTCGTTGACCACCAAGCAACACTCGACGACAATAGACAAGCAAACGAAACCGGAACAAGTTCTTCACAACTTGACCCACGTTAGTCAAAACATGCATCATGCAACACATATGCCATGAAACCCATGAACTTGACCTAACAAGCAAACATCATCGCCACGGCGACGACGAAACACATCAAAATCGGTCGGACCGCCACCTTGGCGGTCGGCTCGCTCCCACGGTCGGGCCGCCACCAAAGGCGGTCGACCGCCGATCAAGACTTAACCAAAATTCCATCTGGAAAATCAAACCTCTGGAATTTTCAAACCAATAGAACTTTTGCCCGAAGCTCCAAAAATTATGAAACCAAGTCTGAAGCACCTTCTCACTTGCCTCACCTTCTATTTTGGCCCGGCTCCAAATTCCACAAAGATTGCAATGGCGGTCGACCGCTCAAACAAAGCGGTCGGACCGCTCCCTACGGCCTCGACCGCCACTTTGGCGGTCGACCGCCGATGACCATTGAAAAATCAACACAAGCATGGCCGATCCGCCACAAAGGCGGTCGGACCGCCAATGGCTTGACAGACTTGGAACTTTGCGAAAACACGTGATTCGACAAACCCAAGCAACGACATTGCCAATTGTAACATCATCCTAAGATCTCGGGCATATCCCCATGATATCCACAGTTTCTAATAGTTAATCTGAGGTATCCGACATGCATGTCGATACAATAATGGAGTCTCGAGATGCTACATTTTTGAGAATATATTCCCATGAAGGATATGCATAACTCGACTAGTCAAGCAAATGATTTAACTCCTGAATCCATAATTCTCATTGAGCATTCCGAACACACACACGAACAAATCCTTGAGAAGGAGGATAGTATTGTTCCTAGAAGGAGCAAAAGACAAAGGATTGAAAAATCATTTGGAGATGATTTCACTGTGTACCTTGTGGATGATGTTCCCAAATCCATTACAGAGGCATATACATCTCCTGATGCAGAGTACTGAAGGATGCGGTCTGTAGGAAATAGATTCCATTCTCGCTAATGGGACTTGGGAAATCACTAATCGTCCATATGGTTGCAAGCCAGTTGGATGTAAATGGGTGTTTAAGAAAAAGCTTAGGCCTGATGGTACTATTGAAAAGTACAAGGCAAGACTTGTGGCCAAAGGCTATACTAAAAAAAAAAGATTTCTTTGATACTTACTCACCCGTTGCTAGATTAACCACTATATAGGTACTACTATCATTGGCTACCTCACATGGTCTTATTGTTCATCAAATGGATGTTAAGACAGCTTTCCTCAATGGAGAGTTAGATGAGGAAATCTACATGAAACAACCTGATGGTTTTGTGGTAACCGGTCAAGAGGGTAAGGTTTGTAAGTTACTAAAACCTCTGTATGGTCTCAAGCAAGAACCTAAGCAACGGCATGAGAAGTTCGATAGAACTTTAACATCTGCGGGCTTTGCAGTAAATGAAGCTGATAGATGTGTTTACTACCGCTATGGTGGGGGTGAAGGAGTTATACTGTGTTTGTATGTTGATGATATACTTATCTATAGAACAAGTCTTAATGTGATTATCGAGGTTAAGTCTTTTCTGTCCCAAAGTTTTGACATGAAAGATCTGAAAGAAGCTGATGTAATTCTAAACATCAAGCTGATCAAGGGTGAGGATCGGATTACACTTCTGCAATCCCATTATGTGGAAAAGCTCTTGAACCGTTTTGGCTATATGGATAGCAAGCCTTCTCCAACACCTTATGATTCTAGTCTAATACTTCGAAAGAATAAAAGACTAGGAAAGAAACAGCTGAGATATTCCCAGATTATAGGTTCACTCATGTACTTAGCTAGCGCTACCCGGCCTGATATCTCATTTGCTGTAAGCAAATTAAGCCGGTTTACCTCTAATCCGGGAGATGATCATTGGCGTGCACTCGAGCGAGTTATGTGCTACTTGAGAGGTATGATGAGTTATGGAATTCATTATATCGGGTACCCTGGCGTACTCGAAGGGTATAATGATTCCAATTGGATATCTAATGCTGATGAGGTTAAGGTTGCGAGTGGATATATTTTCACTCTAGGTGGTGCTGCTGTTTTATGGAGGTCTTGTAAACAGACCATTTTGACAAGGTCAACCATGGAAGTAGAACTCGCGGCATTGGATACAGTCACTGTTGAAGCACAATGGCTACGTGAACTCCTGATGGACTTGCTGGTGGTTGAAAAACCGATTCCGGCCATCCTGATGTTCTGTGATAATCAAACGGTTCTCGTTAAAATGAACAGTGCAAAGGATAACATGAAGTCCTCCAGGCATGTAAAAAGACTATTGAAATCTGTCAGAAAATTGAGAAATTTCGGAATAATAGCTGTGGATTATATCCCAACAGCTAAGAATCTGACAAATCCCTTTACAAAGGGTTTATCACGAAATGTGATAGATAATGCATCGAATGAGATGGGAATGAGACATATGTAAGTTACACCACAGTGGCAACTCAACCTATGTTATCGGAGATCCCGTGAAGTTGGACCTGAGAAAAACAAACTGTTTGGTTAACTGAAGGAGAGTACATTCTATAACCCACTCCACTGAAGATGTCGTACTCTCAAATCTGTATGATAGGATGACTTTGTCTTAATGTGTTCTGTGGCTTTAAATAGCAAAGATGCTATCCTACAGAGCATTCTTGAAAGAATACACCTATGTGAGTCCGACTGCTAGTCACAGTCTGTGAGAAATTGGTACTCTCTAAGAAGCTCATGAAGAGACATCGGAGTGTGACTTATATGCTCTACCCGAGGGGTAGCCTATTGGCAGCATAGTATCAGTCAAGGTTTTAGGTGAAACTCATTCACAGCTTAAAGCTCTAGGTGGATGTTCAACCCTAAAAGGCCTCCACTGAAAAATTGGTATATTAACAGTGCTTTGGAACAGCAGAAAAACTTTGTGAGCCTCTGGGATCTGGTGGGGATTGTTGGAATTAAGTGGGCTTTGGCCCATCCTTTATGAATAATACCTAGGAAAATCCCAAAGGTACACTCATGTATGGTGGCATGTGGGATACTTTAGTCCTATATTGCTAGCCAATGTGGAGAGACACCACCTTATAAGGTGGAGTATGTCTAACCTTGGTAAAGCAAGAGAAAGGAGGAGAAAGGAGGACCACACACGCGTGCGCTCGCCTCGCCTTGCCACGCCACGCCACGCTAGGCCAGGCTTGGCCGTGGTATATGACGTCGGCGCGTGAATGGTCTGATCGATTCGGGTTGGACGTGGGTCCAGACGTAGCTTTCTTTTGCAATTTTGTTTTGCTATGCAATCCTGTCAAGATGGAAAGAAACGGAAACGCTATGATTACGCGGCGAATTAATTGCGATTAATGAGCCTGATTACGAAACAGAAACACTATGATTACGCGGCGAATTAATTACGATTAATGAGCCTTAATCTGATGGCAGTTTCCTAATCTGCGAGCGGTTTCTTTCTACGGTCTTTTTAAATCTGAAGACGTTGCCTGTCTTCTCGCACACACATTGTGAAACACATCCGTGTGAGAGAGAACTGTTCTCGAGCGTTGCGCTGCTACAAGCTACTCCATCCCTACGCCTAGCGTGCACCGGTAGTAGGGAGAGCAGGTCTTCGGAACCATCGTCTTTGCGATCCTGTACGGGAGAGGGCGGATAAGGTTTTTGGGAAGCGACTCCGCGACTGCTCGCCGTTCCCTGCATCGTCTACATCGCCCGTTCCCTGCATCATCTACATCGCCATCTTCCTCATCGGCGACATCCTCTTCTTCGTCGCTGAGACGCACTCTTCGCATCGCATCGGTAACATCTAATATTCTGCACTTACTTCTTATTATCAGCATGAATATATATGTTCTGTTGTTTGTATTACTTATCGTCCTAGTTCATCTTCTGGACATGTTTAGTACTCATGCTATTTCTGTAGTTATGATTTATTTGCGGGATTATGTAACCACTAAAGTGCTAAATAATCTAATATGATGATGGGTTTTCAATTACTACACACTCTAGAAAAGTCTAAATTATTAAGGCGGTAAACTTCATTGGAATAGTTCAACGTTTGAAATTATTTCACATCTTTAACTACACAGCGCACAAAAAGTAACACTGTCCATTTTCACATTTATTTTTCTGATAGACATTATCCATTTCAAGATTTAAATTTTAATTAATCATTCCAAGAGTTTTTTTTTGCCATTCCAAAAATAAAATGATTTTTTCGCTTGTTTTTCTTGTTCAAAATAAAAGTAAATTTAAATAAATATTGCATTGTGCATTGACATCTCTGATAAAAAAACACATTAGCAGGTGCATGTTTAATACAACTTTGAATGAATTGCACACACAAAAAAATATCGCACATACTTCCCAAAAATATAAGCCATTTTTGACTTTTCACGATCTCGAGTGTAACACTTTGACTATGGTTTTATATCATGATATATCAAAATAATAATAAAAATAATATATTATAAAAGTATTTTGCATGAAAAATCTAATGACATTATTTTTATGTAGTCAATTTATAAACTTTAACATTACTAATGGTCAAAGTTTTTTAAAACCTTGACCGCGCAGATCCTACCTGTATTTTGGGACAGAGAGAGTACATACAGTAACATTAACTTTTATATATAATTTTTTATACAGTAACATATTTATTTACATGATCACTTTATTGCTCCCCTTTTTTCTATGTGACCCTTTTTTCCTGCCTCTGATTTATTTCTGCTGTCGACCGTGAAAAGTATTTTGCAAGACAAATTCCATGTGACCCTTTTTTTCCATCTGCCCATCAAGTCGTCCACGATACTAGAATTGAAAGCAGATTTTTGTGGAAATACTCTGGCCACTAGTGTAGATTTTTGTGTCTTATTTAACAACTTCCACACCATCCATGGGAGGGCAGCAGGCAACAAGCAGCAAGTGTAGATCACCACAATACCACATCCACCCCCTTGCTCAACAATGAAGATCAAGAGTGTGTGTCACCCGTGTACATGGCAGGTACCGATGCTCCATCTCACCCACATCCTCTTGCTCGCATCCACCTCTCTATCCACCAATGACAGCGACCTCTTGGTGCTCCTGTCGTTCAAATCCCACATAACCAGTGACCCAATACATGCACTGTCCTCCTGGGATGCCGTCGGCGATGGCACCAACACGCCGGCACCTGATTTCTGCCGATGGAACGGCGTGGCCTGCAGCCACCGCCGCACCCAGGCCGTGTCACTGCCATACGTCTGCCGGACTCCGCCTAGCTGGCATCATCACCCCAGAGCTCGGCAACCTCACCCACCTCCACGTCCTTGATCTGTCAGCCAACAACCTGGAAGGTGAGATCCCGTTCAGCCTCAGCAATTGTGCAGCACTTCGTACCATGAATTTGAGCTCAAACTACCTGTCTGGTTTCATCCCTGCTCCTTTGGGTCGCCTATCAAAGCTTACATTTTTTAATGTAAGCTACAACAATCTGACTGGTGAAATTCCCATGTCACTGTCCAACCTCACAGCCCTCAGGATCCTTAGCATTGAGAGGAACTCCTTCCATGGTCAGATCCTTAGCTGGCTGGGCAACCTAACATCATTGACTCACTTAAATCTGGCCAAGAACAGCTTCAGTGGCAACATCCCTGAAGCTCTAGGTAAGATAACTAACCTTGCTTACTTCACTGTCAAGGATAACTTGCTGGAAGGTCTTGTTCCTCCGTTGATCTTCAATATTTCTTCTATCGAAGTCTTGGTCCTTAGCTTTAACCAGCTTTCAGGATCACTGCCGCCCGACATTGGCTTTAAGCTTCCCAGGATAAGGGTTTTTGGCACATCTGCGAACAATCAATTCGAAGGCCCAATACCAGCCTCCTTCTCAAATGCATCTGCGCTCGAATATTTGCTTCTTCGTGGAAGTCGATATCATGGTCTGATTCCAAGGGATATCGGCATCCACGGTAATTTGAAGTCATTTTCGGTAGGGCACAATCAGCTCCAAGCCACAAAGCCTAGGGATTGGGATTTCCTCACATCCTTGACCAACTGTAGCAACTTGGGAATACTAGACCTTGAACAAAACAATCTTGTAGGTGTTATGCCAGTTACTATTACCAACCTATCTCGAGAGCTCAGTTGGCTTGTACTTGGCAGAAACCAAATAGCTGGGACCATACCTACAGGGTTAGGAATGTTTCACAAACTTACAAAGCTCACCCTTCAGGATAACCTCTTCACAGGCACCTTACCGCAGGATATTGGCCAGCTTCCCAGTCTCCAGTATCTTGACCTGTCCCATAATGGATTTGATGGGCAGATTCCACAATCATTAGGAAATATCACGCAGTTGAGCAATCTCTCTCTATCTAATAACTTTCTGGACGGCAGCATTCCAAGAAGTATTGGTAACCTAACCAAACTTGGATCCATGGATCTTTCCTGTAACTTATTGAGGGCCAAACCCCACAAGAGATACTTACCATTCCTTCCTCACCATACTTCTCAACCTCTCCAACAATGCTCTAAGTGGCTCCATTCCAACACAGATCGGGCACTTGATCAGCCTCGCACAATCGACCTCTCAATGAATAAGCTATCTGGTGAAATCCCAGATGCTATTGGCAGTTGTGTCCAATTACGTTTCCTATACCTCCAAGGAAATGTACTGCAAGGACAAATCCCAAAAGGACTTAATACTTTGGGCATGCTTGAAAACTTGGATCTCTCTAGCAACAACTTAACAGGCCCCATACCCGAATTCCTAGAGAGCATCAAACCTCTAAAGAATCTAAACCTCTCCTTCAACAACCTATCTGGTCCAGTGCCAAATACAGGGATCTTTCGTAATGCCACTATATTGTCACTCACAGGTAATAGCATGCTATGCGGTGGTCCTTCCTTCTTGCAACTCCCTTCATGCCCATCTATAGGCTCTCACCAGGCTTCACAGCATCGACTGCGTGTCTTAATCATTTGTATCATTGGAACTTTGTTCTTCACCACATGCTGTATAACTGCATACTGCTTCATTAAGACAAGGATCAAACCGAATGTTGTTGATCAAGAAAACTTATATCTCAATGAGAATCATGAGATAATCAGGATATCCTATGCCGAGATACATGCAGCAACAGAATCATTCTCACCAGCAAATTTGATTGGTTCTGGAAGCTTTGGCAATGTATATATAGGAACTTTGGCTCTTGATGAGAATTTAGTTACTGTGGCAATCAAGGTTCTCAATCTTGCCCAACGAGGAGCTAGTAGAAGCTTCTTGACTGAGTGTGATACCCTAAGGAGGATTCGACACCGGAAACTTGTCAAGGTGATCACTGTGTGCAGTGCCTTGGATCATAATGGTGACGACTTCAAGGCACTTGTCCTAGAATTTATTTGCAATGGAAGTTTAGATGAGTGGCTGCATCCAAGCACAACAACAAAAAGCACAATCTTTAGAAGGCTAAGTTTGATTAAAAGGCTGTACATTGCTCTCGATGTTGCAGAGGCATTGGAATATCTTCACCGTCATATTGAGCCTCCCATAGTTCACTGTGATATTAAACCAAGCAACATCCTTCTAGATGATGACATGGTTGCACATGTTACAGACTTTGGTCTAGCAAAGATAATGCATGCCGAAGCATGCAAGCAAAATCGTGGTGGAACTGAAAGCAGCTCATTTGTAATTAAAGGGACAATTGGATATGTCGCACCAGGTTAGCGATTATTGTTTAATTAAAATTATTGCTGATGCATGTCAAAATTTTTGTCTGCTCTAAAGATTATTCGTTTGGTAAATTGATAATATGGTATTTTAGTGTGATCTAAAGAGGCAAAAAAAATGTAGTATCAATATTTTATTTAATTGTTGAGTCAAATTGTAAAGTGAAATCCATCTTTTTTTCTCCACTCATCATTATGTAGCCACTGAAGCCTTCGTTTATTTATGTTGTCAGAGTATGGCTCAGGAGCTGAAGTCTCCACTGATGGTGACATATATAGCTATGGGGTGTTGCTACTGGAAATGTTTACTGGAAGAAGGCCAACTGACAGTTTCATCAATGGTGTGACAAGTCTTGTCAACTACGTCAAGATGGCATATCCAAACAATCTACTGGAAATATTGGATGCTACTGCAACCTACAGTGGAAACACTCAAGATATCATAGATGTATTCATTTATCCTATATTTAGACTTGGTCTAGCGTGTTGCGAGGACTCCCCAAGGCAAAGAACGAAGATGGACGATGTAGTTGCTGAATTGAATGCCATAAAGAAGGCATGCGCAGCTCATATGCCTGTTCATGAATTTCAAGCAACCACCTAATCTGGGCAAGAGATGAAGTCTGGTTACGAAGTTTGTCCACTTGCGGCCTTGTGGTTACGAAGGCATGTTTTTGGTGATTCTAAAGTCAACTATATTGTCACCATTTTTGCTTTCCATTTCATCTTGTACGTTCCATTCCTGTTCCTATTTGTAACATAAAGGGACTATCCATGGTTTAAATATACTTTTGGGCCTCAAGTACCAAATAATACCTGTCCAGTGAGTTAGTCCATTGATGCAGTAGAATCCACTGTTTACTTGAGTGGTGACTACTTCAGCTGAATCAAACAACTGGAACAAGGAAACCCAAGTTATTTGTCAAAAAGCATCACCCTAATCAAATAACTTAAACGATGAAATCCAAATTATTAGTCAACATACAATTAACAAGTACATTGTCAAGCTGATAAAATTGTAATAGCATTGAATGCATCGAGATTTGAGTTTAATAAAGGTTGATGATGCAACTTACCTTGTGTCTACTGAATGATAGACATGATAAATGTTTCGGGTCCTCCAAATTTAACTGTAAGGTAGTTCCAGGTCAACCTAATCACCGTGAACTTAGCAAGGTTCCAGACCAGTGTTCTAAAAAGCGGTCGGGTAGGCCTGATATTAGCCCGAATAACGGGACTAGGTCTCCTCCCCGAGTCGAATATTGCAAAACGAGTAAGTTAATAGGGTTACAAGGTTAAATGGGCCGATTACCGTATATTAGGCTGAATATTGTTGGAATGAAACATTGCTCTATTCCAATGTGCCATTGGCTCTGTACTTGGAAAATCTTACAGGGACAGGAAGATGCGCAGGCTTGGAGCTGGGCGCAAGGAAGATGGAATGGGTGGCTACTGAAGTCTTCAAGCGTTCGCGAGGTTGGAGCAATATACTAGAAACTAAAGAAGGACGTTTGAGAATTCCGAAGCTGTAGTGCCCTTTTGATATCTTGGATGTATCTAGACTTTGGTCTGCATTGTTTCTGCTTAGAGTCTTTTCTTATGTTAGCTTCAATGACTCTTTGGGCTAGAGAAACCTGCCACTCAGCCAACATAAGAGAAGTCTAAAAAAAGAGGGGATCAATCAATAATGCATAGTAACTTTAGTGAGACATCAACTATGAAGTTTAGACAATATGTACCTTACGAAGTTGAAGAGTGAGCTTCTCTAGAAGTGGTGAGTGCTGGAGAAGGCAAACTAGTGCACAGAGGTCAGCAGCGACAGACCATTCATTGAGTAACAAAGTCTTTAACTTGCTAAATGTAGGGCACAATGCCAAATCCCTTTTGAAAATAAACTGGAAAAGGTGCAATGGAGTAAGAACAGCTCAAGCGCTAGTTTGTTCATTACAAGATGCAATGACAAAAAGTTAATATGAACTTTGAATAGATATTTATAATTTGATAGTAATTAGGAAAAAGTAATGTAAGATGTTTGTAACCCATGATGTATTTTGAAGTTTATCTACATGTACACAGAAGTACATTGGCCATACAGGCTGAAACTCCTGCAGAAACTAACATGGATAGCTCTCGCTCATCATACTCAAGTTTACATTTCTGTATATTTCTTTTTAAAATTGCACAATGTCAGAGTTCCAAAAGTATAAACCTCTTTATATGAATAATATATCAAAATTGTCACAAACTGATAATAAGGTAATGGATATAAGCATCTTGTTTAAGAGTTTTATGCATGTATACAAATACTGCAAGAGAAACAGTGGATAACAAACAATGGTAGGAGTTAAGAGGGAGTAAGCGCAGGCGTACCACTTTTGGATCAGCCTTCAACTTCAAATTGGTAGCATCAGACAAACCTCTGAGAAGCACACACTTGTCACTGCTGTCATGATTACCATGACAACCATCACAGCTATCATCGCCACAATCTCTAGAGATGCTATTACCACAACAATCCTTACAGTCCGTGTCAAGTCCGACCAATGCTTTTACTAGCGATGGCATATTTTTAAGCAAAGGAGTTCAGTCCCAAACAATCAGTTAGCCGCAGAGAAATTAGACTCGGGACAGAAATCCGTGTGCGGGAGCTCCAACCCAAGAAGCACTCTGTGATAGTCAGACGTCTTAGGGATTTGGATGAGATCTCACGGTCCAAAATGGCTCAATCTATTATCTTTAGATCCTCCAATGCAGGACAGCTTGTGAAATCCAGAGCGCGGTTGCCCAACTCCACATACTCAAGCTCTAACCTCGTCAAGTGCCGGGAAATGAGAGGGACGTTGGCTAGCACCAAGCGCTCGCACTCAATGTATGCAAGCACTCGGAGCACCCGAACTTGGCATGTCAAGGCATACCGCATCCACGGCTCGACGCATCGGAATGGCTTATCGCTGTAGTCGCTAAGGTAATAGTATGGATATGAATTGAACTCGCATGTCACAGACGTGGATCTCTTGACCTAGGCCTCCAGGTTGGACAAGTACGTGGGCTGGCCTTTGGCCCATCTAGCATGGCCAGGGAAACAATACAAAAGAGCAAGGTGATCCGACTAGGAGGAGCATCGAACAACAGACATCAGCCTCAGCTCCTTCTTCCCGAATGACGTCTCCTTCCCCCAATTCCTCTCTAATGTTCCCCACCCCATGCTTCTACCTTCTCGTCTGAACTGCTACTCCCATCCATGCTTACAACTTCTCCCTATTGTATCCCCAAACACTTGTATCGTGTGTTGATTTGGCAATATAGCATTCGGATTTGGTGTGGATCGATATTCATGATGATGGGTCATGACAATATGGTATCAGAGCCATTGATCCCGGTGGTTCCTCGCATGGAGACGACCATGAGCGCAGTTGAAGAGGAATGGTGTAAGGCGATGCTAGACAAGCAGCTGGCCAAGATGGACGAGCAAGAGCGGAAGATGGATGACATGATCTCATCCCTAGCCACGACCACCTCTCGGCTGCTTGGCGCCGCCGCTGACTCGACCCCAAGTTCCCCTTCGACCACTGCTGGGCTCGCCACCTTCTCAAGTTGAAATTTATTCTTTTCTTTCCGCCCACACCTTCGACACCGACACCAACTTCGCGACGCCCACCAAGTGCTCGACGTTAGGCCCGGACCCCAACGTCGACGACGCCAAGGTCACGACCATGCCCCTGCTCTCGGGAGGCGTGCCCACGGCCCTCCGGGAGCGTGTGGAGCGCGCGAAGGCCTCCTCGCCGAGGTCGTTCGCCATCGGCGAGCTGGACACCGTGATGCCCCCCCAGGTGTTTGACGTTCTGCCACAACTCGAACACCAGTGACGTCTGTCACGACCGTGACCCTGCTCGAGACGGGCGAGTCCAAGGTCGTCCCAGCACCTATGGCACCCCCAGCCAGCGCTCGCTCAAGCAACCCCATCTCCACACCGAGCGTTGTGATGTGGCCACCACCAATGGTGTGGGTCGAGCAGCACCCATGGCCGCCGCCGGTGCAAGAGGAGATCGTGTGTGACAGAGTAGAGCTACGGCCAACACCATGGCCGACGTTCCTCCGATTTCGAGATGGTGAGTAGTGGAAGCAACGGTGGCCACCATCTATGCCAGTGGAGATCATGAGCAGAGTTGCTGAGCTACAACCAACACCATGGCCGCCGCCTGCTCAAGTCAATAGCACAAGAATCCGAACTGAGCCATGGCCAACATCACGACCATTGTTTGGGTGTGATCAAGATGACATGCAACCGAAGCAGCCATGGCCACCACCTGGACGACAGAGTGTGCTAACCGAGGGTTTGAGAGTGTGCCAATTGGGATTGTTGAAGAGGTACAGGGTTCAGTCCTCCTTTTCTTGTGTGAAGATTGGGCATGGCTACGCAGAATTCTGATGCAAGTCAAAGGCACAAAAAGACAATCAGAGTTGTGGCCAGCGCCATGGCCATCATCTGGGTTTAATCGAGGCAAAGTACTGTCAAAGGTCTCGTGGCCATCACCTACTAGGAAGGAAGTATCCAACTACAAAATAGTGGAGTGGCTATCACAGTTTATTGCTGAAGACTGGAAAGTTCACATAATAATAATCAAATTTGGGATGTTTTGGTCCTCACCTACTGATTTGGAAAGGATAATACACTGTAAGGAGGCTTGTGTCCCAGAGTCTGAAAGCGGATCATACAATGTCATATGGGATGCCATTAGAGATTGGAATCTTGATCAGAAGATTCTAAGCTTGACTTCTGTTGGTGAAGTTAGGAATGATTCAAATACCTCGAAGTTGAAGGAAATGCTCATAGAGAAGGAGTGCCTTCCTATCAAAGGCAAGCTATACGACAATGCTTGTGTGGACGACATCCTTAACAGTATTGTTTCCAAAGGGCAATCATATATACTTCGCCTTGTTGGTGACATAGTAATTGAATTTTTTGTGGCACATGCATCTTCATCATTGACCCAACAGCAGCTTCTGGAAGTCATTTCACAAAGGAGTTTGAAGTGTCCACAAGAAGATGCTAAGTGGTGGCACAAATTTTATTTTAGGCTTCAAGCTCTTTTGCATTTCAAGAAGTCATTTCCCTTTGAAGAAGTGGTGTCTCCAGAAGATATGAAAGTTGTTGAGTCTATTTGCAAGATTTTGAGGACGTTTTATCATGTAATTGAAGTAATCTCTGCCCCTAGCTCTCCGACGGCAAATATATACTTTAATGAGGCATGGAAAGTGAGGACAGTTTTGCAAGAAGAAGCATCAAATGACCACAGAGAAATCGCTACAATGGTTATGGAGATGCAGGAAGCGTTCAATGAGTATTGGCAAAATGCATACTTGTGGTTGTCAATACCTGTTGCTTTAGATCCTAGTTTCAAAATCAGCTTCATCGAGTTTCGTCTGAAACAAGCTTTTGGCACAAATTCAGCAAGCTACTTATCTGAAATACGTGAAACAGTCCAGGATCTCTTCAATGAATACTGCAACCCTATGGATCAACCGAGTGCTGGTGTTTCAAATAGTGCAGCTTTGGACGCAGACAGTGGTTCATTGGAAGATTGGGTTCAGCAACCTGAATTTGCACTGATTACCACAGATTATAGAATCATACTGCTGCACAAGTCAAAAGTCACTTCCACAACCAAAGTTAACTATACTATCATTTCACCTGATGTTTCTCCTGAGGGCACTGAAGCCGTTGTGGGTGTGCAAGATGGGAAACTGCGCATCTATTCCATCAGTGGGGATACACTTACAGAAGAAGTGCTATTATTTCCATACGTTATTCGCTAGATGTTTCCATGTTTGCTTCTGCTGATGCCAACAGGAAGCTGTTCCAGGGACACTACCGGCTTGGGGGCAAGCCAAATTTCAACGGGGGAGGTATGTCACGGACGTGAATCTCTTGACCTGGGCCTCCAGGTTGGACAAGTACGTGGGCTGGCCTTTGGCCCATCTAGCGTGGACAGGGGAAACAATACAAAAGAGCAAGGTGATTTGACTGGAAGGAGCATCGAACAACAGACATCAGCCTCGGCTCCTTCTTCCCAAATGTCGTCTCCTTCCCCCAATTCCTCTCTGATGTTCCCCACCCCATGCTTCTACCTTCTCGTCTGAACTGCTACTCCCATCCTTGCTTCCAATTTCTCCCTATTGTATCCCCAAACACTTGTATTGTGTGTTGATTTGGCAATATAGCATTCGGATTTGGTGTGGATCGATATTCATGATGATGGGTCATGACATCGCACTCGTCCAGGGGCGAGCGGTCGCAGAGGAGCAGCAGATGGTTGACAAACTCGTTCAGATCCTCAGCGCTCTTCCACTCCTCGACGTCGGTGATGCGCAGGACGGGCACGGACTTCCAGACGTCCGCACGGCCTCGTGGGAGGGCATGAACGACAGCACGTGCTGCAGGAGGGCGTCCGGGAGGGCGCCGACGCGGTCTTCGCCGGAGGTACCAATCTCGTCAGCCGCTTTCTCGTGTTTCTTGTCCTTCCTCCTGTGCGGCATTCCGTCGAACAGGCGGCGGGCACTCGCGCCGGCGCTGCGGGAACGAGAACCAATGAGCCACCAGGGCAAACCAGGCCAGGAAAGAGAAGAGGGGCGACCAGGCGAGTAATTACCGACGCGCATCACCTGGCCTCACTTGCCGGACAGCGCTCGCCGGCCGCCGCGGTGAGCAGGAGGAGACCGCCGGAGGAGACGAGCACAGAGCGTTCCACCGAGCAAGCGGCAACTTAAGTACTCAGCTTGGTTAGTTTACTGGGCCATAGAATCTGAGAGCTAGGCACAGACTGGAGTCAATTTAGGCCCATGTTTCACATAATAGACAGCCTTTTTTCAGATAATGATGCTTTTTATTGTGTTGATTATGATGCTGTGGGATTTGGATGGATAAAAAGTTGGATGAAGATGTCTATTATTTGTAATGTGGGTCTAAATTGAGTTGGAAGTGTTAGATGAAGATGCACTATGAAAGAAGATATCATGGTTAACCTTCGAAGCGTGACACTAGGGGTGCAAGAAATACTTGTTAGCACGGGCTCATTGGCTCGGTTCAAAATTGTTTTAATTACACTTGTTAATTAGTTAAACATTTAAATGAGTTGATTTCAAATAAAATTGGATTTCGCTTGGGCTCGGCTCGGCTTTGTTTAGCTCAGTTATAAAAATATTTCTAAACTATAAATCAAATAATATTAAATCAAATTGCGACAATTTCAAAAAAAAAATCGATAAGATGAAGCTCGATATCCAACCCTCCGTGGCACCCCATTGCCAATTGACAATTTGGCATCAAGCCAACATAAATTGACATTTCATTTCAGGGCTGGCTTGCAGACTGAGCCAAAACCGTGTACATGAAGTGAAATGGTCAAACTAGGAATTCTAAGAATAGAAAATAGCTCCAGGTAGCACCAATCCTCCATGGCGCGGACTAGGAGATACATTGGAGACTTCAAGGAATAGAATGGGTGTATTACCTTAGTGAGTGTATTTACAAAAACAATGGGTCTAACAACACAAGAACTAATCATCAGATAATGACAGCAGAAACGACGAGCAAGCCAACGTTATAAGTAGCTAGTAGTAAAACGACCGATGTGGTTCACAAATTCTTTTGCGAGGTAGATGTGCTTGATTGAAGCAGAGTCGACTTTATACAGGTAATTAGGAGGATCCAATTTCATGATCATGTTAGCGTAGCTCTAATCTTACTAAGTACTAGACCCAAACAAAAAATGGGTGTGCAATAAGCAATTCTGGCTTGGAGCGGCCATGCACGGTGAGCAAAGTTTGCTTGCTGATCGTCAGTGCATAACTTTCTGACGGACGAAGGTGCCGTTTTATGGTGGAGCCATCAGCTAGTCCGGCGGAGCCAGGTTGCAAGCAGATTGATTCATTGACTAATTCTTGTGGGATCAATCAAATGTGACAACCCGAACAATTAATTTAAGCTAAGCGTCGATGAACAATGTTAAACAGTATTACACAGTAAATTAAGCTCGTCAACATAGTAATTACCAACGCATTGAACAATAACAAAATCAGATTTTCATCGTCGTTACGAACTCAGAATTATGAACCAAAAAATTCAAACTAATTTAAACAAAGCTAACCGATAATAAGCAGTAACTTAAATTCGTCTAAACAGTAATAATCAGTAAAATAACATTTCATCTCGACAGTAACTACAGATAAATTGAACAAGTGGAAAATCAATAATATCCAAAGCTCCATTATCAAGCACATCAATTCGTTGTCCAGAGTTCGCAACAATAATTCAGAGCAAAATAAAATAAAAAGATAATACAATACCAAGAGCAACTCCGAGTCATTTACATGAATGCATTTACAAGCAGATATAACGCAGTAATACGATCTCATATTTATTTACCAGAGTTCGTTACATCAAAACAAAAATATGACTTACAACATTTAATTAAACTACAAACCAAATCCTTGCATACTTTGTCACTGAAACCCTCGCATCCCTTTCTTGATTTGCCAGTAAATAGAGCCTTCCTCGTCAACCCAAAGCCCAATCACTCTTCCATTCTTTTGGTTAGCAAAATGTAAAGGATTGACAGTCAACCAAAAGCGAAAAGTAACGATGAGTTAAATCCATCTTATCAATAAGCAGACCATAAAGGCAGACTGATATTTAACTCATCGCCACACAATTTAATACGACGTCATATCATCAAGAGTTCACAACAGTGCACACATCAAAAGTACAACATCAATTCAGACTCTGAATAAATTACTGGAATTCATTTCAAGTGGATATACAAAAATTAATACAATCTTTGAGATAAGTTACAAGTATGAATCCATTACAAGCGGAATTAAAACATTTAATATAAAAATAGGAATGTATTGCAAGAATCATGTACGATTGAAAGTAAAACTTTATGTACAAACTAATAATGAATACATAGCCAAACAATGTCATGCAAAATATTAATATACTCTGGAGTTCATCAACATAGATTGCAATCTGAATTATTAAGTCAAGCATATAACATCGAGTATAACTCAGAATCAATTATGAAAATCCATTACAATCAAAGGTGAAACATTACGGACAAACTCGAATTAAATAGCAATAATTTTCTACGTTGGATCGACATATAAGGATTCATTGCAAATGAAAGTAAAATATCATAACTCGAGATTATTTACAAGAATTCATGTAAGCAAAAATAAAACAATAGTACAAGCTCTGAATTTATTACAAGAATGTACTACATCGGATCGAAAGTATATATTACAACTTTAATTGAATTACAAAAGAATAAAGTAAAATTATTGCATGAATGCCGCGAAGCCTTTCCTTGTCCTTGGATCGCCAACACGCCAACACCATTTCTAGACCAATCCACAACCCGAACCACATTTCCATCGCCCACCATTAACCAACATATCAATAGAAAACCCAACGCTTTAGAATAAGATTATAAGTTAAGAGTGGATTGTCATCAGATCACCGAAGCTCAGTCGGATTCTTAGACCAACATAAGTCAGCAGGCACCTTGATCAGCAAGATACTCAGGCTAACCTAGGTCAATCGGCACCGTTCACTTACGTAGGTTTCATCATTTGGCGTTTATTAATATATGACACCTACGTCGTATCGACTTATCTCAACCACATAGAATCCCTCACATAGTGATTTATTAACGATGGACCAAAAGATCCTTAAGCAAATAGTATCATGTGAGGGCACAATGGATAAGGGCAAGGAACAAAAGGGTCATATACATGGCCAAAAGAGTGCCTAGCCGATTGCCTCCCCAGGAGCCATCTCCCCCATATAAGAATATTGCTTCACATGCCAACACAAATATCACAAAGCCACAAACCCAAACCTCATTTCTTCCCGGACCAAAGACTAATTGATTCAGTTCCATTTCGTCTTATTCCTCTCTGTTCTACTATGCTGGTGTGTTGTGCTATCGAACCAAGCCATCCCTTCTCCTCGACATGCACCAGGAAGGAGGGTGATCGGATATCTCCGAACCATTGCCACAGAGAGTACTTGCACGACGCGACAATAAGGTTTTTGGGCAGCGCATCTACGCGACCGCTTGCTGCGTTGCTTCATCTACGTTCTGCACTGCATCAAGTCTGCACTACTTTCTGTTCTTCATCAAGCTCGATTGTAAGTTGGTTGTGCTACTAAAATGCTATGTTATAATATTATTATTGTGTATGTTTAGAAGTACAATGAGTTGCTTGTTGTTAGCATTGTTTTATACATCTCTACTTATTAATGATCTTTTCCTCATAATAAAATCTATAATTAAAATATTGTCCATATTTCCAACATAAAATCCCCCAAATGTTTGGTTTCTGTTTTTTTTTTTAACAAATTTGCATATGGCCATTAAAGTTGACAACCCCGCCTTGTTTAACTAGATGCTTAAGAATGGTCGGTTATTCTTTGGATTCCAAGCATCACAGTAGCAACCAAAAGTATGGCTAGGTGCTTGTTATCCCTTTAATTATGATCATTAATAAATAATTTCTAGTTTGGCTAAACTATTTTCGATTCTTGTTACATGTTTGCGGTGGTTATTTGAATAAGTTAGCGGCAGTTGGATGTTACATGGAATCCAATCATACATATCTTGGATGTTACACTAACTAGTTGGGCCCAAACGCAATCGTGTGTGTTCCGAGGGCTAGCCTTGAATTCCTGTGAATAATTTTTTTAAAAAAACGACCCACAATTTATTTTCTTTGAAAAGTAGCAGGAGAGTTGCTAACAAGTTGAATTCTCAATCCCCGGATATGTTAACTTCCGTCAACACTCATCGGCACCTTCACTACTCTTTTGCGGATTAAAAAAGCATATACTACTGTTTCCCATCAAACATAAAAGAAAATTATTGAAATCATGTTCCACTCAATGCATGTTGCTTTTTGATCTATTTGAAAATCTTGCAAAATACATGAATCCATCTGCTATATCTTCTTTCGTTTTACATTAATCAAATAAAAACTTTAAAGGTGAGTGTAGTCTGGAAATTCACAAAGTCAATTTTCACACAATACTATTTTCTTTTGTCAAAGATAATGACAATGAGATGGGCTGAGATTTTCCCCCCTGAAAAGTTATTTTCAAACATTGCCATTGATAGCCACATCCCCACATGGCCACATGCAAGTCATTTGTCACAGTATTTCATTGTCATCTTCACAACGACGGGCCAGTGGTTTGGTGGCGGTAGCAAACGGTATGTCCATTTGGTTCAGGTTTGTTCTAGTAGACACTATCGGCATCGAAGTCATCAGGAATATTAGCGGTACGTTAGCCCTTATTCCTCCCAGAATCGTCTATCAGATTTGCTATTGTTTAGAAAGAAATAGGCCAAGTCGGAGACTCGGGGCTGTTTGGTTTGCTACACTTGCAAACCAAAACAAATATTGGTAACGCTAACGAAAATTGATGGTTATTTGACACGTGCCACCTTGGGTGGTTTGTGACTGCTAAAAGTAGGATGCGGCTCGAAGCCAGATTCCTAATTGACCTAGGCTGCTTCCAATAAGACCCGATCTCGATTATAGCAACGAATTGATCGTGTGCATCAACTTGCACTATCCACATATTCATTTCGCCCAAGTCTAAACCAACTTCTATTTGTCTTCCAAGTTAAACCATTTATTAAAATTTCTATGGTAGAATCAATATCATAGTCTCATTTTAAATCATAACTGAACCCTTGGTTAAGCTTCTCAATCTTCAATCCTGCTGTCATTTCTGAGATCAGTTTAAATCAAAGTATCTGCATTAGAATCATGCTTTCCAAATCGATCTATTATGCCCATTGCGCTACTACCTCATTACTTACATTAATCCACCAACAACAATAAATCAACCAAGTACTATTATTTCCTTAACTCCACCAAGTTCATCAATTCTGTATAATCCAACTAATGTACCTGAATTCCAATCATAACTTATGATACTAATCCAACCTCATGCTTTATTCATTATCTAAATCCGATCAGAGTATCAATACCAGATTCCCACGATCACTAACCATACATCTGAATCTCATTTCATTATCTAGGTATATCCAATGAATCCAACATAAAAAAATTATTAAATTAATTCCACAAAGTTTACTCATATATCATGATTTAACTAATTCATCAGAATTTAACATAAGGTATTGCTATGAAAATCCAACCGTTTCGCCTTTCAATCACTGCCCTTACTGAATAAATCCCTCTATACTAACTCCCCAATAATTACTAAGATCCATTTAAATCTGCCAAGGTCGTCTCGTAATCCAACCAAATTTTATTTCTACACTCCAACAAAGATATACTCCTATAATCCATCATTAACATATTCTAGTATCCAACAAGAGTATTTCTATAATCCAGTGATATTATATTTCTAATAATCCAATCATGATATAATCCTATGATCCGATAATTAATGAAATCCAATAATCCAACTCCAACAATTATGTAATCCCGCAATCCAATCTTCAACAATAATCTATTCCATAATCCAATATCCCTAACTCCCGTAGTCCAACAAATGCATTCCTATAATCCAATAGCCCACGTTTAGTTCTATACCAAATAATAATCCGATTACGTAGTAATCATATACTTCTACTAATCCAATGTCCCTCAATCCAATATTCACAACGATCTATTTCTATAATTCAACATTCATTAATCTAACATCCAATAATAATGTATGGTTATGATCCAACATCCAATATCTAACAATTATTTATTTCTATGACCCAACATCCAAAAATTCATTACTCCAAATTATCCAATAACAATTTAATCCTATAATCTAGTATCCCTCAACAATGTGTTTCAAATAATCCAATATCTACAATCGTGTAATCCTTTAATCCGATACTCAATAATGATGCTATCCTTCGTCGGGTGGCGACCTCTACACCTTGCACAACTACGAGCTATAGCAACAGGCTGCGGCTGGGCTATGGGTCCCTGGAAGGATGGGTTGAAGGTTCTGGTCCTGGGTGGTCCATATCGGGGTGGTGGTTGTTGTGGTATGCTTGGATGGAGTCCATGGGTAAGTGGTGGACGAAGATGGCTGGCTGCTGGTGTTGTAGTGGTTCTGGATTGGCCAGACGCTGTCGTATTAAGGTATGCTGACGGATTTTCCATTGGTATGTCCTGTAGTAATCGTCCCAATCTTAGTTCTAGATCTCAGCCACCGTGTCTTTGTCTTTCCACCCTTCTGCATGGAGATGGATAGTCCAGTACTTCTTGGTGTGCCTGAATTGTATTTTGGCGTCCTTGATTGTGCTGCCAGCAAGGGTAATAAATTGAAGTCCAAGCCCCGAAGAAATGCAAGATTTGACCCCACCAGGTTGTTGTGTAACGAGTTTGCTTGCAGCAAGCTTGACGGATGGAAGGAGTGTGTGCTTAGGTGCTTCCTTGTGGGGGCCTCCGTTGTACTTGGCTGGGTTGGGTTTGAATATGAATGACTTGAGACTGATGGTAGGTCATACTTATGACCAGAAGGATTGCCGAGTATGTCCTGTTTCAGGATGTCGGAATGTGAAACAGGAGGTACATCAAGGCTCTCCTCGTTAGTTCCTATCATGGTATCACAGTTCTCATTTACTGACGAATTCACCTTACCACTATCATAGAAATCTGACCCCTCGTGGTTATTTGGTCGAAGGTACAGGTTCCTCAACAACAGATAACTCCACGCTGTTATCGGTGCTCTTTAGTGAGAAAAGCCCAGAAAATGCATCGAACTTGAAACTGCCAAAGCTTGATTTGGTTTACTGGGTGCTAGTAACTTGTAGATGATTAGAATTCATAACTGCAGGGTTATCATTGGTTAATTTGATGGCCATTAACCCGTCATTACGTACACTTGGATCTTGGAGGTTTGCTGCTGGTGATGATGCATCCACTTTGGACTCCTTAGCCTCGTCTTCTGTGTGAGAATGCTTCTGAGTCCGATAGGTACTCGGGTGCGGCAATAATCCGTCTTCAAATTCAGGATTACTTTCATGATGCTCCAGGTGTCTCTCAAGAATGTTTACTGATCTTAAATATAGTTGGACTGTTTCCATCTGAATGAAGATTTTCATGTGGGTTAGCCACATCAGCCAACTACGCAGATGACTGCGGTGGGGTCTCATATAACGGCGAGTCACCAGAGTCTTGGGAAGGAGTGACTGATTTCCTAATGGTGATTCATCCTGTGGAGACCAATCCTTATCATATGTCTGCTTGTTGTCAGCAGCTGAGGGACTGTGGTCCTCAACTGCACTACGCAGAGGATAACCACTGGTCAAGCTTTGTTGGAGGGACTATGCTCGCAGACTGATTTCCAGTTGTGGCTTACGGTGCTTGGCAAGGATGGGTACCGTCCAGCATATCCTGCTCGCTGTAACCACCAGCATGCTAGAAGGTTTTCCCTGAAGTCTACCCACCTTTATAATACCGGCCACTTACAACTGACATGGCGTCCTGTGGGGAAGGTGTTAAGGAATTGGTATGCGCTAGTGGGGTATTTGTAGACTTTTATGTTGACGAGTCCTCTCGTTGGGCATGAGGATTAGGTATATTCCGTAGAATGGCAGCCTCTCATGCTATTACTTGATGATGAAGCTCGTCAGCCAAAGAGCATATTGCCTGCATCCATGGACCAGATGAAGATGAGATAGACGCCGGAGAAATATACGGGACTTTGGATAAATTGAGTGTCTGTTGGTGAATTAAGTCACTTAGCCCATGGATTTTATGGTGGCCACTAGGAGCCTGCTGGTAAATGTATGCTTGTACATGGCTATGGTGGATCTTTGCATAGGTATAGAGATGTTGGAGTGGATTTCTGGAAATGGACAACCTTGGATGATCCCCGCAGGTTATTCTGCATCCGCATCTGACTTGACGTAGTCAAGGTGTGGTGAGAGTCTGCTATCAGTTGGTGAAAGCATCTAGGCCCCTAAAAATTGTTTTGGTAATTAATGACAATATGTGAATATGGGATCAACATGTTTATTGAGTATTTACAAGGTTAAATCCCATTGGTGAATGTGTTGATGCAAAGTGACATGCAAAATGGACTACACGAGGATCTTTTGGTTCAAAGACAAGGTACAAGTAGTCTATGATCTCTTTTTCATTTTTACCGGTCTAGGAGTTTTGGATGAAAGACCGGATTATAGGATAAACACCGTACTATTAAGAGGGATCATGGTTAATAGCTTGATAGCATGTTCTTGTGCCATATGGATCAATTTAGGATCATGCATGCATTTGAGTTTAAACTTGAAATAAAATTGAAAAGTTCTAAGTGCTTCTGTCCAAAATCGGTAGTCTGTGAATTATACTTAAGGATTAAATGCAGCTTAGCGGTATGACCGGACTTTACTTGGCGGTAGTATCCGCATTTTCAAGGGAACAGCCAAATAAATGTTCAAGCGGAACGACTGGGTCCTTGACCGGTCGTACCGCATCGCGGTCATTCCACATTTTAGTTGGCGGTTCAATATAACCAGAAGCGTTGCAAATTGCCTCATACTTTCTCATGGAAATCGGTCGTACCGCTCTTGACCAACGGTCGTACCGTTGGGCGGTCGTTCCGAAATTTGTGAGGCGATTCAATAAAAACAGAACAAGTGCAAATCTGCTCTAAAACCCTATCTGGAAATCGGACGTTCCGCCCTTAGGGAACGGTCGTACCGGCCTACGGTCATTCCGATGTTTATATGGCGGTACAAAAATTCCAGAACCACTGCAAATCTTCAGCAAAACTTGAAACCCTATGAACGGTCGTACCGCTCAGAGAAGCAGATCGACTGTGGCAAATCGGACGTCGCTGCGTTTTCGCGGGTCGTTCCGACTGGGTTTTCAATGGCTAGCTTTTTCCTTTTTTAGTATCTGTTCTAGCCGCTGATTGGTGCTCAACGGAGGTGCGATCGCATCGCACTTTGTATCATGGACATTCGATTTCGCCTGAAAACTTGGATTTTGTCTCCAACGGTCATAATTGTTGGTGGGGGCTATAAATACACCCCCAACTGCTCAAGTCAAGGCTGCTAGTGCCCATTTGACATTCATAGAGTCTTGAGAGCCCTTGCATTCACTCAACACTCAAAAACACTCTTGTGCATTCATTGTGAGCTTGTTGAGATACATTCAAGTGCATTTATTCTCCTAGTTGATCCATGTGCACTTGAGTGCCGTCAAGTGAAGACTTTGGTCTATTACTCTTGGAGTGTTGCCGCACTCCTAGACGGTTGGTGGTGGAGCACGGTGATCTCTTCAAAGAAGATTGTGAAGAGGGCCGGTGCAAGCTTGTGAGTGGTTCGGTGTTCACCATCTCCAGAGAGGAGGAAGAACAACCATAGTGACTTGAGGAAAGGCTTAATTCGTGGAGCCGGCTTGAGACGTCAAGCTCCCTCAACGTGGACTAGTGAAGACCGGTAAGTCTTCGATACCACGGGAAAAACATCGTCGTGTCTTTGTGGTTATCTCTAGTCTTTACTTTTCGCATTTATATTTCTAGCTTGTTTATTGTGATTATTTTCCCTAGCTAGAAGTATAACTTGTTTAGACTAAGTTATTAATTGGTGAAATTGTTAATTTGTTTAAAAAGTTTAAAAACCTCCTATTCACCCCCCCTCTAGTCGGTATCCTTGATCCTGCAGGTTGGGTATGACCAAAAAGGTTCTTGTACTTATATCAATTTTAATCCAAGTAGTAGAACTTGTATGTCCGGTGGCTTGATATTTTCCTTTACTGTTCACTAACCCTTTTGCGCATCAATGTTATATATGCAGTCAACACGCATATCTACTCCTTGGATGAGTCAAGTTAACCCATGGGATGTGATTCGTTAGCTCAACATGGCTTGTTCGTAAATTCATGCGATTAGCTGCGTGTCATTCCTTCTGGTATTGGGAACCACCGGTTAGCTTGTGGTGCTGAGGGGAAAAGTTTTCAGAGTCTTTGAAGCCTCTTCATCATTCTTAAAGACCTGATAATAAGCAACTTTGTCGAAACTTGACGACTCTGAATATTCTGACAATGTGCAAGTCCTTGGAGCAAATATGTTTGTCCTTGGTCGTTCACAGGAATCTGGAGGGGGGGTTGCTAATAATTTGGTTGTATTAGTTGTTATACTTGTAGTAATTAGCAATTTTGGATAGTCTTGCGGTTAGTTTTTATTAGTTCTTCATGATTCAGCAGTAGCTTATGGTAGAGGAGGAGTTGTTGTATTTATATGACAGAGTTACACCACGGGTTGGTTGGATTAATCCATCACATATAGTCAAATAACACCAAGAAACAAAGAGAGGCAAAAAGATCCAAATCCTACACTACCTGAGTCTCTCGTGCTTAGTCACGCTTGAGATCCCGTTCTCAAGACCGCCCAAACCACGTGTTTGGGACCGCTCAGAGCTTGCCTCTGAGTGCGACCTACACTACCACGGATCCACGCGCCAGTGCACGCCGAGATCCGTTCTCAAGACCGCCCAACCTCGTGTTGGGAAGCGCTCGAGGCTCATTCTCGAGTCGCGCCCAGACTTCTCACTGGTGCGCCCGAGCTACTACGCTCGGAGTGCCATGGACCGCTCGTCGGGAAAAGCGAAGTGCGTAAATGGGATAAGACATCGTTTTACACCGAAATCGACCATTGTTTTTATTCTCTTTAAGTAGTTACAGATTTACTTGAGGTGCTGACGGGTCAATTTGGTTATAAAGATGAAAAGATGAGAAAGCTAACGGGTATGGTCCAAACTTGTCCAAAAGTTGGAGAAGTAGGTCCATACCAGAATTCTACTACATGCCTCTAACCCCGGCATGCAACTTATGATCTTATATTGATGCCCCCAACACCTATAGTCTCAAGCCTTCTATCCTAGGTTGAATTGCTAGCCTGACAGGTTATTTGGCGGAAATTAATCACACGGATCCTATAACGAAACACACGTTTCCCCCGTACTCTCTTGGTTGGAAGACTTAACCTAAACCTCCTACGAAGGGATAGTTCTGTTAGGTCACGGGGTAGGCTACGATAGCTACAAACAAAATTTTCTACCACGCAAACCAGAAAGCCAAGCAAGTAGATGATCATAGATCGTTACCACCAGACGCGCAGAGCAGCGGAAGAACGGTTGGAGCAGCCTGGTCGAACATAGAGCGCGTCAATGTAGTGGTTGTAGTCGATCGTCCAACGTCCTCGCGAGTCGATGCGGTGGTCGTAGTCGATCGTCTAGCGTCCTCGCGAATCGATCGTCTCCTCCAGCAATCTCTGCAGTTCCTCGTGAAGATCGTGGATCGTCCTCAAGCGCAACAATCGTAGTAGCGCCTCTACGGTATCCACACGTCCAGGGGAGGAACAACCATACGCCGGTGTACTAGCACCGAGTCGCACGGCAGAGCTCTCAGGAAGATGGCGGCTAGGGTTTCAGTGGTGTTTCACGCGTACCTCCCAACGACCTCATGCATCATCTTATATAGTGCTCGTGACGGATCCTATCCGAACGCGTTTGAATCGTATCCGTCTTGGTTTGTTCCAACCCGTTAAGTGTGTGACCTGTAGGTTCATGCGTGTCGGTTGTGACTCGAAACCCTTTCCGATCACTAGTCGTAGTGGCTCCTAGCGAACATAGCGATTCCGAATACACACAAATTATATCTGACGAACCTTAATGCAATATGATCTACGACTGGTCCTCATCACTTACGACCGTGTCCTATCTCTATCTGACCTACCAGTATGTGGTCACGACGATTCGTAACTCCCACGACCGAGTTACGACCACTCTGTGATTACGTTCGACCGATCTACGACTAGCTCGTATCTCCATCGACCGATCAGAATCGTGAAATGAGCGACCTACTACGTGTATACTCCCTTTGCCTCACGATGTCCGGTTGAACTCCGGTGAGATGTTGTGTCATCCATGGACTGTTCAATTCTTTCTCGATCAAGTGTCGATAACTTTCGTGGTCGAACACTTCGACCACTAGTGGCACGACCATGCACTTTCTTTATCCGATCACAACGAGGGGCGAGAGACATCTCTCATGTTATGTTAGCGAGGGCAAATCCATATCCGACCGGTCACATTCCTCTCCATGTTTCACAACATACCCAAAGCTACCTTTATAACTACCCGATTCACGGTGTAGCGTTTGGCAACCCCTAAGAGTGCTATTACACATGTAGGAAACCATCGATCTCGGTCTAAGGATTATACATCATCATTGCTTGAGACCAACTAACGACACATAGAATCATAACAATCTCAATAGTGTCTCAAGGTGGATCTAATCCAACATCATGTTCTCTAACATGTGTCCATATTATTGGTTCGATATCTCCATATCTATGACTCGTGAAACATAGTCATCAACCAATACATATGCTAGTCTATTCATATGTGTCCTCATATGTTTCCGACCAGGGATCGTAAAAGAATAATTATCGCAGAAATATAGAGTTTCACAACCAAGTCACATACTTGATAAATATTAACAATATTATTCTAGGAACAAGATAACACATTATCCAATGTCATGAACATAATGAAATATAATCATCTCTATGATTGCCTCTAGGGCAAATTTCCAACAGTCTCCCACTTGCACTAGAGTCGATCATTAAGGTATCTAATACCGATAGCTCTTGTGTGTGCCTCATGCTTTGGCTGTGTGAGAGGTTTTGTCAACGGATCAGCAACATTTAAATCGGTATGAACTTTGCATATCTTAACATCTCCTCTATCCACCAATTCGCGAATAAGATGATAACGCTTTGAGTATATGTTTGGACTTGATGGGATCTAGGCTCCTTAGCTTGAGCAATGGCTCCATTGTTGTCACAATAGAGATCCATTGGGCTCGAGGCACTTGGAACCATTCCCAATTCAAGCAATGAAATTCCTTATCCAAACACCTTCTTTTGCGACTTGAAGCGCAATGTACTCGGCCTCGTCGTGGAATTAGCAACCGTCTCTTGCTTGGAACGTTTCCAGCTCACTGCTCCTCTATTCAAAATGAATACAAAACCAGACTGCGAATGATAATCATCTTTGTCGGTTTGAAAGCTTGCATCGGTGTAACTATTTACAACAAGCTCTTCATCACCGCCATAAACTAGGAACACATCCTTAGTCCTTCTTAAGTACTTAAGAATGTTTTTCACAGCTGTCTAGTGACCTTCACCGGGATCAGCTTGGTATCCGCTCGTAACACTTAGAGCATATGATACATCTAGTCGCGTACATATCATGGCGTACATGATGATCCAATGGCTGAAGCATATGGAATATTACTCATTTTGTCTCGCTCATCAGTGGTCGTAGGACACTGATTCTTGCTAAGATTAATGCCATGTTCCATGGGCAAGAATCCTCTCTTGGAATCTTGCATGTTGAGCCGATTCAACACTTTGTCTATGTGCATACTTTGGCTTAATCCAATTAGCCTTCTTGATCTATCTCTATAGATCTTTATTCTCAAGATATATGCTGCATCTCCTAAATCTTTCATTAAGAAACTATTTCTTAATGAAGTTTTAACAGACTCAAGCATTGGAATGTCATTTTCGACCATTAGTATGTCATCTACATACAAGATCAAAATAACAAGTGCGCTCCCACTAACCTTCATGTAAACACAAGGTTCTTCTTTGTTCTTGACGAAACCAAACCTTTTGATCTCCTCATTAAAACGTATATTCCAACTCCGAGATGCTTGCTTCAACCCATAAATGGACTTTTGAAGTTTGCATACTTTACTAGCATTCTTTGGATCGACAAAACCTTCAGGCTGTGTCATGTACACATCCTCATCTAGATTTCCATTAAGGAAAGCCGTTTCGACATCCATTTGCCATATCTCATAGTTGAAATATGCAGCAATTGCTAGAATGATCTGAATAGATTTAAGCATCGCTACTGGTGAGAAAGTCTCATCGTAGTCAACTCCTTGAACTTGTCGAAAACCTTTTGCGACTAGTCGAGCCTTTTGAATGTGAACATTTCCATCCATATCAATCTTTTTCTTATAGATCCATTTACACTCAATGGTTTTAACACCATCAAGTGGATCGACGATTCAAACCGATTTTCTCTCATGGAGTCTATCTCGGATTTCATGGCTCCAAGCCATTTCTCGAGTCTGGGTCCATCATCGCTTCCTCATAAGTCTTAGACTCATCATTATTCAATAATAATCGTCATGCCCATACCTTGTAGGCAATTGGCGTGGCCTTTTAGATCTATGAAATTTGGTGCCTCATCTCTGAGTTCAACAACATTTTGTTCATCCAGTAGAGGTTTAGTAGGAGTTGAAACACTTTCAGATGTTTCCCGAATTTCTTCGAGTTGCACCTTTCTCCCACTGACTCCTTTTGAAAGAAACTCTTTCTCCAAAAAGACATCATTTCGAGCAACAAAAACTTTGTCTTCTTCCCGATTGTAGAAATAATATCCTTTGGTTTCCCTAGGATATCCTATAAAAAGCATTTATCGATTTAGGTGCGAGTTTGTCGGGGCGTCAAACGTTTAACATAGACATCACAACCCCAAATCCTTAGAAAAGACAAACTATGACTCTTCCCAGTCCACATCTCATATGGTGTCTTATCTACTGATTTTGATGGTACCTTGTAACATCCTAATTTTCAGAGCTTTAAAAACCTTTTAAATAGTGTAATGAGAAAATTCACCATTTGGATTTATTTGAATTTAATTTAAAAAGCTTAATATTGGACTTTGTGTAACAAAACAATTTAATATGACTAAAGTCAACATGAACAATGGTCAAAACTATTTTATTTGGATTCTATGTGCTTGGAAACCTATTTAAAACTCCAAACAGTCTCTGGGCCGAATCTCTCTGGCCCATTCCTGTTCATCCAGCCCACCTTACCTTAGCCGTTGGATCAGCGGCGAACGCTCGATCTCACGCCCGCCGCTCTCTCGCTTCCTCTCTCGGCGCGTGGGCCGCTACAATGTCATCGTCTCGAAACACGGCGGCCGTCTCGCGCAACCCTCGCGAAGTGTCCGCCATTGCCGCTTTCTAGAAGCTCATGGAGTTCATTTACGCTAACAAAGATCCCGTTTTTTCTCGCCAAACTCTATCCTATCTCTCCTTGACCGACTCGTTTGAATTTGAACTTGAATTCGTTTCTATCCTCGTTCTCGTCTTGGGCGTTTAGGCGATTTACCTCACAGTTAAGCCACCCGGGCCGCTTAGGCCTATAAATAACCCCCTCGCCGGCCATGCCCCCTTTCCAAAACCCCCAAACCTATTGTCCTCCAGAGCCCTTGCGCCTTGTAATCGAGTTTTGGGCGTCGGTCACGGAACCCTAAAACCTCCGATTCCCTCGCCGTCGGTGACGATTGCCTCCGGGGGCTGCAGTTGCCTTCCTCGCCGAGCCACCTCGAGAACCCTCGCCGTCACGGAGCCTCACCGAGCACCCGTCCGACAACACCGAAGCCCTCCTCCGCTCGAGCCTCGCCGGCCTTGGCCACCACGACCACCCTCGACCACCGGAGCTGCATGCAGGGAGGTGCGTAATAGCCTCGGCTTACACGCCGTACCACTCACTCCTCATGGCGATCACCGTGTAGGCCGGTGACCTTTGGTCTCGTGCCGCCGCCGCCGTTGTTGTCGTTCCGCCGTCGTGGGCGCCACATCAAGCATCCACCTCGGCCTCGTGCTGCGTGTCATCCGGGTGGCGCGCGTCGGCCTGCAGCTGAAAGCGCGCCACCTCGGCTTATCTTCGGTCCAGAGGCTCGGTGGACTTGGTCGCTGTGGCCGTGCCAGCGACATGTGGGCCCCCATGTCGTTTTTTTTTATTATTTCTTTTCCGAAATCCTGGGCTGACGTCATGTTGATGTCATCTTGGCGTTAATATTCGATTTTTACGTTGAAAAATAATTCGGAATTCGATAAATCCTATTTTTAGGGTTTTCTTTAGATTTAAAACTTTGAAACTCCATATCTTTTGCATCCTAACTCCAAATCCATCCATTCAAATTTCTAAATTCATCTAAAATCCAGATCTATCTATTGGAGATTTTTAATTATTTTATTGGAGTTATTTGCTTCTGTTATTTATTTAGTTTGTTTGTTTGCCTTGTTTGCGAGTAGACTTATTATTCTTTGAAAGAGTTGACGAAGAAGGACCTTTCCAAGATCAAGATCAATTCCTAGATCCTTTTCAAGGCAAGCTATACCTTTGACCATCTTGATTCCCAGTTTGCTAAATTATTTTGTTTCAAATTCTTTGCATTATTAATTCAAGTAATTATTTAAATGATTTTGGGAGTAGATGTAAATTCCTAATTGTTATGCCATCCTTGTTAATTGCTATGTCTAAGTTCTTTGTCACCCTAGTTGATATTTAGTTGGTAAATATTGTAGCACCAACGTGGGTTGGTTAGTGCGATTAGATTGCTTAGTCATGCCACGACTCATTTATTCATGTGAAGTGCAAATTACTAAATTGACTAAGTGAATATGAAATCTTGGATAATCTGTGTGTACTACGTGTCTTTGCGGCATGTGTTGCACTTAAACCAACGGGTGGTAAAAAGGATTTGGGTGAGGCAAGGGTGGAAGCGTGTGGCAGGGTGGATATGTGTGAACTATGTGAATATTAATACGTATTATACGTGTGATGGCATGTGGAAGTCTTGCCTTGGTCGATTAAGGACCTCACCAGCGCTAAAGAACGGAGCTTCTGTCACGACCACATACTGTTTTGAGGCAGGCCTAGCATAGTAAGATAAGGTATCTGAAATGCTTTGTTATGATCGATGTTAGCTACTTGGTTGTATCTTAATGGGTAAAGTGTACAAACCTCTGCAGAGTGTAACTTAATCTATTGAATAGCAGCGTCATGATCATGGACAATGCTAGGGATTTAACACTAGGGGTAGAATTTCTTAAAAGCGTGTGGGAAGGAGCTATGTGAATTAAATCATCTAGCTACGTGAATAACTGTTTAGGCGTGTGTGCGTCTTTGTGAAATAAACTATTAAATTATTATTGTCTATTTGTTTTACTGTGTTCAATCTATTTAATTGTATTCAATTGCAAAAGTTGCATTTACGCAAAAGAACCACAGAATGCCTTTCTCTTGTAATAAGCTTTGCATGTATACATTGCATTCTGTGGTGTGGCTTATGCGGTGTGTACTCACGCTTGTTTTGACGAATCAAGCAGAGGAGGAGTCTTCACAAAGATACGAGGGCGAGTTCATCGAAGGTGCCTAATCGCGAGGTCTTGATCGATCGGTTGCTGTGGTGAATCGATGGGATGCCACTACCGCTTCGCTTCACGCCGTTTATTTTCTCTGTTAGCCTGCGTGGCTCAATAAATATAAACTTCGACCTTAAGGTCAAAACCATTATTTAATAATCAAAGTTATTCGTTTATGTTATATTTTACTTGTATGGATCGATTTCGTTTTGTTAACCTGTGTGCACTAGCATGATCACAGGCTAGCGCTTGATAAACACTGAGGGTCTGAATCGTAATTTGGTCCCGACAAAAGTGGTATCGAGCCATCTTGTTAGTAGGTCTAGACCTTAGTAGATTGGCGTTCGAGTGTCCAAATTATTTTCTAAAGAAAATTAACTTGCAAGATTAAATGAATTGCTTAACTCCTCTCATGTCTCTCTCGACTCATCTATTGCTAAAATCTTTCCTCTCATTGTTTTAACTTGGTTCTTGCACCTTATGCATGTCGTGATGATGCCTTACCTTGAGACTTTGGAGATTACAGCGGAGGACTTGCGGCGGCTGTGGAAATTCTTTGCAGACACTTGAGGCTTCGACTCGCCCGATGTACCGAGGCGGTGAGTACATAGTCAACAGACGGGATCGTGGTATAGTCTGCCGCTGACGGCTTCTCGCCGGGAGGAACACTAGAGGCGCCGACCTTTGGATATCTCGATCGGGAGGATCACCTTCATGCAAGGAATCCGAGTCATCGCGTTTGGCCATACTCAAAGTGCGCCACATCTACGCCAAAGCTAAGACACCGTCTTCTCGCTATCATCCCGAGAGCGCCGGGGAGATATCTCAAGCGCTTTCCGTACTGGCGGGAAGGCAATGCCCGATAGTGCATCTTCTTGTGATTCACATACTTTCGGAGGAGTCATTTGGAGATGGCGCCACCGAGTGAGTCGCGCCTATCGAACTGGGAAGAAGGCGAGAAAGGATCGCCGTCCTAGAGCAAGCCCTCTATGGTCAAGATGAGCTCAAGAGCGATCAAGAGGAAGATCGAGAAGAAGTCGAAGAAGATCCAGAGGAGATTCGGAGGATCGGCCGAGCTGCCTGACACCAGAGGAGCCACCATTTTGCACCAGACGCGCTGCTCCGCTTTGCATCGATTCGGGAACATCGAACCGATTCGCGAGGATGCCGGCTCACTTGAGTCTACACCGGCGGGGAGGCGTCGCCGTGGCTTTGGAGGCTTTCTCGAGTAGTTCGTTTAAGTTCCGGTTTAGTCGAGCTTAGCCGTTTCCTTTTCAGAGTCGCCCTTTAGGCGGTAGCTTGTGTGCTTAGGTCCGATTTATTTTTCGGTGTGTAAGTATGAGCTGCGAAGGCCCTTAGGCAATTGTTGCAGCCATACTATTAAGATATTAATAAAGATTATTTCATTCGAAGTTTCTTGAGCTGTGTTTGTTTGGGTTTAATCTATCCCCTGTCTAGTTCTTAACTCACCTTGTGCTCTCTACCTTATCTAACCTATGGAGCTTCACCAGATGGTTCAGACCCGTCATGCCTCCGCAAGTGGATCCGGAGCCCAAGGATCAGAAGGCAATGAGCAAACCCCTACCGGAGTAGTACCACCCCAAGCACCTCCTATTGACTTGCGTAACTTCGAGCTTTCATGGCGGACAAACTTCGGATGATGTATCGATGATGAACGGATGCGGACCATGAACAACAACAACAACATCAACAACAACCGTCGGGGAGGAGCCCCGTCGCTCATGGTCATCAAGGACCATCCAAGTTGGTGAATTCATGAGAACCCGTCCGCCAACTTTTTACGGGCATATCACGCCGGTGGAAGGCGATGATTGGCCAGCGTGGTTGAGAGGAAGTCTGCGATCACCCAATGCGTTGATCACGAGAAGGTTTTGTATGCCACTCATCGGATGGAGGGCATAGGCTGCGAGAATGGTGGGAAAATTTCTCTTGGCGCATGAGGCACCATGAGAACATCACATGGGAAGAATTCTCTGCTGACCTTTCGCCAATATCATGTACTGAAGGTATTATGGATCACGAAGAAGGATGAGTTCAGCTCTCAAGCAAGGGGGTATGTCGATGTTGACTACGAATAAGTTTTCTCGGCTAGCTCGCTATGCTCGAGAGGATGTCGCTCTTGATAGGTCTCATCGAGCCGCTTCTTAAAGTGCGAACTTCGGGATCGCAAGTCGATCCTTGCCCACACCTTCCTGAATTCGAGAGTTGGTTAACAAGGCATTGGTTATGGAAGACAAGCGCAAAGAAGCGGAGGACCACCATAGCGTAGGATGATTCGGCGAGGAGGCCATCGGCCACAACAACGAGAGGGCAAGAGTAGTGCCACAGCAGTTTAATCGTTTCGACCACGAGTTCTTCGGGACACACGACCGCCTTGACACCTCGTCCTCTTATTGAACTCTCGCAACCCTACACCCGATCAACCCCCTCCAGGAACAACAACCGTGAGAATGAACCAAGAGTGTGTTACAATTGCGTCGGCCGGGACATTTAAGCTAATCGGTGTCCTCGAAGGAACTATCACTCAAATCCGCTTCAACCTTGGAGCAACACACTTAAGACCCCAGTGCTTGAGAACAATCAAGGAGTTTCTCGGGGAACGATCAACCAGAGGAGGCGCCTCGGTCGGTTGTCGGTCGTGTTAATCCGTCACTCTGGAAGGAGCCCAGAAGCACGGATGTCGTCTTGGGTAAGTTCCTAGTAAATTCATACACTTGATTACTGTTTGATTACGGAGCTTCGCATTCGTTTGTTTCGGAGTTTTTGCAACTAAGAATAAATTGGAAGTTATGCAACTTAAGCGTACTCTGTTAGTCGATGCTTTGGAGCGAGCTAAGTTCTAATGTGGGTTGTTTAGGGGCTAAGTTACTCATAGGCGGAGTTGAGTTTCTAGCTAACCTAATTATTCTAGACACCCAAACCATAGATGTCATCCTTGGCATGGATTGGTTAACAAAGCACAAAGCGTGCTAGATTGTGGCAAGAGTCGTTATAATCGAGGATACTAAAGGAAACAAAGTGGAGTTCCTAGCTACCTCGGTCGTAATGGGCATTTGATAGTCAACGACTGAAGACCGTTGAGTTGGAAGATGTGCGGTCGTCAAAGAGTATCGGATGTGTTCCCGGAAGAATTACGGGAATGCCACGGATCGTGACATCGAGTTTGTCATCGATCTAGTGCGAGGACAGCACCCATCTCGAAGAGACCTTATCGGATGCCACCGATAAGTTAGTAGAGATGAAGAAGCAGATAGAAGAACTTTTGGAGAAAGGTTTTGTGAGGCCTAGTTAAATCGCCATGGGGAGCGCCCGATCTTGTTTGTCAAGAAGAAGGATGGAAGCATGAGGATGTGCATCGACTCTAGGGCTCTCAATGAAGTCACTATCAAGAATAAGTACCCATTGCCCGGATAGATGATCTGTTTGACCCGGATGAAAGGAGCCGAGTGTTCTCGAAGATTGATCTGCGATCGAGTTACCACCAAAGCTGAAGATTTGTTCTAAGGATGTACCTAAAACCGCTTTCTCAGCGATGCGGACATTATGAGTTCTTAGTCATGTCCTTTGGTGCGACTAATGCCCTGCCTATTTCATGAACATGATGAATAAGGTATTCATGGAATATTTGGACAAATTTGTAGTTGTATTCATCGATGATATTTTGGTTTACTCCAAGTCAGAAGAAGAACATGCTGAGCATTTGAAATTAATCCTAGAGAAGCTCGAGAGAGCATCGGTTGTATGCTAAGTTTAGCAAGTGTGACTTACGGAAAAGGAAGTGGATTTTCTTGGTCATGTGATGGCAATTGCAGGAGTAGTGATTGACCCGATAAAGTTAAAGCGGTGTTAAAGCGGGAGCAACCCAAGACTGTCACTCAGATTCGCAGTTTCTTAGGATTAGCGGGGTATTATCGTCGTTTCATCGAAGGATTCTCATCAATTGCTAAACCTCTTACACAATTGTTGAAGAAGGAGAAAAAGTTTACTTGGACCCGACTTGTGAGGAAAGTTTTCAAGAATTGAAGAAGCGTTTGACTTATTGATCTTGATTTTCTGGGATATTCGTAAGGATTTTGATATCTATTGTGATGCTTCGCGTCAAGGATTAGGATGTGTCTGATGCAAGAAGGAAGAGGCATCGCTTATGCATCAAGGCGATTAAGGCCGCATGAAGAGAATTACCCTACCCATGACACAGGAATTAGCGCGAGAGTGCATGCTTTGAAGATTTGGCGGCATTACCTCATCGATGTCATTGCGATATTTATCTGAGATCATAAGAGCTTGAAATACATTTTACTCGGTCGGATCTGAATATGAGGCGAGAGAAGATGGCTAGAATTGATAAAGGATTATAATCTTGGAATACATTACCATCTGGTAAGGCCAATGTAGTTCTTGATGCCTTGGTAGTAAAAGCCTTTGCAATGCTTTGGAAGTGAAAGAGCCTTGTTAAGACTTCAAGAGGAATTCAAGTGAAGCTAAGTAGTATCTGAAGGATTTGCGGCGATCTGGAAGTCACGATCTACTTTAGAAAGCGGATTCATGGCTTCGGTAGAAAGACTCGAGTTCTCCGACATCAAGAAGAAGATGAAAGGAAGTTCAAGGACTTCACGGTGGATGATCGGGACATCTTGTGGATCAATGGGCGATTTGCGTTCGGATATTGATGGATTGAGGCAGCTAATTTTGAAGGAGGCCCATGACTCAAAGTATTCGATTCACCTGGTAGTACTAAAATGTATCGGGATGTTAAGAATAAGTTTTGGTGGTGAATTTGAAGCGAGATGTCGCGAGTTCGTTGCCTTGTGCGATGTGTATCGAAAGTCAAAGCGAGAACACGAGGCCCGCAGTCTATTGCAACCCTTGAAGATTCAGAGTGGAAGTGGGAAGAAATCGAATGGATTTCATCACCGGTTTACCAAGACTCAATCGGGTTACGATTCGATTTGGGTGATAGTGGATCGTTTGACTAAAGTTGCTCATTTCTTGCCAGTCAAAACCACGTACTCAGGAGATCGTTTAGCAGAGCTATATATGGAAAAGATTGTCAGTTTGCATGGTGTGCCTAAGAAGATAGTGTCAGATCGAGGATCTCAGTTTACCTCCCGATTTTGGCAGAGTTTACATGAAGCCTTAGGAACTCACCTGAATTTCAGTACTGCGTATCATCCCCAGACGGATGGACAAACTGAAAGGGTTAACCAGATATTGGAAGATATGTTGAGAGCCTGTGCCCTAGCAAATGCTACCCGTTGGGATAAGAGTTTACCATATGCAGAGTTCTCGTACAACAACAGTTATCAAGCCAGTTTGCAAATGTCACCTTTTGAAGCTCTGTATGGTCGTGCTTGCAGAACCCCGTTGAATTGGATGAAACAAATGAGCGTCTGGTCTTTGGTCGAGATATTATTCAAGAAGCGTAAGAACAAGTGGCTATGATCGAGAGGCGAAGATAGCTCGATCGAAGCGTAAGAGTTATCCGATAATCGTCGTCGTGATCTCGGTTTCAAGCGAGAAGATTTTGTGTATCTCCGAGTTCGCCCCTCGGAGGTGTGAAAAGGTTCCATGCCAAAGGAAGCTTGCCCCTCGGTATGTTAGTCCGTTCAAGATCTTAGAACGGCAGTGGAAGTAGCCTACCAATTTGGAGCTACATGATGCGTTAGCGAGTACGATGTCTTTCATGTCTCTCAATTGAAGAAGTGTCTTCGTGTCTTGGGAAGAACAAGCACCGTTAGAGTCAATTGAACTAAAAGAAGACCTCACCTACAAAGAGCAACGGTCAAGATTTCGGATGTCATGAGCGTCGGACGAAGCAAGGCGGTTCGTTTTTGCAAAGTGCTTGATGGAGCCACCACTCGAAGGTGAAGCAGCGTGGGAGCGTGAAGAAGATTTGAAAGCCGAATTCCCTAGCCTTTTCTCCAACTAGCTTTGAATCTCGGGGCGAGATTCCTTTAAGGGAGGTTTGTAACATCCCAATTTTGAGCTTTAAAAACCTTTTAAATAGTGTAATGAGAAAATTCACCATTTGGATTTATTTGAATTTAATTTAAAAAGCTTAATATTGGACTTTGTGTAACAAAACAATTTAATATGACTAAAGTCAACATGAACAATGGTCAAAACTATTTTATTTGGATTCTATGTGCTTGGATATATTTTCTAGAATTTTCTAGAATTTTTCCAAGTTCATTTGCTAAATTCCATTGCTTATTTGAATTTCTGGTATTTTCCTAAATAGAAAAACCTATTTAAAACTCCAAACAGTCTCTGGGCCGAATCTCTCTGGCCCATTTCACATTCATCGACCCACCTTACCTTAGTGGTTGGATCGTGGCGACGCTGGATCTCAGCGCCGCTCGCTTCCTCTCTCGGCGTGGGCCGCTACAGTGTCATCGTCTCCGACACGGCTTCGTCTCCGCGCAACCCCACGACCGTGTCCGCCATTGCCGCTTTCTAGAAGCTCCGCCCGAGTTCGTTTCTGCTAACAAAGATCCCCAGTTTTTCTCGCCAAACTCTATCCCTATCTCTCCCGCACCGACTCCGTTTGAATTTGAACTTCGAATTCGTTTCTATCCTGTTCTCGTCGCGGCGTTTGCGATTCTACCCGCCAAGTTAAGCCACCCCGGGGCCGCCTAGGCCCTATAAATAACCCTCTGTCATTGACCCCTTTCAAAACCCCCAAACCTATTGTCCCTCCCGAGCCCTTGCGCCGCCGCAATCGGAGTTTTGGGCGTCGGTCACCGGAACCCTAAAACCTCCGATTCCCTCGCCGTCGGTGACGCATTGCCTCGGGGACTGCACCGTTGCCTTCCTCGCCTTCGGAGCCACCTCGAGAACCCCTCGCCGTCACCGGAGCCTCACCTGAGCACCCGTCCGACAACACCCGAAGCCCTCCTCCGCTCCGACCTCGCCGCTGGCCACCACAGCCACCCTCGACCACCCGGAGCTGCAGATCAGAGGTGCGCAATAGCCTCAGCTACACGCCCGTACCACTCACCCTCGCCGGCGATCACCGTAGCGCCGGTGACCTTTGGGTCGTCTTGCCGCCGCCCTTGTTGTCGTTCGCCGTCGTGGGCGCCACATCAACATCCGCCTCGACCTCGTACTGCGTGTCATCCGGGTGGCGCGGCGTCGGTTGCCAGCAGTGCAGTCGCCACCTCGGCCTATCTCGGTCAGAGGCTCGGTGGACTTGGTCGGCTGTGGAGTGCCAGCGACATGTGGGCCCCACATGTCGAGTTTTCTTTTTATTATTTCTTTTCCGGAAATCCCAGGGCTGACGTCATGCTGATGTCATGCTGACGCAATATTCTGATTTTTCTGTTGAAAAATAATTCGGAATTCCAGTAAATCCTATTTTTAGGGTTTTCTTTAGATTTAAAACTTTGAAACTCCATATCTTTTGCATCCTAACTCCAAATCCATCCATTCAAATTTCTAAATTCATCTAAAATCCAGATCTATCTATTGGAGATTTTTAATTATTTTATTGGAGTTATTTGCTTCTGTTATTTATTTAGTTTGTTTGTTTGCCTTGTTTGCGAGTAGACTTCGATTCTTTGAAAGAGTTGACGAAGAAGGACCTTTCCAAGATCAAGATCAATTCCTAGATCCTTTTCAAGAAAGCTATACCTTTGACCATCTTGATTCCCAGTTTGCTAAATTATTTTGTTTCAAATTACTGCATTATTAATTCAAGTAATTATTTAAATGATTTTGGGAGTAGATGTAAATTCCTAATTGTTATGCCATCCTTGTTAATTGCTATGTCTAAGTTCTTTGTCACCCTAGTTGATATTTAGTTGGTAAATATTGTAGCACCAACGTGGGTTGGTTAGTGCGATTAGATTGCTTAGTCATGCCACGACTCATTTATTCATGTGAAGTGCAAATTACTAAATTGACTAAGTGAATATGAAATCTTGGATAATCTGTGTGTACTACGTGTCTTTGCGGCATGTGTTGCACTTAAACCAACGGGGTGGTAAAAAGGATTTGGACTGAGGCAAGGGGTGGAAACTGTGTGACAGGGTGGACTGTGTGAACTATGTGAATATTAATCTGTGTGTACGTGTGATGGCATGTGGAAGTCTTGCCTTGGTCGATTAAGGACCTCACCAGTGCGCTTAAAGAACTGAGCTTCTGTCACGACCACATACTGTTTTGAGGCAGCCTAGCATAGTAAGATAAGGTATCTGAAATGCTTTGTTATGATCGAGTGTTAGCTTCTGCTTGGTTGTATCTTGTGGGTAAAGTGTACAAACCTCTGCGAGTGTAACTTAATCTATTGAATAGCGCGTCATGATCATGGACAATGCTCGGGATTTAACACTAGGGGTAGAATTTCTTAAAAGCGTGTGGGAAGGGAGCTATGTGAATTAAATCATCTAGCTACGTGAATAACCTGTTTAGGTTTGTGTGCGTCTTTGTGAAATAAACTGTTAAATTATTATTGTCTATTTGTTTTACATGTTCAATCTATTTAATTGTATTCAATTGCAAAAGTTGCATTTACATAAAAGAACCACAGAATGCCTTTCTCTTGTAATAAGCCCGCATGTATACATTGCATTCTGTGGTGTGGCTTGATGCAGTGTGTACTCACGCTTGTTTTGTGAATCAAGCAGAGGAGGAGTCTTCACCGGCATACGAGGGCGAGTTCATCGAAGGTGCCTAATCGCGAGGTCTTGATCGATCGGTTGCACGTGGTGAATCGATGGGATGCCACTACCGCTTCATTTCACGCCGTTTATTTTCTCTGTTAGCCTGCGTGGCTCAATAAATGTAAACTCGACCTTAAGGTCAAAACCATTATTTAATAATCAAAGTTATTCGTTTATGTTATATTTAAGCTTGTATGGATCGATTTCGGTTTTGTTAACCCTGTGTGCACTAGCATGATCTGGGCTAGCGCGATAAACACAGAGGGTCTGAATCGTAATTTCGGGTCCCGACATACCTGATTCAAAATGTAAGCGGCAGTTTCTAAAGCATAACCCCAAAAATACAATGGCAGATCTGATTGGCTCATCATTGATTGAACCATGTCCAACAAGATCCTATTACGCCGCTCGGACACACCATTCCATTGTGGAGTGCCCGGTGGTGTAAGTCAGAGAACAATTCCACATTGTTTCAAATGATTTCCAAACTCATGGCTCAAAAACTCACCTCCACGATCAGATCGTAAAGATTTGATTGTCTTGCCAAGTTGATTCTGTACCTCATTCTAGAACTCCTTGGACTTTTCAAAGGATTCCGACTTGTGCCTCATCAAGTAGATATATCCATATCTACTATAGTCATCGGTGAAAGTAATGAAGTACTGAAAACCACCTCTAGCCGGTCTTATTCATGGGTCCAAACACATCGGTATGTATGAGTGCCAATTGGTCGGACGCCCTTTCACTCCGACCAGTGAAAGGTGTCTTGGTCATCTTTCCGACCAGGCAAGACTCATATGTTTCAAATGATTCCAAATCAAATGAGTTTAGAATTCCATCATCATGGAGCTTTTTCATGCGTTTCTCACTTATGTGACCTAAACGACAATGCCAAATGAAAGTGGAATTCATTTCCTTAGGCCGAAGCCTTTTCGCATTAATATTATAGATGGACGCATCAACAAGATTTAAGAAAAACAACTCATTCAAAACAGGTGCATAGCCATAAAACACTTCATTCAAAAATATAGAACAACCATTGTTCTCAATAATGAATTTATAACCCTCTGCCATCAAACACGAGGCAGAGATAATGTTTCTACTAATGGCTGGAACATAATAACAATTATTCAATTCCATAATAAATCCTGAAGGCAAAAGTAATGGCAAAGTCCCGACGGCTAATGCAGCAACTTTTGCTTTATTACCGACGCGAAGATCCATCTCGCCCTTTGTAATTCTCCTACTCCTTGTTAGACTCTGCATCGAATTGCAGATATGAGCAACCGATCCGGTATCAAATACCCATGAGTTAATAGAAGAGTCAGCAAGAAAAACATCTATAACATTAATACCTGTAGTGGAAGTTTTAGTCCCACCATTCCTTTTCTAATCAGCCAGGTATTTCTTGCAGTTCCTCTTCCAATGGCCTAGCTCTTTGCAGTAAAAGTATTCATTCTCTTGAGTCGGGCCGGACTTAGTCTTGGGCTTAGGCTTATTAGTTTTGATCTCATCTAAAACTTTAGCCTTGCCCTTTTTCTTGACCCAAGTCTTAGCCTTCTTCTTGAAGCTTGTACTCTTTTGCACCATCATCACATGATTGTTGCTTTTCTTAATCTTGCCCTCTCATTGTCTTAAGCATCATATGTAGTTCGGTGAGATTCTTGTCTAAGCAGTTCATATGGAAGTTCAAAATGAACTACCCATAGCTTTCAGGAAGCGAAGCAAGAATCAAATCTGTAGCCAACTCTTGGCTAAGTAGAAAACCAAGTTTTTCCAAGCTCTGTGTGTAACCAACCATTTTGATTACATGAGGGCTCACGGACCACCCTCGGCTAGCTTACATCCAAACAAGTTCTTTGAGATCTCAAATCTCTCGGTTCTTGCTTGTGTCTCAAACATGCCTTTGGCGCCACGATCATATCGTAAGCCTCTATGTTCTCAAACCGCTTCGAAGGTGCGAGTTCATAGCAGCAAGCATGAGACGGCTAACATCAAGGACTCATCACATGCATTTTTATAGGCGGTTTTAAGAGTAGCGATAGCATTCTCTCAGAGGCACATCTGGAATTGGTTCCTCTAGAACATGTTCCTTTTATCTTGCCTAAGAACAATTCTTAGGTTATGGACCAATCCATAAAATTTGTTCTATTCAGTTTTCCTTTTCAAGTATCGAGCGTAAAAGCAAAAGCTGGATGTAGGTCAAACGAGAGGTGCCATGATCTACAACATAAATTATGCAAAACTAAGACATATATTCAAGAAAAGTAACTTCTATTAAACAATTTAACAAAGATACTCCCACTAAATTCCATATCCCTCTTATGACATTTTAGTGATTCAAGATCCATAATCATTTAATCTACTAGTGAGCTATGGCATCACTGCTAGAAGACTAGTGAAAATGGTAAGCAACCCTTTGCTAATCATATCTCTATATGACTCTTGTTGTTGGGCAGCATCTTTATGCTTCGGCACCCAACCCTTATGCCCCAAGGTCCACAACTGTTATGATAACCTTGTTAAGTTAAACCAATGCTTAGCGTGTAAGTGTCTGACACAAACCCATCTAGTCAAGGATTGTTAATGGCACTCTGCTATGGCAAGACCTACCATTAAAATACATGACTTTGGATGGTGCAGCATTTGGGAGGGCATCAATTTAACCTAATATTATGTGAGGGATTTTTACTTCTACCATGTTAAAAGCATTTAAAGCAAAAACATGTATAGAAATAAATGAACATGAATATAAAGGCATTCACAGACAATCAAATTGTATTGTGATATAGTATGACCCTTCTCCATGGTGAACTCCATCGCCATGCATCTGCTTCATTTGTGTCTCCAAGTGGTCGACTCCTCCAAGTACTCCCACTAAGCCATTACTCCTAATAGCACTAGTAATGAATTACAAGGAGTAAAGAAGTATCACAAATCGACACGCAAGCCGTTATATAAAAATAGATGAGACCTTTGGCTGCAATAAGCATGACACGCGGTCATGGAAATTACATACATACATGCATCTCATACATGAAACATTATGGGTCATACTATTCACATCAATCCCTGCAAAAACAAGTTATGCATAGAATCCAATTCTATCGGACGACATGAGCACACACTAACTATAGTGCGCGATATAAATACCCAGCACGGCGGTCCCGCTAGCTGGTTAGTGGGCAGGGTTCGAAGGCGGCTACCGCCGGTCGAGGGTGGCGCTCGAAAAATTTCCGTAACATGAATCTTATTCACGTACCCGAGCCATGGAAATCATCAGATTAATCACATTAACCCTATTCCAAACCACTCTGATCATTACCTTTGATACGACCACACACTGCGGCAAACTCCGATGGCGGAATTCCGACCGGTAGGAGTGATATGCAGTCTGGCCGTGAACAAGGGCAATTAATCATCTAGTCCTTATAGCTCATACCTCCTTGTAAACCCATCTACTACCACCGAGAAACCGATCGATCAAATCGACCGGGGCCTAGATCGTTCCATCTATATGAACCGATCTAGGTTATCGATTCCACCGATAATAGATCCAATCTACTACTACCACATATCAAGTATATGCGATCGATCCAGATCAAAAACTATGCAGGATGGCTCGATACCTTTGTTAGGTCACAGGGTAGGCTACGATAGCTACAAACAAAAATTTCTACCACGCAAACCGGAAGCCAAGCAAGTAGATGATCATAGATCGTTACCACCGACGCACAGAGCGGCGAAAAGAACAGTTAGAGCGGCTGGTCCAACGTAGAGCGCATCGATGTAGTGGTTGTAGTCGATCGTCCAACGTCCTCGCGAGTCGATGCGGTGGTCGTAGTCGATCGTCTAGCGTCCTCGTGAATCGATCATCTCCTCCAGCAATCTCTGCAGTTCCTCGTGAAGATCGTGGATCGTCCTCAAGCGCAACAATTGTAGTAGCGTCTCTACGGTATCCACACGTCCAGGGGAGGAACAACCATACGCCGGTGTACTAGCACCGAGTCGCATGGCAGAGCTCTCAGGAAGATGGCGGCTAGGGTTTCGGTGGTGTTTCACGCGTACCTCCCAACAGCCTCCTGCATCTCCTTATATAGTACTCGTGACGGATCCTATCCGAACACGTTATTTAATCGTATCCATCTTGGTTTGTTCCAACCCGTTAAGTGTGTGACCACAGAGGTTCATGCGTGTCGGTTGTGACTCGAAAACCCTTCCGATCACTAGTCGTAGTGGCTCCTAGCGAGAACATAGCGATTCCGAATACACACAAATTATATCGGACGAACCTTAATGCAATATGATCTACGACCAGATCCTCATCACTTACGACCAGGTCCTATCTCTATATGACTAGTTCGTATGTGGTCACGACCAGTTCGTAACTCCTTACGACCAGGTTACGACCACTCTATGATTACGTTCGACCAGTCTACGACTAGCTCGTATCTCCATACGATCAGTCCGTAACTGTTCGAAATGAGCGACCTACTCGTGTATACTCCCTTTGCCTCACGATGTCTGGTTGAACTCCAGGTGAGATGTTGTGTCATCCATGGACTGTTCAATTCTTTCTCGATCGAGTGTTAGATAACTTTACATGGTCGAACACTTGACCACTAGTGGCACGGCCATGCACTTTCTTTATCCGATCTGCGAGGGTCCGAGACATCTCTCATGTTATGTTAGCGAGGGCAAATCCCATATCAGGCCGGTCACATTCCTCTCCATGTTTCACAACATACCCGAAAGCTACCTTTATAACTACCCGATTCATGATTGTAGCGTTTGGCAACCCCTAAGAGTGCTATTACACATGTAGGAAACCATCTTGATCTCAGGTCTAAGGATTATACATCATCATTGCTTGAGACCAACTAACGACACATAGAATCATAGCAATCTCAATAGTGTCTCAAGGTGGATCTAATCCAACATCATGTTCTCTAACATGTGTCCATATTATTGGTTCGATATCTCCATATCTATGACTCGTGAAACATAGTCATCAACCAATACATATGCTAGTCTATTCATATGTGTCCTCATATGTTTCCACCGAGGATCGTAAAAGAATAATTATCGCAGAAATATAGAGTTTCACAACCAAGTCACATACTTGATAATAAATATTAACAATATTATTCTAGGAACAAGATAACACATTATCCAATGTCATGAACATAGTGAAATATAATCATCTCTATGATTGCCTCTAGGGTATATTTCCAAATTTCCAACAAGTTCTACGTTAGCGGGCTGTCACGTTAAGAGGAGGTAAGCTTTTTAACTTAATACTTTTGAAACGGGAATGGAATAGAAATTGATATGGAGATGAGAATTAATTAAAGTAATTAGTGCAATATAGCAGGCGAGAAAAGCATACCTAAGTTCTTGCTACAGTTTCTATTTTATTAGCGTGGCCCGATCTTATTACTATGATACCATCTGTGACGCCCCGTGTCATTACCTCAAGGGTAATCACACTTAGGCATACGGATTACTATTTGTTTGCTCAGTAAAACACTGCTCCAACGAATAGTAAGCCTTTTACCAGGGTTACGCAGCAGAACAATAAGATAAAAACTGTACCTTTTCATTCTAGTAATAGCCACATAGGGCTATGGTTCTTAATACAAGTATTATATCGCTACAAAAGTAGCTTCTCCGCTTCTCTCGTCAGCCCTGAAGTCTCGGTCGCCTATTCGCCCCACGCGGCAGACAAAGCGCCCACTTCGCCCTAGTCCTCGTAGTCTACGCCTTCTCCTCCTGCAATTGCTTCGGTACCTACATTATCCTTTGCCCCACTCGGGATCGTTCCCGGCCGGACAAGGATCTACAAAGGAGAATACTAATAAGGTTGAGTACACGAGTGTACTCAGCAAGCATTAATAGCAAAGAATGCAGTGGATGACTAACTCTAGTTGTTACCACGTTTTCTAAATCATCTCATTTAGAAAATACTCATTAAAACATTTAGGTGGCAGATTTTAATTCTGAAAACACTAATAGTCACTCGGAGAGAAGAAAGACCCCTAGTGGTTCCCGTAGACTCCAATCCTGGAGACTGGCATGAATTCATGATTTGTATAGCACTACGCAGGCTTTGTACCACTTTACCCATAGCTATTCTGAGCTCTCTGTGAACTGGGTCCACCGCATTTCCTTTGATGCGTTAGAGATCGAAATCTGTAACGTTTTCGAGTTACGTGAATTAATTTCTCCACCCACTACCTCCCGTCTGTGTTGATTTAGTCACGCTGCTGACCTCGTCATACACCGAGTTCCAATCTATCCTGCACTCAACACTCCACCTTAGCGCTATAGCACCTTGGATCCCCTACTTCCGGACTTCTCCTACCGGTCCTGGGTTCTTCCATCACACTTACACATAATGCATACCCATGTGGAGAGCATAGTCACGTAGCAGGGTAGCATTTTCTGCCCGTCGAAACGGGAAAATGGTTGGTAATCTTGAATTCTGACGCATCGAGTAAGAGGTTTATTTGTCCTTATATTATAACCATATGTAAAAAGGGGCCCACCTCTTACCTCATCATCATCGTCGTCGGCGTCGTGTTTCCCCTGCCAGGGCCCCCTTTTACCCACATATTAATTATCATTTCTTTCTTTCTTTCTCATTCTCATTTATTTCATATTCATCTTAATCATTTTCATCTCAATCATTGATTTAAGTTTTGAGAAAAATAATTTTGATGCAATAAACATAATAGTGCAATATACGGTTTACATTTAAATTAACTATGTTTATGTTCAAGAGGATCGCTTGCATTTGGAAATGTAGAAGAGATGGTCGGTCTTAGATGAGCGTGGTATTAGTTACTCTGTCGGTCTTTGGTTAGATCTTCCGCGACAATACAAAGAACATGAATAATAATATAAATAAATTCATAATTGATTTTGAGTGATAATACGCGTACATAAGTTAGTAGCTTCTAATTTGTTAGCACAATTTAATTTAAATAAAGCTTTTGAGTCCTCTGCTAAATTAGCAGTCCCCGCTAAGCCGTTCTACTGTCTAATCGTGCTAAGGTCGCAAACCCGAGGTTCACGCTATAACGGACAAAAGAAGAAAAGGAAATACTACTCGCACTCACAAATAAAACATATAACCAATTTAATTCGAACAGAAGCGCCTAATTGATTTTACTTAAGTCCGCACGCATCTAATTAATTCTTTGCACATGTTTGGGGTTGCTTTAATTAAACTAACATGATTGAAGCAGTTCATTTTGTCCGACTAAACGACAGCTATGCACAGGTTTGCTACGCATGCAAAATGACTTATTATTAACAGAACTAACGGCAACTCAAATTATTTTAGTAATTATTTAACAGATTGGTTTTGAGTTTGGTTAGCACGGTAAGACCCAAGTTAAATTATTCAATCGTAGGAATATGCAGCTAACAACTATTAAATTTATTGGTAATTAACAATGCTACTGGCATTAATTATAACAATTATCAGAAAAATTACACATTTCCTAAGATCTTTCCCAACTCCCTGATTTTTCCTAACCACCTAACTCTAATTCCTAATCTACTAAATCTCACCCTCTCTCTCTCTATGCACCGTGGCTCCCCTAGAGTTGGGCATTGGTCGCGTCTTGCGTCTTGCGGCCCACCGTGCTTCAGTCGCATTGTCGGTCTTGGCTTCGGCAGTCGCCCGTCGTCCCCGTGTCGCGTCAGACCGACCACCTCGCCTCCGGCCAGCCTGTGCGACGCCCAAAGCCCGTCGTCTTGAGGTCGTCTAGTGCCCAAGCCCACCCATAATAACTATAGGCAGAGGCGATGGCGGCGGCAACCGCCATCTTCATTCTCTCGTGGGAGGAGAGCCAGAGAGGAGGAAGGCGTGCGTGGGGAGAGAGTGGAGAGGAGGAGGAAAGCGGTGCTGGAGGAGGAACCGAGGTGGAGGTGGAGGCGATGTGTGGGATTGGGGATATGGATTAGCCGGGATGAGGGTTAGGGTTGGGCCAGCCGTGGGAGGGAAGAATGGGATTGGGCCAAGCTACCGGTGGGGGAGGATAGGATGGGCAGGGCCTGGGGAGGATTGGAGGTGGGCTTTTTAGGTCTTGTCAGAAGCCAAGCACGCCCAAATGGTCGTGTCGTCTTGCGTCGCCTAATGGGCCACGTTCTTAGGCCCAACCGGCCCAGCGTTAAATGCTGCGTCTTAGCCTAGCCAGACAGCGTGTCGTCTTGCTTAGTGCTTAGGCAGGTGTCGTCTTTGCCCACCCTTGGCCGGACGACCAAGCAAGTCCCAAGTCTACTCTCTTCCCCCATACACATACACACCACACCTTACTTCCTTCTTCCACAAATCTCCTCCCTCTCCCCAACAAAATCTCCACTACCTCCCTCATCTTAAGCCAACGCCTTGCCGCTTTGGCTTCTCTGTCAGACGCTGCTGCCCTCGGGCCCGACCCTCTCTGACTCCTTGGCCCGCCTCGCCCCTGCGCTCCCCTCTTGCGCCTCCTCTCCCCGACTCCTCTCTTCCCCTGGCCGGCCTTTGTCCTCCGCCCGCCTGGCTGCTCTCTCCTCCTCTGGCTAGCCTTGCCTGGCCTCATGCCGCCTAGCCCTAGGTGGCTCGGCTGCTCTCACCGCTTCGGCTCCCCATCCCTTGCCTCGGCTCGGCCTCGGCCCCTTGCCTTGGCTTGTCTCTGGTCCGGTTCCTTCCTCCCTAACCTCCTTACTAAAGATCCAAAAATTCATGTTTTGGTTGATTTATTCACTTTGCTTGCTGGTGCTTGATTGATGCATATTACTGATGGTGGTTTGGTTGCTACCTGATGATGCAAAAATGGAGGTGATGGGGGTGGTTTAATTTGAGCTCACCGAGGTATCACCCACCCCTATGCTCTCTCGATCCTTGTTCCTTCCCTTGCTCTGTGATGAAAAATCGAACCGAGAGCTAAATGTGACACTACTGTGAGATGCTCTATGGTGAATGATGTGCACAAGGGGAGCACTGGGGTTCCATTGTGGCTTACCTCTTGTCGAGATTAAGGATGGGGAATAGGATGGTAGTGCCCTGGTGCTCTCCTCTTCTCCCTCGCTGCGATCGGCTTGCAAGCGGTGATGATGCAGAATCTGAGCTTGTTTTCCTCCTTGTGGGCTTGATGCTTGGCTATGCCGATGGTCCTGGCTCCGCAGGTCTGGCCCTTCCTGTCCCCTATGCCTTCTCCTTCCCTCCGGCCTCGGTCTTTGGTCGCAAGCTTGTGGCAATGGTGGGTGGCTTGCTTCTCCTCTCCTTCTACTACTTCTTTGTGGGTTGTGTGGTGGAGCTCCTTGCTTTCTCCCTCTCTCTTGCGGCTGTGAAGTGTGGTGGTTTGTGTGCTGCCTTATGGGAGATGGATGCTCAGGGGGAATGGATGCTCATGGGGGGATGTATGCTCGGGGGATGAATGCTCAGGTGGAATGGATGCGGCTGGCTGTGGGTGATCTTATCCTTGGCTGGTTGATCTCATCCTTGAAGTGGTAACTTTGTTTTTACGGCAACCCTACTCCTATTTACCTTAATCCTATTTACCCTAATTCCTATTACCTTCTATTCTTGGTCGCTCTCCATTGTGATTTATATGAGCTAAATATTGGTACAATGGACTATGTGGCTACCACTGTGGGCTTTTCGGTTGATCGGAATAATATATTGTGGGTGTTGGATTCGGTCGCCCGATGATGTTTTGAACAGAGAGCAGAAATGAATGGGAATGCATTGTTGGATTCTAATGTGGTTGAGGCAAATAAAATAAGGTGGGTGTTGGCTCTCATGACGCTGAATGATGAAACCCTCAGAAGTAATGGTTGCCTACTCACTTAGGTTGGCTTTGGATATCTTGGTTACCATAGGTACCGACTATCTTTGGTTGGTTAGGTCATCTCCAACCAGGTCATCTTGGCGATCGAGGGACCAGTTAACCTAGGGTAGTATGAAAGGCCTACTGAACTTCGGGTATACTGACGGCAATCCCCCTCTTCTTTTCTAGCTAGCACTACTGCTTTCGGTTTTGATAACTACTTCTCGAACTCTATGTTGCATGACCAGGAAAGGTGTAGGATGGTTGGATGAGGAGGCAAGGAAAGCTCCAATGAAAATGGATGCAAGCACATGAAACTGTATTTTATTTAATTCTTGTAATTGAGGTTGTAAAAGATTTGCAACATTAATTTTGAATTAAGCATTTGATTGTAATATTTTAATTCTGTTTTGTAAAAAGGACTTTTGTAAGACTGCAATGTGAATAATTGATGTTTGCTTAATTTTCAAAGTTGATTGCGTTAATTATACAATTGAATAATTACTGAGATTATGCTTGAGATTAGTTTAATTAAATTTTTACTTATACTAATTACCGACATTGTTGATGAGCTTAGTTTAATTACGCGGGTTCTCACACCTTTATTAGATTTCAAACTTAATTTTGGACCATTTTGTGTAGAAATTAATTGTGAATGCAATCGATTACCAGCAATTACTGCTGCCCTCTTGTTACCATGGCATGAGAAGAGACCAAAAGAATGATCAGTAATCCTTGAGCTCAATCTTACAAACATGCATCAACCTTGAAGAATTCAACATGGGGATGCAACGTTGTAGCCTATTTGGTAGCAAAGCTTGAGTAAAGTATACTATGGGTCTCTAAACTTGGCTGGATGGATCACTTAGGTTCCTTATCTATGAAACCACATATTCAGGTACCTAAACTTTTTTAAGCGTATCATCGGAGGTCCCAAAGCGGTTTTCCTGGGTTTGACCGGATTTGACCAAGGGACCTAAGTTATCCAACCAGCCAAGTTTAGGGACCCACAGTGTACTTTACTCTAAAAGTTTCATACAAAAATTGCATTCAATCAACCAGCTACATAAAATATTATCACAAACCACAAATAATCTAATTATTCATAGAAGATCCTTTAAATATGTTATTGATGTGTGCATATATTTATCCATAAAAGATTCCACCAATTCAAAAGAGGATAGATTCACCACCACCACCAAATTCTTTTATAATAGTAAAGACGAGGATTACATAACTTGAATGGCTAGTGCCTGAACTGACATTACCTAATGGTACGTAGCAATTATCTTGTTTTCATCGGTTAAAGTGCATCCGAACATAAAGAACTTTGCGCAACGGCACAAAAAAGAGTGTCGAGGGTTATAATCCTAAACTACTAGCAGACACTGTCTATAGTCTTTGCCACGTAGGATTTAAGCTTATCTCTACTACTTAAATATTAGAGTTGGTGATGATATGTTCTCCTTCAACGGTAGAGATGTGCTCAGTGATACTCTTCCATCCGTTAGATCGGCGAGTGATGCCCTCAGCCACGCCCACGCCCCCACGGCCACCTCCCACTACGACGCCCTCTCCTCTCTCTCCCACGCCTCTCATTCCCCACACGCGAAACCCTCCCTCCCTCCCCACCCACGGCGCCCTCCTCTCCCCATCCGTGGCGCCTGCCCTCCCTCCCTCTCCCACTCTGGCAGCACCCGCCTCCCACTCGCGCTCCCCACCTACGCTGGCGCACGCCTCTCCTCACCCGCGCCGCCCGCTCTCCACCGCCCGTACCGGGGAGATTTATTCCGGCCATCCTCTGCGCCTGACTCCGCATTTCCCTTACCACGCCAGGGCATTTGGATCCGCCACCAAGAACCCCTTCCCCCGGGAGATCTGCACGACCGCGCCACCACCGCCGCGGCAGCAGTTCGCCCTAGCGCTGCCGGCCCTGTCCACGCCGCCGCCTGCCGCCAGAGGCGCGGCGGTCGCGGGTGCGGTGTCAGCGTGGGGTGCTTCAGCGACCCAGAAATGGTGGGTGGACCGCTACAAGGTGTACGCGGTGGAGGGGAAGGTGAAGGCCTCGCTCCGCAAGCCAAGAGGGCCTCCGCATAGAAGGGGAAGAGAAACAGGAGACGCCCAGAGAGGGAGAGAAACCGAAACTGAAAGAGATTCCCCTTGGCCTCCAATCCAATCCAATTCCAATCCACCCCCAGGTAAGGGAATGGCGGAATCCAACATCAACATCCTCATCTTCCTCCTTCGGGTAATCATCTCCTTCCTGCTTTGCCCCTGTCTTCCCTCCTCTTTTCTCTGCTGTCTTCTTCCAAGTACCACCTGATGAAGAGAAAAACCGCCAACAAGACTACCGACGAGGTAACCGCAGCACCCTCTCGGTCTCTGTCTGTTTCTTGGATTCCAAATTTCTGGTTCTTGTTTAGGATCTTATTGTCCTTTAGGATGCCAATTGATGTTCATATGATTTTTTTCTCTTTGAATGCTGTTGCTAACAAATGTAGTAAAGGGGTGTTTTGATGTGTAGTAGGACCCATTTTGTATTTTCATTCGCAGGTAGTTATTACTGCATTTGTTATTTGAGAGAAGACTAGGGTTTTTCTTTATGATTGTTGCTTTTGAATACTTAAGATGCTGTTGGCCATATTATACTTGTTTGAACATGTATTTTTTGGTCTAAAAAGCCTATTAATTTTCAATGGCTCCTTCACTTGTTAGAACGGTTTTTTAGTAATAGCTACTAAAAGAAATGATGTACACCTTACTAAGAACGCATAACTCCAAACACCCCTTCAGTTTTGGTACACAATGTGAGAATTTTTTTCGCCACATACTATGCACTTGTTAGCTTTAGCTCACTTCGTGTATCTTGTGTGTTGAAACTACTCACTACTTCATTTGCTCTGGGTTGTTGAGTAGCATTTTGTACTTTCTGCTCTTTACTTTTAGAAAGTTTGCATGCAATTTTTTCATAAACATGTGTTACGTTGGTTAGTGCCTTTGGTTCTTATAAGTATTGACCGAGTTTGAGTCCAATTCAGGTAACTTATTCTGATTACTTAAACTGAAATGTGCTGGTATTCAGAATAGGTATTCTGTATTCTGAGGCGAATCATTTGATTCTGGTGCATGTTTTCTTCTGGAAACTTGCCTTTATTTTTAGTTTCCTCTTGTTGATTTATCATTGCTGATTAGATCCAAGGCTTTGCACTTTGCAAGATTAGAGGATGTGTAGTACGCTCGGACACACAGAGCAGAGTAATAATTCAAATTTGTTCTTCAAAATGTGTTAGCATACAGTACATAATTCAAAATTCAAACTTGAATTGGTGTTTAGGCCTATCAGAAATTTTTATTTCTGAATTTGTGCCTTTATGTGTGCATATAAATTACTCAGTGTTGAATTGTAAATTTGTATACATCAATCTTGAGAGAAATAGATTAAGAGTAAACAGCTAGCTCACTGTTGTTTTCTTTCCTTTGATCCTGCAGATTTGGCATTTTAAAAGTTATAAAAATGATAAACATTGAAGATGTCGGCACCTGCGCAGCTTTCCCGTGAGGAGAATGTATACATGGCCAAGCTCGCCGAGCAGGCCAAGAGGTACGAGGAGATGGTTGAGTTCATGGAGAAGGTGGCCAATACGGTTGACTCTGAGGAGCTCACTGTGGAGGAGCGCAACCTCCAGTTTGTTGCATACAAGAATGTGATTGGAGCCCGCCGTGTCTCATGGCGCATTATCTCCTCCGTTGAGCAGAAGGAGGAGAGTCATGGCAACGAGGACCGAGTCACACTCATCAAGGACTACCGTGGCAAGATCGAGACCGAGCTCACCAAGATTTGCGATGGCATCCTCAAGCTTCTCGACACCCACCTTGTCCCCTCTTCCACCGCGCCTGAGTCGAAGTTATTCTACCTTAAGATGAAGGGTGACTACTACAAGGAATATGATGCCCACTAGAGATTTTTCATTAATTATGGGATTGTGGTTTTCATTTGGTTGAATCAATTGTGATAAATAGGTACCTTGCCGAGACTGGAGCTGAGAGGAAGGATGCTGCTGAGAATACCATGGTGGCATACAAGGCTGCTCAGGTGAATCAATTTTTTTTATATTCCTTGATCACAATGTCAAAATTTGTTGGTGAAGCATCATTCTTTCCTTCTTGTTTTTTGTTTCGTTGGGCATTTTATTACATATGGTACTTCTCTTTAAAAAAAGGTTTGGTTTGTGTAATCTATCAGGATATTGCTTTGGCTGAGATGCCTTCAACTCACCCGATTAGGCTTGGGCTGGCACTTAACTTCTCAGTGTTCTATTATGAGATCCTCAACTCACCTGATCGTGCTTGCAATCACGCAAAGCAAGTTAGTTTTTCTGCATCAATTAGATGTTACGTTTATATATGTATCCTGTTAGATATGCAATGCTTGTGTAGTGAATGTTATATTTGTTTCTCGATAGTGTATCAATGTTTGATGTGATGATCACATAATACGACTATGTATCGCAATACATTCAGGTCTTCTGATAATTAATATTGAGCAGTAACCTGGCTATTTTTTCATCCACACAACATATTCCTTTTGTTAGTTTTCCATAGCCACCTTCTTTATGCTGATTTGATATAAAAAGATTATGCAGAATTTTCCAAGCGCACAAAAGGGAGAAGATTAGGGGGGTGCGGTGAATTAGCAACCTGGAAAGATCTGGTGGTGACTAAAATCGTACTTCCTTGAAGACCCGCTCTCAAAGGTGCAGAAAATCCCCTCCATCGCACCCCATCATCTCCCAAGAGATCATCCCACATGTCATCAAGGACAAGTAAGAACTTTTTGGACTCGACACATCTAGCTAGATCTTTCTCAAGAACATTCAGATTATCATTATCAGATGATGTCTGTAGTCCAAAATGATGCAGAATTTCTTTAATTAACCTCTTTCTGTCAAATTCATCTGAAACGCATGACCAAATTATGCTGTCAAAGTGCCCCTTCACCTTTGCATCATTGTAGATTTGTTGGGCCATAGTTGTCTTTCCGACACCGCCCCCAAGCCAACTATTGGCAACACTGGCAAGTCCGTCATTTTGCTTGCATTCCTCTTTCTCTTGCGTGTATGTGGTTGTACTCCAAGCTTCTTCACCAACTCCTTCAGTTCTTTCTCACGACCAAATATTTCTGGCTCATCGGGGGAAGGACATTTTTGTGGCCTGATTGATTCATGAAACTTCCGAGGAGCTTCATTCAATTTCAAATCCTTTGATTGACCATGGATATGATCTAGGTTACCTTGGATTTCCTTCATTTTGTCAAAGAACTCCCGAAAGGCATCACCATGCAGGTGATCTTGCCCCGACATCCTGGCCGCCTCCTCCGCCTTCACCTTGAGCTCGTAATAATCATACTCATCAAGAAGGTCCTCAGCATTATAAACTGCATCCTTCAGAAACGGGAGGAGGTTAGCTGCTGCTGTATTATGGCTCTGCCATTCAACACGATCAAGAAGGTCGACCATCTTGGGCATAGTTGTCTTGAGTTTCCAAAGGTCGTTCCCCAGCTGCTCAAGCTTTGTCTCCTCCTGAATCTGGTGTTGTGCAACAGTGTTGTTGTCTGGCAGCTACTCAAGCGTTGTCTCCAGCCTATCCATTTTGTCCTGAATCTGGTGTTGTGCAGCTGTGTTGTCGTCTGGTAGCTGCTCAAACGTTGTCTCCAGCCTATCCATTTCCTCATGAATCTGGTGTTGTGCAGCAGTGTTGTCGTCTGGCAGCTGCTCAAGCGTTGTCTCTAGCCTATCCATTTCCTCCTGAATCTGGTGTTGTGCAGCTGTGTTGTCGTCTGGCAGCTGCTCAAGCGTTGTCTCCAGCCTATCCATTTCCTCCTGAATCTGGTGTTGTGCAGCTGTGTTGTCGTCTGGCAGCTGCTCAAGCGTTGTCTCCAGCCTATCCATTTCTCCTGATTTTGGTGTTGTGCAGCAGTGTTGTCGTCTGGCAGCTGCTCAAGTGTTGTCTCCAACCTATCCATTTCCTGTTTGGATACACATTATTTTTGGAGTTTTTAAAAGGATACCATGGTTTCTAGAAAATACCATAGTATTAAAAACTTTGAGGTGTTTGGGTGCAACAAACATTGTTGTTTTATAAACCGTAGTATGTTAAATACCATGGTTTTTTTAAGTTTTAAAAAATCCACTCTCAACCTCTTTTTCTTTTTAAACCGAACTCAACTGACCCTCGCGTAGGCATCTATGCACATCATGTGCAGTACATTTTCTACTTTCAAGCATAGTCTCATGGGATCTAACCCGTAATATGAATCATGCTATATACACAAATGTTGACAACATTCTTTCATTTTCTTTTCTACCGGGCTAATGAAATTAGAACGTATTCTAACTCGTAATTGTTTGATTTTTGGAAACTTGGTTCCAATTTTCAAATTCGAAATTATTAATTTTAGTTTAGAATGTATAATTGCTATAGATTCATGTACTTTTTTTTACTTGTAGAACCGATAGGTATTATCTACTATGGTTACATAAACTATGTCGTTCAGTTTGTAATAGAACTGAAGGTCCCCACTGCAAATGCAAGTCTCGCACGGCAGTTTGAAGGCAAGTACGTCCACCTCTCCATGCAGAAATTCAGCAGCAATGTGGTTGAGAAATGGCTGAAAGTATTCAAGGAAGCTAACAGGGTGAATATCATCCTGGAGCTCCTGGCTATGCCGCACTTAGAGCAGTTGCTTCAGCACCCCTACGCAAACTATGTGATATACTCAGCTCTTCAGAATTCCAAGGTAAATACCTGAGTCAAAAGAGCAGCAACCACGATATTCTGACAGTAACTGATTTGCCAATTTTTGTGATTGTCATGAAATTTTCAGGGTTCTCTCCACACTACAACGACGAATGCAATCCAACATCATGTGGAACTACTGAGAACCAGTCCATACTGCAAGAGGATATACTCTCGAGCTTTGCTAAAGAAGTGATTAACTAATGACACCTATTCAGTATGTAACAAGAAAGACTGTTGTCTTGTGCTATTTTTCAGATTCAAAAGGGATAAAGGTGACCACACCATGTAAATTTGTATTAATTAGTATCATTTGGTCATGCACTTTTAACTGCACCTGTATTTGGTGCACTCTTGTGTTGTGGACGGAATAAGTTCTAATGAAAAAGTCATCATCACAAATATCTCATGTCTGGAATGTATATATGTCAAGATTGGTGTTGCTGCCTGTAACTCACTTTTCGTGTTTACTTCCATTGCAATTGTAGTTGCAAAGGATGCCAAAGCTAGAACAGAAACAAAGAATTTGCAATCTGCAGAATTTTACAGCACAGACTAAGGTCCTATTTGGATACACATTATTTTTGGAGTTTTTAAAAGGATACCATGGTTTCTAAAAAACACCATAGTATTAAAAACTTTGAGGTGTTTGGGTACAACAAACATTGTTGTTTTATAAACCGTAGTATGTTAAATACCATGGTTTTTTTTTTAGTTTTAAAAAATTCACTCTCAACCTCTTTTTCTTTTTAAACCAAACTCAACTGACCCTCGCGTAGGCATCTATGCACATCATGTGCAGTACATTTTCTACTTTCAAGCATAGTCTCGTGTGATCTAACCCGTAATATGAATCATGCTATATACACAAATGTTGACAACATTAATTCATTTTCTTTTCTACCGGGCTAATGAAATTAGAATGTATTCTAACTCGTAATTGTTTGATTTTTGGAAACTTGGTTCCAATTTTCAAATTCGAAATTCGAAATTATTAGTATTAGTTTAGAATGTATAAATTTCAGTTTTTGGTACTTATTTGAATTTAAAAAATATAAAAATATAATTTGAATCAATCAAGTTTTAAGTTCTCATTGAAACGTCGTTAGTTTGGCAGGTTTGTCAATGTTAGTTGGATATTTGAAAAGACAAGCCCTGATTCATGATATGTATCTTCTATCGGTGTTCAGTGGGAGGATGTATGTAGGACTATCTAAAATCTTAATGGTGGTGGTGGTGAACAGAAACTCAAAGTTGGACTCTTAAATTTAACAGCACCGAGTTTGGTTCTTGGACACAATTGCTCCCAAAAAGCGACTTTTCAATCATAAGGCTAGAGCATGCTAAGGAAAGTATTACCTGGCAGACTCTGTATCCCGAATGGATTGATGAGGAGGAAGAAACAGAGATACCATCTTGTCCATCACTTCCAGAGCCTAATTTTCTAAGAGGGGCACACTTTTGAAGTGGGCTTTACAAAAATTAAGACATCATCCAAGTTCCCACCCTTCCAATGCAAACCACCTCTTGCTAAATCTAAACAGATATATTTAATTCTGCAAAACATTTTAAAATACAAGATTTTTTTTTTCAAATGTGGCGGTATATGTACATTGGAAGAGTAGTACTAGCTTAGTGCATCTAGCTCAATTCAATGCAAATATCTCGAATCAGTAAGTACTAGTAGCTCAGTTCAAACTAGGTTATAAAATACTCAGAACATACCTGTCAATTCAATGTCAGTTCAAGCACTAGCCATTCAAGTTATGTAATCCTCGTCTTTACTATTATAAAAGAACTTGGTGGTGATGGTGAATCTATCCTCTTTTGAATTGGTGGAATCTTTTATGGATAAATATATGCACACATGTATAACATATTTAAAGGATCTTATGTGAATAATTAGATTATCTGTGGTTTGTGATAATATTTTATGTAGTTGGTTGATTGAATGCAAATTTTGTACGAAACTTTTAGAGTAAAGTACACTGTGGGTCCCTAAACTTGGCTGGTTGGATCACTTAGGTCCCTCGGTCAAACCCAGGAAAACCGCTTTGGGACCTCCGATGACACGCTTAAAAAAGTTTAGGTACCTGAATATGTAATTTTATAGATGAGGGACCTAAGTGATCCAACCAGCTAAATTTAAAGACCCACAGTGTACTTTACTCTTTATCGTCAATAGATGGAACGTTGACAGGAAGACCAGCAAGTCTACTTTCTGCGTTACCAAGAAGTACAGGTAGGACACCCCTAGATGGAACAAAAAGTGCTTGGGACGATTGGGTCAGTGGAACTGTGGAAGGAAAAATAAGTTGGACTTGGAAGCTTAGGGTCTGCATCTTCTTAATTTGGATGGAAGTGTCGGTGGTCTTCTCTTTCTTCACCTCGTTAGTCCTGGACTCCCGGTGGACACCACAAGGGCAAACAAGGATCCCTTCGTCCACAATTTGTTCCCATGGTGACGTCAAGCCGCAGATATTTCCATGGCTGTCGCTAACAAGTTGGGCCCAAATGTGCAATGCGTGTTAGCCTTGAATCCCTGTGAATAATTCAAAAAACACCCACAATTTATTTTCTTTGAAAAGTAGCAGGAGAGCTGCTAACAAGTTGAATTCTCAATCCCCGGATACGTTAATTTCCGTCAAAGCTCATCGGCACCTTCGCGAGTCTTCTGCGGATTAAAAAGCGTATACTAGACCACTAGAAAATGGATATTTCCTATGGTTGAAAACCGTCAGTAAAATAGAAAAAACCGTCAAGTTTAATTTTGTTGACGAGTAACCGTCAGGTAAATCCCTTCAGGTCTAGCTGGTCGGGAAAATTCAATTTGTCTGACGGTTAACCGTCAAGGAAATTATTTCTGACGGTTTTTGTTATTTTACTGATGGTTTTGTAAACCATCCATAAAAAGAATTTGATTGACGGGTATTCACCGTCAACAAAACTCACCCTGAGTACTAGTACCAAATGATGTATGATGTTCTCTTCCTGATTGACGGCTATTAACCATCCATAAAACGGCTAAAGTCAATGGACATAGGAGCAAGAGAATCGGGAGAAGATGTTAGTTTTCTTTCTGATTGTAATCATCATATATAGTCAATAAAGTAACACAGGAGTAGAGTTGTTATTCTCTTCGGAGAAGGTCTGAACCTGTCTAAATCCCTATGTCATTCTTTGTGTTGTTTTAATTCTAGAAGACCCTCGAATATTCATTCGTAAGATCGATACTACATTATCGACAAGTATGTGTTTCTTTGGTTGTTTCTGAGAAACTCAATTCTTACTCCTTTGAGAAGAGGCTGCCATGGTGGAAGTTATGTCAATTTTGTGGCAGGGAGGAGAGTGTTGAACATTTGTTCATGTCTTGTCCCCTGGCCAAGTATACTTGGATCGTTCTAGCTTCATTATTTTTAATGTCAAATGTAAATAATGGTCTGAGTACTAGTACCAAATGATGTATGATGTTCAATTGAGAGATTACAGTTCATATGAATCACACTTGGCAGAAGCTGAAAAATGAGAATCTAGAGCGGTACCAAACAAGGCCTTAGTACTTAGCCGAGAAGAATATAAAACTATTGATGGTGGGCTGTCATGGTCGCGCAATACTGTTTGTGCCGATCACACGGGTGCATTAGTAGTTGGGAAATATAAATAAAAATAGTTAATTTCCTTGTTAATTGGGTTTACTTCTTTAGAGATATGTTTTATTTAGTAGAGATAAGTTTTCTTAGAAATAGAGATTATTTCTTAGGAGTCAAGTCGGATCGTCTCTATAAAAAAGACATCATGTATCCATTATCAAGCAAGCAAAGATGAATAAACAAGTCCTAGTCTCTAAAGTCTAGTTGTGGTCGTTTCTTTGACCGGCTATTCTAGATCTATTCCTACCTAATCAGTGTCCTCTTTCACCTAGTGCCATTCTACTTATCGCCGTCCGACATCTCTCCGACGAATATTTACCCTTGTTAGGCTAGTTCACAACATGAGCTGTCTACAGCTTTTCATGATCAAGCTGATTGCGGCACCTGAAAACAAAATTCTATGTGACCCCTTTTTTCTCTGCCTCTAATTTATTGCTGCTGTCGACCTTTTGTGTGATGATGGGTTTTAAATTTCTACACACTCAAGAAAAGTCTAATGGTCCAAGTTTTAAAACCTTGACCACACAGATCCTACTTGTATTTTGGGACAGAGAGAGTACATACAGTAGCATTAACTTTTTTATATATAATTTTTTGGGGTACAAGGCGGATGGACACAACCCACGCACACAAGTATATTGCACAAAACCCACGCACACGCGCACTGACATAACATTAATTTTTTTTATATAATTTTTTTTGAGGTACAAGGCAGACGCAATGGCGAATCCGGGATAAAAATAGATGAAGGGCTCTATTGTTGAGACTATAGCATAAGATAAACATACTAAAGATACATCTATCGATCTTTTGCCATTGAAATACCAAATTCATATATAAATAGAAAGTAGACAAATTGAAAATACAATAAATATAGTACCTCACTAATGGATAATGTGTCGCCAAATACCCATAAATATCCGAGTACCGATCTGTAGATAAAAAATACCAAATTTAGTGATATAATATTAAATTATGAATACTCATAAACATTAAAAATGAAATGAAAATGTACCATTAAGACACTAAATCTGATTACGACACAATTTCACTATACGAGATTTCATATCTTGAAAGTATCGAATGATTCTTTTATTATCAAGGCTTCCAAATATCTCTCGTTCAGTGTAGCACATCATCAAGTCATTGAGTCATTCAACTGATGTCATTGCCACTGGAAGGATTAATGTGAGCTCGATGAGGCGATATACCAATGCAAAAGTTTGTTTCTTCATTTTTGCAAATGTACGAACAAATCAACAAGTAACAACCACCAATTAAACAAATTGACTAATGCCTACTGTATATTAGTGTTTACACTCATACACTGACAGTGGGACTTACATTTGTGAATTGATGAATTGGGATTTGTCTGTCCTCCGTGGCTCAAGGCTCTACTACCGCCACCTTCTTTACGATTTGTTGTATCGCCTTTGCCTCCTCCACCGCCGCTGCGGCTGCCCCAGCCCCCCATCCTTTGTCATAGTACCGCATGTCCACGTCGGCCGTCGGTGCATGCCCGGGAGCCCACCGCCTGACCCCAGTGTCGTGTGCCGGCGCCCAACCGCCAATGCACGATCCTCATACTGCCGCCTACCCCTTGTCTCCGCTGGCCGCCACCGTCTCTTAGGTTGTGCATTGCCGCATCGAGCCATCTAGGGCTTCGGCAGCGGCCAGTTGCATGCCTCAATCGATGGACGATGGTTAGATGAGTGTCGATCTCCTCTAGCCTCTGTTGTGTTTGCTCCCCTCCATTTCTTTAATTGGGCTAGCCGGCTAGGCCTTAGGCTCTAACAATACAATGCCACGACCCACAACCGCTAGACGGAAAGAAAACAGCCCACGTCGCGCCAATCATCTTCAACCTCCAGGCTTCGTCCGACGCCACCGAGACTCGCTTGTTCTGCACCGCCCCAACTTCACCGGTGCTAGGGGGTACTAGGGGTCTGACGGGGGAGAGGGTGCTTGAGCACCCACTAGTACCCACGGTGAACTTCGCCACTAGGCGACACACAAGATACGATACCAGACGTACACGTCCCCCTCGCACACGCTAGGGAATCCATCGAGGTTGCCTGAGGCGGGTACAAGTTGTCTCACTTAAGGTGCATGCGTATGTGTACCTGATTTATTTTGGTGAGACAGAACCCAAGGCTTGTTGTGTGCACTCGGGCAATGCAAGCCACTCGAGCTAACGACCGGTTCAACTTTTTATATATATATATATATATATATATATATATATATATATATATATATATATATATATATATATATATATATATATATATATATAGTGTTAATGGCAAGTACAATCTAGCTAGAGTTTGAACACAATACTACAAGTCATCCACGACACTAGATTTGGAAGCAGATTCTATCACATTCCTGGTGCAACTCTGGCCACTAGTGTTGATACGGGTCGTCCGATCTTCTCGACGTGGGATCAAGATGCTCACGTGTAGCCTCTCGAATCTTAGTGATCCTCCGTTGCCAATGCAAGAACGAACACTCTTTAATTCATAAGAACACACGCACTTGACTTCACGACCACCAAGCGAAGCCCTATCGTGCTCCCAATTCCCAGCGGAAAGATTGAACGATCTTAATTAGCAAGAACTCTCAATTTTCCTCATTGATACCATCGGCTATCAAGAAGAAAGCAATCTATTTCTCTCTGTTTAATCTCAAAATCATTGTGCCCTTTTACAATAGGAAGGCGGCGCTACTTAAGGCGCCCCAACCTCCTGCTGCACGCGCACCCAACCTCCTGATGAACACGTAAGGGCCTTGGGCCGGTTTTGGAGTTCAGCTAGCAACTTATAGTCTTAATTAATAATCCATGTGTTGGTTAAGTATGCATGTCACATGAAGGCTTGCATGTGCTGGTTACAATTGGGTCACAAGAGGCACTACGTGACCCAAGAGATGAGCTGTTTCTCATGTGCATGCATGCCTGGAGCATTACGTGACCCAATAATGACTTCATGTGTATATGCATGCGTGGAGCATCTTGGCGTGGAAGCCCTCCTCCAGCCTCATGGCTCTTGGGCCTGATGGCCGCATGGACCGGCTGCGGCAACAAGCAGCAAGTGTAGATCACCACAACACCACATCCACCCCCTTGCTCAACAATGAAGATCAAGAGAGTGTCTCACCCATGTACATGGCAGGTACCGATGCTCCATCTCACCCACATCCTCTTGCTCGCATCCACCTCTCTATCCACCAATGACAGCGACCTCTTTGTGCTCCTGTCGTTCAAATCCCACATAACCAGTGACCCAAGACATGCACTGTCCTCCTGGGATGCCGTCGGCAATGGCACCAACACGCCGGCACCTGATTTCTGCCGATGGAACGGCGTGGCCTGCAGCCACCGCCGGCACCCAGGCCGTGTCACTGCCATACGTCTGCGGGACTCCGGCCTAGCTGGCATCATCTCCCCAGAGCTCGGCAACCTCACCCACCTCCACGTCCTTGATCTGTCAGCCAACAACCTGGAAGGTGAGATCCCGTTCAGCCTCAGCAATTGTGCAGCACTTCGTACCATGAATTTGAGCTCAAACTACCTGTCTGGTTTCATCCCTGCTCCTTTGGGTCGCCTATCAAAGCTTACATTTTTTTAATGTAAGCTACAACAATCTGACTGGTGAAATTCCCATGTCACTGTCCAACCTCACAGCCCTCACGATCCTTAGCATTGAGAGGAACTCCTTCCATGGTCAGATCCTTAGCTGGCTGGGCAACCTAACATCATTGACTCACTTAAATCTGGCCAAGAACAGCTTCAGTGGCAACATCCCTGAAGCTCTAGGTAAGATAACTAACCTTGCTTACTTCACTGTCAAGGATAACTTGCTGGAAGGTCTTGTTCCTCCGTTGATCTTCAATATTTCTTCTATCGAAGTCTTGGTCCTTAGCTTTAACCAGCTTTCAGGATCACTGCCGCCCAACATTGGCTTTAAGCTTCCCAGGATAAGGGTTTTTGGCACATCTGCGAACAATCAATTCGAAGGCCCAATACCAGCCTCCTTCTCAAATGCATCTGCGCTCGAATATTTGCTTCTTCGTGGAAGTCGATATCATGGTCTGATTCCAAGGGATATCGGCATCCAGCCATCCACGGTAATTTGAAGTCATTTTCGGTAGGGCACAATCAGCTCCAAGCCACAAAGCCTAGGGATTGGGATTTCCTCACATCCTTGACCAACTGTAGCAACTTGGGAATACTAGACCTTGAACAAAACAATCTTGTAGGTGTCATGCCAATTACTATTAATAGCTCAGTTGGCTTGTACTTGGCAGAAACCAAATAGCTGGGACCATACCTACAGGGTTAGGAATGTTTCACAAACTTACAAAGCTCACCCTTCAGGATAACCTCTTCACTGCAGGCACCTTACCGCAGGATATTGGCCAGCTTCCCAGTCTCCAGTATCTTGACCTGTCCCATAATGGATTTGATGGGCAGATTCCACAATCATTAGGCAATATCACGCAGTTGAGCAATCTCTCTCTATCTAATAACTTTCTGGACGGCAGCATTCCAACAAGTATTGGTAACCTGACCAAACATGGATCCATGGATCTTTCCTGTAACCTATTGAGGGGCCAAACCCCACAAGAGATACTTAGCATTCCTTCCCTCACCATACTTCTCAACCTCTCCAACAATGCTCTAAGTGGCTCCATTCCAACACAGATCGGGCACTTGAACAGCCTCGGCACAATCGACCTCTCAATGAATAAGCTATCTGGTGAAATCCCAGATGCTATTGGCAGTTGTGTCCAATTACGTTTCCTATACCTCCAAGGAAATGTACTGCAAGGACAAATCCCAAAAGGACTGAATACTTTGGGCGTGCTTGAAAAGTTGGATCTCTCTAGCAACAACTTAACAGGCCCCATACCCGAATTCCTAGAGAGCATCAAACCTCTAAAGTATCTAAACCTCTCCTTCAACAACCTATCTGGTCCAGTGCCAAATACAGGGATCTTTCGTAATGCCACTATATTGTCACTCACAGGTAATAGCATGCTATGCGGTGGTCCTTCCTTCTTGCAACTCCCTTCATGCCCATCTATAGGCTCTCACCAGGCTTCACAGCATCGACTGCGTGTCTTAATCATTTGTATCATTGGAACTTTGTTCTTCTTCACATGCTGTATAACTGCATACTGCTTCATTAAGACAAGGATCAAACCGAATGTTGTTGATCAACAAAACTTATTTCCCAATGAGAATCATGAGATAATCAGGATATCCTATGCCAAGATACGTGCAGCAACAGAATCATTCTCACCAGCAAATTTGATTGGTTCTGGAAGCTTTGGCAATGTATATATAGGAACTTTGGCTCTTGATGAGAATTTAGTTACTGTGGCAATCAAGGTTCTCAATCTTGCCCAACGAGGAGCTAGTAGAAGCTTCTTGACTGAGTGTGATACCCTAAGGAGGATTCGACACCGGAAACTTGTCAAGGTGATCACTGTGTGCAGTGCCTCGGATCATAATGGTGACGACTTCAAGGCACTTGTCCTAGAATTTATTTGCAATGGAAGTTTAGATGAGTGGCTGCATCCAAGCACAACAACAAATAGTGCAATCTTTAAAAGGCTAAGTTTGATGAAAAGGCTGTGCATTGCTCTCGACTCGATGTAGCAGAGGCATTGGAATATCTTCACTGTCATATTGAACCTCCCATAGTTCACTGTGATATTAAACCAAGCAACATCCTTCTAGATGATGACATGGTTGCACTTGTTACAGACTTTGGTCTAGCAAAGATAATGCATGCCGAAGCATGCAAGCAAAATCGTGGTGGAACTGAAAGCAGCTCATTTGTAATTAAAGGGACAATTGGATATGTCGCACCAGGTTAGCGATTATTGTTTAATTAAAATTATTGCTGATGCGTGTCAAAATTTTTGTCTACTCTAAAGATTATTCGCTTGGTAAATTGATAATATGGTATTTTTTGTATGATCTAAAGAGGCAAAAAATGTAGTATCAATATTTTATTTAATTGTTGAGTCAAATTGTGAAGTGAAATCCATCTTTTTTCTCTACTCATCATTATGTAGCCACTAAAGCCTTCGTTTATTTATGTTGTCAGAGTATGGCTCAGGAGCTGAAGTCTCCACTGATGGTGACATATATAGCTACGGGGTGTTGCTACTGGAAATGTTTACCGGAAGAAGGCCAACTGACAGTTTCATCAATGGTGTGACAAGTCTTGTAAACTACGTCAAGACGGCATATCCAAACAATCTACTGGAAATATTGGATACTACTGCAACCTACAGTGGAATTTCAGGCAACCACCTAATCTGGGCAAGAGATGAAGTCTGGTTACGAAGGCATGTTTTTGGTGATTCTGAAGTCAACTATATTGTCACCATTTTTGTTTTCCATTCCTGTTCCTATTTGTAACATAAAGGGACTATCCATGGTTTAAATATACTTTTGGGCCTCAAGTACCAAATAATACCTGTCCAGTGAGTTAGTCCGTTGATGCAGTAGAATCCACTGTTTACTTGAGTGGTGACTTCAGCTAAATCAAACAACTGGAACAAGGAAACCCAAGTTATTTGTCAAAAAGCATCACCCTAATCAAATAACTTAAACAATGAAATCCAAATTATTAGTCAACATGCAATCAACAAGTACATTGTCAAGCTGATAAAATTGTAATAGCATTGAATGCATCGAGATTTGAGTTTAATAAAGGTTGATGATGTAACTTACCCTGTGTCTACTGAATGATAGACATGATAAATGTTTCGGGTCCTCAAAATTTAACTGTAAGGTAGTTCCAGGTCACCCTAATCACCATGAACTTAGCAAGGTTCCAGAATTGAATCAGGTTGCGTATTCAATAAGATTGACCTGTAAACTAACCTTCATTATTCTAGTAATCCCTAATGAAGGTACTAATCAAATTTTCTTTGAGAATATCCTATGTCAAAGATGGTGATTTTTTTAAAAAATAATATTTTTAAAAGATAATTACAAAAAATAATTAGTCGGAAAAAAATTACAAAACTAGCTCCCTGTCGCCAGTTGAAATGGCGACAGGCTCCTGTCACTATTTCAACTGGCGACAGGGACCTTGTTGACCTGTTGTCACTAGTCCAACTTCTTGTCGTCATTTCAACTGGCGACAAGAAGTGAACAGTGTTCCTGTCACCAGTTGAAATAGCGCCAGGAAACCGTGTTTTCCTATCACCAGGGAACCGTGTTTTCCTGTCGCTATAAAAACCTGTAGAATCGTTAGAAAATGTCATTTTAATTCCAAAAAAAAAGAAGGGAGAGAGAAGAGAGAGGAGGAGAGGGAGTGAGAAGACGCAGCGAAGCCCTACCAGTTCGTAGCGGAGGGGAGAGAGACGAAGGTCTAGATTTGGTTGGTCATCTTGTAGGTACTTTTTGCAACTTCGTATATTATTTCGAAACCTCGTTGGTTAGCAAATAAAAATAGCGACATAGAATTCATAAGAGTAGATAATTTTAGCTGTTTTATGTAGTACATCATTTGAGCTGTGTATAGTTTAGTTAATTGTGCAGATTTTATTTTTGTTGCAAGATATCGATTGATTTAGAAATAATCTACAAATATAAGAATACACCTATTAAAAATCTGAAATTTTTTTGCCAAAAATACTTTTTAAACTAGAAAAATTGCATGACGCATTTTTAAATTATAAAGGAAACCCGAAGTTGCTACATAGGTTACGTAGAGCTGAATTAAAATAATATGAACTTTATTTATTGTTTTTATTTGCACACGGTAAATAATAAAAAATATTGGACACCTTTTAAACACCAAAAGTAAGAAGATACGTATTAAAAATCTGTAAAAATTGCAAAGTAGCTTAGTAGGGTAGGTAGAGCTTAATGAAAATAATGTTTGCTTAATTACTATGTTAATGCCATTTTTTAAACTAGGAAAATAGCATGAACCATATTAAATTGAAAAAAAAATGCTGATTGAAGCTAGGCAAAAAAAGCAACCTAAATTAGCTTAGTACGGTTTGTATAGCTTAATAAAAATGGTATGCACTGAATTTTCAGGTATGACGGACCCAGGACAGGCTGCGCAGTGGTCGTACGAGTTGCTTGACCCGGTCATTGACGCACATCATCATAGCCGCCTCAGTACCATCCTCCCCCAGGAGGGTGAGTTGGCGTTTGAGCTTGGTGCGCTGCGGCTGCGTGCGCCCATGAGGGCGTGGAGGGTGGACCCATGTTGGGTTCCGAGGTACATGCAGTTGTGACATTTGTGTACTCATTTGCAGCATGACTACTTTGTGTGGACTAACGTTTGTTTTTAATCTTTTCCGACGCAGTTTGAGGCAGGCAGACCTCCTTCCGCTGGCGAGGATGGTTGAGGCGACTTGGGAGGACGACTAGGACCGTGCGGGTCCTGGGCGTACGTCCAGGCACTTTCCATACGACTGGTGCCTCATGACAGCGCTGGTTGATCGGTGGAGGCCGGAGACGCACACGTTTCACCTTTCGTGCGGGGAGATGGCACCGATGCTGCAGGACGTGGGCTTTCTGACCGGGTTGCCCGGCACAGGCTTCTCCATGGTGGCGTACGACATCCTAGCCACGTGGCGTATGGAGCTCCTGTGAGGTTCCAGGGGGTGCTGCCGCCGGATAGCAGCTATAGGGAGTTCAGCAGCACCCACGGGGCGACACGGAAGTGTATCTGCTAGTTCTATGTAAGTCTTCGAAACTCTTGTCCTCTCGCGTCAGTTGATTTGTGCACCTTTCTGATGTGTATCTATCTTCTTGCAACCTGAGCGTATGGCAGAGAACACACCTGAGGAGACGGTGAGGAGGCATTTCGAGGCCTACCTGCTGTGGCTGTTCGGGTGGGTGATGTTCCTAGGCTCCCACGGCGACAGCGTTGATAAGCACATGGTCTGGTATGCACGAGCTAGCGGATCGCTAGTGGGCGAGATCCATCCCTATGCCTCGGCGCCCGGCGGTCTTTGCGCGACATATCTGCAGGCAACGCTGGCCCACCGGGCTCGAGAGAGCTCCATCCTGGAGGATGCCGTTGCTACTCGGTTGTGGTCTTCGAGTATTTCAGATTGGACGACCACAATTTGGACTGCGAGCGCATACGCTAACATGTATGCCGAGGGTGACGACGTGGACCGCCGACCATGTATACGGTGTGGTGCTGCCGATGGGTAAGTTTCCTAAAATTTATTCTTTTTGGTAATGTATTTCAATCTCGTGTGCTAAGTTTGGGTTGTTCTATTCCACAGGTCACCTATGCGTCGATCACTATGCACGCGTCCTACCCAGACTATGTTGTGATGTTTGATCAGCTGATGGACGACAGTGTCATCTCGACACTGTACACTCCCGAAAGGGTGTACGCGCGCGCCCCGAGGGCTATCGAGCTTGTGCACTCGAGACCACGTGTACTGGTTCACGCGGAGGCCCTTGGTGCACGATGTCTTCGTGGAGGAGTACCAGGTGCTGCGGGTCATGCGCCAGTTCGGTCCATACTTCGCATTTCATCGTGTGGTATGTATTGAATGGTCCATACTCCACAACATATCAATTTCCAACTGAAAAGGCATTGGATGAGCCAAAGAAAGCAGAAGAGTACGACAAAGCTAGGTGGGCGACGGACAAGAGGAAGGTCACGCAAATGAGACCATGGGCCGTACTATCACTCCCGTCGCTGGCGCACTCTGGATCCAAGAGGTAAGTTATGTTCATTATGCATCATAATTATTAATTTGGCCCGATGTTGCGTTATGCTAACGTCGTTCAGCGCCCCGTGCCTCGCAGACATGGATGACTTTGAGACTGGCTGCTGCCGCCGCGTGCAACAAGGGGACAAGCGAAAGGCTCTTGCAAGTGAGACCGTGGGCCGTACTACCGTTCCACATCGCCCATGCACACTCCGGATCAAATAGGTAAGTTATGTTTAGTATGCATCATAATTATTAATTTGGCCTGACGTTGTGTTATCCTAACATCATTCAACCGTCCGGCCCGTTTCGCAGGACATGGATGACTTCGAGACTAGCCGCCGCCATTGCGGGTAGCTAGGGCTAGAACAATAGCTCGAGGCTTGCGAGCCTGCTCGAGCTCGTTGTGAGCTGAGCCTGCTCCGCTCGAGCTCGTGATTTTTCGAGCCGAGCCCAGTTCCCAGCTCGGTGAAAAAACAAGCCAAGCCCGAGCTGCTCAGCGAGCCATTTGGCTCGAGCGGCCCATAAAGCCTAGTCATGAGCGGCCCACGAGCGACTGAGCTGACCACGAAGCCTTGCTATTGCGACCTTGCCCTAGAGTCTAGACCCTTCCTCCAGGCTCCTTGCTTCCTCCCGAGTCCCGACTCCCGAATCCCGATTGGCCGATCCCCTTTGTGGCTTCCTCCTGATCCCCTTCCTCTCCCGCCCACCCAATAAGATGTCACTGGTCGGAATACTAGTGACTCTATCAACCAGCACATGTATTGATTGATGACCATGTTTCACCGGTCATGGATATAGGGATATCGAATCAATAATGTGAACACATGTTAGAGAACATGGGGTTGGATTGACCCACCTTGAGACATTGTTGGGATTGTTATGATTTTATGTGTCGTCAGTTGGTCTCAAGCAATGATGATGTATAATCCTTAGACCTGAGATCAGTATAGTTTCTTACATGTGTAATAGTACACTTAGGGGTTGCCAAACGCTACTCCGTAACTAGGTAGTTATAAAGGTAGCTTTCGGGTATGCTACGAAACATGCAGAGGAATGTGACTGATCGGATATGGGATTTTCCCCTCCTAACATAACAAGAGAGATATCTCTGGACCCCTCGATGTGGTCGGATAAAGAAAGTGCATGAACATGCCACTAGTGATCGAAGTGTTCAACCACGTCAAGTTATTCGACACTCGATCGAGAAAGTATTGAACAGTCCATGGATGACACAACATCTCACCTGGTGTTCAACCAGATATCGTGAGGCAAATGGAGGATACACGAGAAGGTCTTTAAGTTCGATCAGATACGAGCTAGTCATAGGCTGGTCGAACATGATCACTAAGTGGTCGAAACCTGGTCATAAGGAGTTACGAACTGGTCGAGACTAAATATGAACTGGTCATATAGATATACGAGCTGGTCGTTAGTGATATGGACCTAGTCGTAGATCATATTGCGTTAAGGTTCGTCTGATATAATTCGTGTGTATTCGGAAATCGTTATGTTCTGCTAGTAGCCGCTGACGACTCGTGATCGGAAAGGAGTTTCTGAGTCACAACCGATTACGCATGAACCTAACAGGTCACACACTTAACGGGTTAGAACAAAAAAGTACGAATACGATTCGTCAAACGTGTTCGGATAGGATCCGTCACGGGCACTATATAAGGAGATGCTTAAGGCTATAGGAGAAGATAGAGAGAGGGCAACACGTAAGTTGTTCTATCAAAACCCTAGCCACCATCTTCTTAAGAGAGCCTTCCCGTGTGACTTGGTGCTAGCACACCGGCGTATGGTGTTCCTTCCCTGGACGTGTGGATACCGTGGAGGCGCTACTGCGGTTGCTGTTGCGCTTAAGGACGATCTGCAATCTACACAAGGAACTGTAGAGATTGCTGGAGGAGACGATCGACAAGCGAGGACACTGGACGATCGTCTACAACCACTTCATCGACGCACTCTTCGTTGGACCAGGCTGCTCCAACTCTTCTTCCGCTGCACTGCGCGTCTGGTGGTAACAATCTATGATCTCTTGCTTGCTTGGCATCCTGGTTTACGTGGTAGAATTTTGAATTGTTAGCAAGCGTAGCCTACCCGTATCCCTTCAGGATCGCCAACGGAGCTTGAAGTCTCATGAGCTAGAGAAGAAATCGGGCAACGTTGGGGCACTAGCGGGTGAGCGTGCAACCGGTCAACGCCTTCTTAGCTCCCAGCCACCTCCTGACATCGCCAAACCAGCAGCCTCGGCCTTGGTGAGTCAGTTTATCACTGTGTGTTGTAGCATCTTCGGTAGCCTCATGGCGTCGGTGCGGCTATGCTCAACCTTTCTCGTTAGCTTGATAGTATTGTGATTTTGTGAGTGGGATTGGGTTGTTGCCCGGTGGTAGTAGGCAATGGGGCGATTAAGGTTTATTTTGAGGATTGTGTTTCGTACAACTTAGATACATCAATCAAAGCAATGGTGACGAGCTTTTTTGTAGAGATTGCAAGAAGTCAGAATGATGCGGTAGGGAAACTGAAATGCCATTTGTAATCTTTTCTACTCTGCAGACCTAGAATTGTGGGCATTATTCCATATATCCCTAGTCCCTACCATGGTTGTGAATTTGGATGGGAAAAGGAGTGACTTCATTGATATTTCGTTTAATAACATGTAACAACAGATAATGTTCAATTGATTCGTGTACCACTTTTCTGTCCAAACAAAATCAGAAGGGAAGTTTAGATCTCCATAGCCCTATATTTTTTTCCTATTTATTATGTCATGTAAAGAGAAGATTGGGTGCACAACATTCTGGTTCACTCTTTTGTAACATTATTTTCTTCGTAACAGAAATTGTCTCACAACATGCTTTGAGCTACACAACATTTGTACCTGTGCTTCTTTGTGTGTATGATGGTCAAATGGTATACAAGTTAGATGGAGTAATTCCCTATCTAACTATCTCCATTTTTATCGCAATCGTCCAGCGAGGATGCGGATTGGGATCATATGCCTGATGATGATCACGATGGTGTACCATTTGATGTAGAGGGGGAACAAGGACATGTCTCGGTGGATTCTTCAAGTTCAAATGATGATGAACAAGGAGCCGTAGAATTGACAGAAGATGGTACTACCGTCACCGTGTCTCAAGGAAGATCAAAGAGGCAGGCAAAAAGGCGAAAGGGGTCTCCGAAGGCAACTGGAAGACAAAAACAAAGATCAAATTATTGTAAGATCTTCAAGGTGGTGAATGTTCCAACCAAGACAAAGAAAGGGGAGATCGAAATACGGGCAAAGTGTAAGCTTTGCTACAAACTCATGTCTTACAAGCAAGGGGGAGCTACTTCACATATGATGAGGCACATACCAAAGTGCATGCCATATCAGAACAATGTGGCTAAGATGAAGGCTCAAGCTAATCTGAACTTTGGTCCCGCCATGGCAGGTGACACTGGTTTACCTCTTATTGCCACTCCTAGGGAATATGATCAAGATGAAACTTGTCGAATCATTGCTAAGATGATAATTGTCCATGAGTATCCTTTTAGGATGGTCGAGCACACTTGGTTTAATGTTTTGATGCGTTACTTAAATCCATCATATCAATCCATCGGTAGAAAGACAATAAGAAGTAAATGCATCAAGATTTATGACTCAGAGAGGGAAGTCCTTAGGAAGAGTCTCAGAAATGTCTCTCATATAAGTTTAACTTGTGATTTGTGGACCTCTAACCAAAACCTTTGCTACATAAGTTTGGTAGCACATTATATAGATAAAAATTGGGTTACGCAATGTCGTGTGTTGAACTTTATTGAGTTGGATCCTCCACACAACGGGGTTGTCATAGCTCAGGCTGTCTTTGATTGCATTGCTGAATGGAAGATAGAGGATAAGATTATCACACTTACACTTGATAATGCTTTCTCAAATACTGTTGTTGTACGTAATATAATGGCCAAGTTTGCTGCTAGAGGATCAGCTCGTTTCATTGCCAAGTATTTCCATGTTCGATGTGGTTGTCATATAGTGAACTTGGTCGTAAATGATGGCCTGCTACCATTAGCACCTTTGATAAACAAGCTCAAGGAAACAGTCAAATATATTAAGAAGTCTCCATCTCGTATGCACAAGTTTTTACAAATTTGTTCATCACTTGCTTTGCAAATTGGCCCTAGGTTGAGCCTTGATGTGTCCACATGATGGAGTTCCACATACAAAATGTTGTCAGTCTGCATTGCTTATAAGGACGCTTTAGTGTGTTATGCCGACACGGATGCAAATTACCAATGGCAGCCATCAGGCGCAGATTGGGCATTGTATGAGAAAATTGCACCAATATTGAAGTCTTTAGCTGAAGTGATTAGTGCATTTTCTGGATCAACTTATCCAACAGCAAATATTTTTTATCCTTACATAGTTAATGTGAAGGTTGCATTACAAGCTGCAATTGCTTCTAGAGATGATCATTCGAAGCTCATGGCTGCTGCAATGTTGGAAAAGTTTGATAAGTATTGAGAAGAAAAGAACAATGTCATGGTCCTTGCTACTATTCTTGATCCTAGGTTTAAGATGAGATTCATTGGTTGGTGCTTCAACCAAATGTATGAGCCCTCAAAGGTTGCAAATGAGCTTGATGATGTGAAGGTCGAGTTGGAAGATTTGTATTCACAATTCGAGATGGATCATCGGCACAACAAGGTAGCTAGTAGAGATTATGTAACCTCCTCTTCAGCTATGGGTACAAACAGCTCTTTATCCTCAGTCTCATCTCAATTTCAATCATTCTTGCATTCCACTTCTACCGAGCCTTCAAAGTCAGAGTTGATTATCTATCTAGATGAAGTGAATAAGAGTTTAGATAACAAGGGCTTCAAATTGCTTGAGTGGTGGAATTTGAATGCACATAGATTCCCGGTAGTGTCAAAGATGGCTAAGAATTTCTTGACTATACCAACTAGCAGTGTATCTTCAGAATCAACTTTCAGTGCTGGAGGTAAAGTACTAGATGACTATCGGAGTTCTCTATGTCCGCTATGGTTTAGTATTTGGTGTGTGCCTCTAGCTGGATAAGAGGTGCACTTGATGACATGAGATCTCCTATATTTGTGGTAGGTTCTTGCATACTTTAATATGTCTTTTCTAATCTTTTTTGTTCATATCATAGCTAACTTGATTATTATTTTTGTTTTAAGGAAGAAGATGATGAGGAGGATGTTGAAACCATTCTATTTCCTCACAGCATCGTAGAGAGCAACTAGTGAGTGCTACTACTACTAAGTGCTCTTTTACTTCATTGGTACATAACAAATATACAATGTGTTAGATATATAAAGTGCTCTTTTACTTCATTGATGCATAATGCCAAACTGCACATCAATTTGTAGCTTACTGGATCTTTTTTCAATAGGCATAATAATGTACACTGTTTTTCAATATGTACATCTTTTTCCCCCAAAAATACTGATGTGGAACTTTTTTCAATAGGCATAATGTACAATGTTTTTCAATCTGTAAGATGTCATTAGCAACAATTCCATAGCTTACTGGATCTTTTTTCAATAGGCATAATGTTATGTAAGATGTCATTAGCAACTTGGGCATATGCACATATTTTTTTTGGGCTAATTGTGCATGTATTTGTAGGATCATTGGATGCTTCAGATGACAAGATGACGCCAATACGCCATGACATCGGGCCAAGAGGACCTTTTATTTTGGAGTTTAGACTTTGGACTGTTACTTTGGACTCTTGTACATTAAGTGTTTACTACTTAGCATGGATCCGTGGACTGTTATATGGAGTTATGGACTGTTATTATGTTGACAATTATATAGGGTTATGGACTGTTAATATGTTATATGGAGTTATGGACTGTTATATGGAGTTATGGACTGTTAAATATTAAGTGTTAGTCTTTCAACTGAATGGATTATGAATTTATGATGAATGCTTGTATGGATTATGGACTGTTATGTTTCTGGCTTTGTTTATGATGAATAGATCACATTCTGCCTTTGTTTCTATCTTCTTGATTCGTGTCTGGGCTTGGGTGCTTCCTAGCTTGAACGAGCTTGCGAGCCAGCTCAAGCTTATTTTCGAGCCGAGCCGAGCCAGTTTTCCAGCTCGTTTTCCCAACGAGCCGGGCCAGGCCGAGCCGAAGTTCAGAACGAGCCTGGGCTAGGTTGGCTCGAGCCGGCTTGGCTCGGCTCGTTTCCAACCCTACGGTTAGCAAGGAGACAAGGGGAAGGGAGCGATGGGCCGCTGAAACTAATGATCTTTATTCCAATCGACTTTATTTCCATTCCAAAAAGGCATGTATGTATCGTTGGTGTATTTCGGTTTGTTGCATCGTGCATGATGTCGTTCCTTATGCATGTAACCAAACCCTACTCGCCGTGTAATCCACAACTTTATTATAAAGTCTATTTCAATTCGCAACTGCGTTGTAAAGCCAACTTCAAATCTCGTTCTCTTTTGGCATTCAATTCTTGGCGTAGTAAGGCAGGGAACCACATAACAATTAAGGCCCAAATGACAATGGACTTGTGCATTAAAATTTCATTTTTCATGTCAAATGGTCCACATATCTTGTGCAACAAATTACATCTCCTTTTCCCTAAACCCAAATATATTGTCCATTGTCTACTTCACATTACATTGTATTCTACGATTTTATATTCCGAATTACGTGGACACTTCAACGATTACCAAATTTTCAAAACAAAATTACAAAAATTAAAAATTTCGCTACACATAAATAAAAAACGACAAGCCACCCTGTCACCAGTTCAATTGGCGACAGAACTCCTATCGCCAATTGAAGTGGCAACAAGAACCTCCCCCACTGTTTCCTTTGGCGACAGGGGGCTAGTTTTGTAAAAAAAAAATCTGACTATTTATTTTTATAATTATCTTTTAAAAAGTATTATTTTAAAAAAAATCTCAAGATGGTGGCTACTAAATGACATAAAGTGTGGCAAAGAAGCGTGGACGCGACTCGCGCCTACGAATGACGGGAGTTAGTGACACCTTTCTGCAGTCTTTGTGGTGGCATGGCGAGCGCAGCGAATCGCGGTGGTAAGGACGGGGCGGCATGGCGCCAGTGACAACGACGTTGCGTGTCAACGTGAGGGAAAGAAAGGAGCTGGTGGCTTATGGGCGTGCTAGGGGTGGGGGATTGGGTGGACTAGGTCGCAGGTGGGGAAGAGAAAAGAAAGAAAAGGAAGGAAAATAGAAGGAGAAAGATGGAGAAGAGAAAAGAAAAAAAAAAGAAATAGGCTAGGTTTTGGCCCGAATGGAATCTAGGGTTTTGCAATTCTTCTTTTGACTTCTCCTACTTTCGAATTTAAATTTAACTTTGAATTTTCTTATTTCGATATTTTCGTACTTAGGCTAGAGAACTGAACCCTGTTCTGTTTTAAGTTATTTTTAGCCGAGATGCAATCTAACAACCGATTCTTGGGAAAATTTCAGAGCGCCAAAACGATCCAACTGATTCTTAAAAACTCAAAACGAGGCAATTACGTCATCATCACATAATTTTTTTAAAAAAAAACCATATTTTTGTCCTTGGGATTTCGGATACCATTTTTGGGGTAATACATGTGCTAGGCCATCTGGAGGTTAGTTTGGGCAATCAAAATTTTAGAAATCTTAATGAAATAATTCACAGAATGTGTGTACTCTGCTTGCTATACTGGGCAGGGTTATAGCGAAAATGGGTGTGTTTTGGGGAAGGAAGAGGAAATTGGGAGCACTTGAGGCAAGCTTACCAGGAACCATAGCCAGATTCTGACGTTGCCACATACTCGCCGGCCATCGCGAGGCCTGCGCCATGCAGCTGACTTTGCCAGAGACTCGCCGACCGTCACGAAGCCCACCTTGCGCTCCCGCCCCAAGCATACTCGCCAGCCGTCACAGAATCGATGCTGGACGTCAATCGAGTGACACCACGCGTCCACGCCTGAAGAACGGAAGTACGGCTCCCAAGGGTATAGGGAAAAACGGTGGGTTTGGGTGACCACTTGCCAGTGTGGGCTGGCGGTATATTCGAGGGTCTCAAGTGGAATGGCAACAGGGGAGGGCTACCATTCCATCCCCACTGTCTATTTAGCTATGGAGGAAACAGTTCGCATCCCCACTGGAGGATTGGTAGCAAACGGGGCGATAAGGAACTAAATTCTAATGTTATTAAGATAATGTCATGACTCAGATTTCCGAATCTCGAACTCTCTATGTATATCTGTACTAGTCTCTAGATTAGTAACTAGTACATACAGTTACATCATTAACTATCAACACATATCTTGCAAATGTCAAACTATTATATAATATTGAACAAAAGAGTAATGACCTTATGGTCGAAGCTTACAATTACCGCTCTTTCAGGCTAAACAACTCGAATAAACTGCAACGGAAGAGGATAACTCCAAGATGACCCATCCATGCAATCGACGGGGGGCTCGCGACCTAGTACCCCGGTGTCCTTCGTTGAAACCATACGCGTAAAAGTTGTAATCCTCCTTGGCAACTTTAAAGGCTTCTGAGATTTGAGTGTAGCATGTGAGTACAAAAGGTACTCTGCAAGTCTTGGAAAAATGCAATATGAAAGGCATAACAATGGGGCTTATATGATTCTTTTGCACAAAGCAATATTTTAAGTTTTAACCATTTTCATAAAGCACAATTAATAAAAAGTAGTTTCAATAATTGAATTAATTATATCACTAGTGGAGGTTCTGTTGGAAATATGCCCTAGAGGCAATCATAGAGATGATGATATTTCGTTGTATCCATGATTTAATAAATGTTCCTTGAATATTGCCTTTGTGTTGATTAACAAGTATGTGACTTGTTTGTGAAACTCTTTACTTATATGGTTATTCTAAAGTTGTCCCTAGTCGAAGTTCATGTGAGGACACACGTGAATGATGGATTAGCACATGTATTGGTTGATGACCATGTTTCACGTGTCATAGACATGGAGATGTCAAACCAATAATGTGGACACATGTTTAGAACATGGGGTTGGACCGACCCAACATGAGACATAACAATTATACTTGTGGTTCTCTCTACATAATGTGTACGCCTTGTCCTTAGACACGAGATTGTCGCATGTACTTGAGATGTGAATCGACCTACTTAGGGGCTATCAAACGCTACTCCGTGAATCGGGTAGTTATAAAGGTAGCTTCGGGTTTGTCATGAAGCATCTTTGCGAGGCATGGTCGGTCGAGATGGATTTGCCCTTTCTACATGAGAGAGATATCTCTGGGCCCCTCGAGTGATCGGATCCAGAAAAGCATGGCCATGCTACTTAAGGTTAAGAGTTAACCTAGTAAGGGATTCCGGATCACAGGATCGAGAAAGAGTGGTCAGCTTGGAGCTCGACCGAATATCGTGAGGCAAAGGGATTGGCATGTACATAACGTTGTGATGGTTCGTCCGATATGATCTTTGTGTATGTTTAGGAGTTGGCACGTCTTGCTAGAGGCCGCTACCAACTATTGACCAAGTATGTGTACTCGCGTCATGTCTAAACATACGTGAACCTATAAGGGTCACACACTTAAGGGGCTGAAGCCTAATTCGGATTGGATCCGAATTAGATTGGGCATTGAGTCCTAATGGGCCTCTATTCGTAGAAGCCCATTGTAAGGACGTCTATAAAAGGAGGGCAAGGGCACAGGATGAGGAGATGAGTTTTCGTGACATCCTCAAACCCCGCCGCCACCCTCCCACGCCTAAGTCGCCATGCGGATCTAGTAGTCCGGCGTCGCCGCTTCCTCCCGCACGTGGATACTCGTGGGGCATTTGATCAGTAGCGTTTGGACGAACCGCAAGAGAGGAGTCAGACGTTGGACACCGCGACGAGGACGAGGAAGTAGTACGACTACTCGCCCGACGTCTTTGCATCAACGTAGTACGACTACTCTGGCCCGACGTGCTGCATCAATTCCGCACCTGCCTAGTGGTAATTCCGTGATCTATAACTGCAGTGATCTTGGTTTACGGGTAGAATTTTTATTAATTTGCGCTAGCGTAGCCTACCCGTAGCCCTTCAGTGGTATCAGAGCGGTTGCTGTCATGTTATAGGTTCGGGTGATTTGCATATGGCGATATGTAAGTCGGTATGATCGATGTGATCGATTGTATAGTTCTGGTAATGGATTGATCTGATCTGGTTTCCGTGATCATCTTCGCTTGATCGTGAAACAACATACCCTACCGGTCGGATTCGCCATCGGCAGAAAAGTGACACGTAAAACCGGTTGCGGAATGCGAAGATCAATATGATTGGTCGAATCGGAACCTAGATTGATAATCGATGTTCGTGATCATCTTCGCTAAGGTCGTGAAACAACATACCCCTACCGGCCGGATTCGCCATCCGGGGTGACAGCGGTGACACGAAACCGGTTGTCGCGTAAAGATCAATACAAATTGGTCGAATCGAACAATGGTCGATTTGTGGTAAATATGATTTGCCGATCAAAATCCCAAGTAAAAATTGCATAAATTGCATAAATATGATTTGCCGATCAAAATCCCAAGTAAAACTCGCGGAGCGCGCGCCTTCGAACCTCGATGAGGGCGCCGCCTCGAACCCTGATGGGGAAACCCTCGACCCCTTATCCCAGAGATTGCGATTCTATGCATAACTTGTTTTTGCAGATGCATGTGACCAAGATGGCCTAATGTGTATGTGATGCATGTTTGTAATATTTTCATGACTCATGTGTCGTGGGTTCTAAGAACACTTTGGAGCCATTGTGTTGTCAAAGTATTGTATTAACGGGCTGCGTGCCGACTTGTGATGATTCCTTGTATCCATGTATTTTATTACTATTGTTATGAGTAATAGCTTATATTAGTACTCGGAGGACACATCACTTGGAGGATGGCACACATTAACCATGGAGATGGAGATCATCATGGTGGATGATTCTATGGCGATGAAGATCACCATGAGAAAATGGGCCATCTTGAGTCACAACTGTGTGAATGCTATTCTGTTTGTTTTACTCCTATGCATGTTTGAATGGTAGAAGTATAACGATCCCTCACAAAATGTTAAGTTAAACATATGCCCTCCCAACTAAACTCGCACCATCCCATGTCTTGTAAATTGATGGTGGGTCTATAAAATTAGGGCACCATCGACTTTCCTTGACTAGATGGGTTTGTATCGGATACCTACATGCATAAGGGTTGGTGAACTTAACAAGGTTATCATAAAGGTTATGGGCCTTGGGGCATAAAGGTTGGGCGTAGGGGCATAGAGATGTCACCCAACAACAAGAGTCATATAGAGATATGATTAGCAAGGTGTTGCTTACCGAATTAACTTGTCTCCTAGCGGTGATGCAAAAGCTCACTAGTAGACTCGTCAATTGCGGATCTTGAATCGCTAAGAATCAATAGAGGGATGTTGATTTTAGTGGGAGTACATTCTATTAAATTTGTTTAATACAATTTACTCTATCATGGTTTTATTTGTCTTAGTATTTTGCATTTCCTATTGTAGATCAATGGCATCTAGCAACCGCGCACACCCTTTTGCTTTGCGATCGATTCTTGAGAAAGAAAAATTAAATGGAACAAACTATTCGGACTGGGTCCGTAACCTGAGAATTGTTCTCAGGGCAGATAAAAAGGAAAACGTTCTGGACACCCCAATCCCAGAAGAGCTCACGCTAGCAATGCGGCCGTCTTTAAAAGCGCCTACAAGAAAGCATGTGATGATTCTCTTGAGGTTAGCTGTCTTATGCTTGCATGCATGGAACCTGACCTTCAAAAGCAGTTTGAGGATCAGGAAGCGTATGATATGATCATGGCGCTTAAGGACATGTTCCAGACACAGGCCAGGACTGAACGGTTCAATGTCTCTAAGGCTTTTCTGGAATGCAAGTTAACAGAAGGTGCACCCGTAGGCCCACATGTGATCAAAATGGTTGGTTACAGTCAGACTTTGGATAAACTTGGTTTTCCAATTGGCCAAGAGTTGGCAACTGATTTCATTTTGGCGTCTCTTCCACTGACTATGGACATTTCATTTGAACTACCATATGCATGGGGTGGAAAAGGGCCTTAATGAGCTTTGTGGGATGCTCAAAAGCAGAGAGTGACATTAAGAAGTGTGCGAGGGCCTAGCCATGTGATGGTTGTGCGAGAACAAGTCTAGCTTCAAGAAAAGGGTAAGAAGCCATGGGCAAAGAATAAGGGCAAGGTTAAAGATATGATCTCAAGCCAACGCCTAAGCCTAATCTTTGTCGACTCGAGCCGAGACGGTATGCTTCTATTGTAAAGCGCCTTTGGAAGAGAAACGCAAGAAGTACATGGATTCCGAGGAATGAAGAAGAAGGCCGAAGTAAGACTTCCACCCATGGTACACTTGTCATAAATGTTTTAGACATTTTCTCGCACGATTCTCCTATTAACTCTTGGGTATTTGATAACGGATCGCTTGCTCACATTTGCAACTCGATCACGGGGCTAATAAGAAGTAGAGGAGTCGCAAGAGGTGAAGTTGATTTTCGCGTCGGAAATAAAGCAAGGGTTGCTACGTTGACCGTCGGCACCATGCAACTTCAGCTTCCTTCAAGATTTATCATGGAATTGAATAATTGTTATTATGTTCCTAGTATGAGTCGAAACATTTTATCCCCCTCATGTTTGATGAGAGATGGTTATTCATTTGCAAGTAAAGACAATGGTTGTTTGATCTCTAAAAATGAAATGTTTGTGGCTTTTGCGCCCATTGTGAATGGGTTATTTATTTTAAATCTTGATGATGCGCCCATCTTTAACATAAATGCTAAAAGACTTCGGCCTAATGATTTGAATCCCACCTATGTTTGGCATTGTCGTTTGGGTCACATAAGTGAAAAGCGCATGAAGAAGCTCCATAATGATGGTCTTCTAACTTCGTTTGATTTTGAATCATACGAGACATGTGAAGCTTGTTTGCTTGGTAAGATGACCAAGTCACCTTTCAAAGGTTCTTTTGACAGGGCGTCAGACTTGTTGGAAATCATACATACTGATGTATATGGACCATTGAGCACGACTGCTAGAGGTGGATTTCATTACTTCATAACTTTCACTGATGATTTTAGTAGATATGGCTATGTCTACTTAATGAAGCATAAGTCTGAAACTTTTGAAAAGTTCAAAGAGTTCCAAAATGAGGTTGAAAATCAACGTGCCAAAAAATTAAGGCTCTGCGATCGATCGTGGTGGCGAGTATTTGAGTCATGAATTTAGCAATCATCTGAAGAGTTGCGGAATTGTTCCTGCCTAACACCGCCTCTAACGCCTCAAAGAAACGGGTATCCGAGCGGCGAATCGGACCTTGTTGGACATGGTTCGATCGATGATGAGCCGGTCGGATCTACCATTATCATTTTGGGGTTACGCTCTAGAAACGGCAGACTTTCACACTTAATAGGGTACCGTCTAAATCCGTAGTTAAGACACCATATGAGATATGGTGGGAAGAGTCACATTTGTCTTTTCTAAAGATTTGGGGATGTGAGGCGTTTGTCAGCGACTACAAATCGGACAAGCTCACACCCAAGTCGGATAAATGCATTTTCGTGGGATATCCAAGGAAACCTTTGGATATTACTTCTACAACCGACTAGAGGGCAAAGTGTTTGTCGCTCAAGTGGTGTTTTCCTAGAGAAAGAGTTTCTCAACAGGAGACAAGTGGAAGAAGCAGTGCGGCTTGAAGAGGTTCAAGATGAGCCAATCGGGAAGACTCGACGAATGATGCCCGCGTGGCAGAACAAGTTGAGGAACCCATGGCAAAGGAAGCACCACCACCACGAAGGTCGGGAAGGCTCCATGCAATACGCGAGATATGTTATTGTTAGACAATGATGAGCCTACGACCTATCACGGAAGCAATGATGGACCAGACTCGAGAAATGGCATAGTGCCATGAGATCCGAGATAGCATCCATGGGAGACAATCAAGTTTGGAACTTGGTTGACCTACCGATGGTGTTAAAACCATAGAGTGCAAATGGATCTATAAAAAGAAGATTGATATGGATGGAAATGTTCATATCCATAAAGCTCGACTTGTCGCAAAAGGTTTTCGACAAGTTCAAGGAGTTGACTACGATGAGACCTTCTCACCTGTAGCGATGCTTAAATCTATACGGATCATTCTAGCTATTGCTGCATATTTCGACTATGAGATATGGCAGATGGATGTCAAAACGGCTTTCCTTAATGGAAATTTAACCGAGGACGTGTATATGATACAGCCCGAGGGTTTTGTCGATCCAATCAATGCTAGAAAAGTATGCAAACTTCAAAAATCCATTTATGGATTGAAGCAAGCATCTCGGAGTTGGAACATTCGTTTTGATGAAGTGGTCAAAGGGTTTGGCTTCATCAAAAACGAAGAAGAATCTTGCGTTTACAAGAAGGCAAGTGGGAGCTCGCTCGTATTTCTAATCTTATATGTAGATGACATATTACTGATTGGAAATGATATTCCTATGCTCGAGTCCGTTAAGACCTCACTGAAAAATAGTTTTTCAATGAAGGACTTAGGGGAAGCGGCATATATTTTGGGTATTAAGATCTATAGAGATAGATCAAAAAGGCTAATAGGATTAAGCCAGAGTACTTACATTGACAAAGTGTTGAAACGGTTCAACATGGAGGAGGCAAAGAAAGGGTTCTTGCCCATGTCTCATGGCATAAATCTTGGCAAGACTCAGTGTCCTTCGACAACTGATGAGCGAGGTCGCATGAGTAAGATTCCATATGCTTCGGCCATTGGATCTATCATGTATGCTATGATATGTACTCGCCAGATGTTTCCTATGCTCTAAGTGTTACGAAAGCAGATACCAGTGATCCGGTGAGAGTCATCGACACGGTTAAAAACATCCTCAAGTATTTGAGAAGAACTAAGGATGTGTTCCTAGTCTACGGAGGTGAGGAAGAGCTCGTTGTAAATGGTTACACCGATGCAAGCTTCCAAACCGACAAAGACGATACAAATCGCAATCGGGTTTTGTGTTCATTTTGAAGCAGTGGTGCGGTCGATTGGAAGAGTTCCAAGCAGAGATCTGGTCGACTCTACAACGGAGGCGAGTACATTGCGCTTCAAGGCGAAAGGAAGGTGTTTGGATAAGGAAGTTCATAAGCGAACTAGGTGTGGTTCCTAGTGCGTGCGATCCTCTGGATCTTTCTTTGTGATAACATGGGGCCATTCTTGCAAGCCAAGGAGCCGAGGAATCACCAAAGAACAAACACATATTGGCGGTTTCATCTCATTCGAGAGATCCTCAATCGAGGAGATTTAAAGATATGCAAAATACACACGGATTTGAATATTTGAGATCCTTTGTGAAGCCTCTCCCATGACCTAAGCATGAGGCACACACAAGAGCTATGGGTATTAGATATCTTCTAGATTGACTCTAGTGCAAGTGGGAGACTGTTGGAAATATGCCCTAGAGGCAATCATAGAGATGATGATATTTCGTTGTATCCATGATTTAATAAATGTTCCTTGAATATTGCCTTTGTGTTGATTAACAAGTATGTGACTTGTTTGTGAAACTCTTTACTTATATGGTTATTCTAAAGTTGTCCCTAGTCGAAGTTCATGTGAGGACACACGTGAATGATGGATTAGCACATGTATTGGTTGATGACCATGTTTCACGTGTCATAGACATGGAGATGTCAAACCAATAATGTGGACACATGTTTAGAACATGGGGTTGGACCGACCCAACATGAGACATAACAATTATACTTGTGGTTCTCTCTACATAATGTGTACGCCTTGTCCTTAGACACGAGATTGTCGCATGTACTTGAGATGTGAATCGACCTACTTAGGGGCTATCAAACGCTACTGAATCGGGTAGTTATAAAGGTAGCTTCGGGTTTGTCATGAAGCATCTTTGCGAGGCATGGTCGGTCGAGATGGGATTTGCCCTTTCTACATGAGAGAGATATCTCTGGGCCCTCGAGTGATCGGATCGTAAAAGCATGGCCATGCTACTTAAGGTTAAGAGTTAACCTAGTAAGGGATTAGGATCACAGGATCGAGAAAGAGTGGTCAGCTTGGAGCTCGACCGAATATCGTGAGGCAAAGGGATTGGCATGTACATAACGTTGTGATGGTTCGTCCGATATGATCTTTGTGTATGTTTAGGAGTTGGCACGTCTTGCTAGAGGCCGCTACCAACTATTGACCAAGTATGTGTACTCGCGTCATGTCTAAACATACGTGAACCTATAAGGGTCACACACTTAAGGGGCTGAAGCCTAATTCGGATTGGATCCGAATTAGATTGGGCATTGAGTCCTAATGGGCCTCTATTCGTAGAAGCCCATTGTAAGGACGTCTATAAAAGGAGGGCAAGGGGCACAGGATGAGGAGATGAGTTTTTCGTGACATCCTCAAACCCTGGCCGCCACCCCTCCCACGCCCAAGTCGCTCGCGCGGATCTAGTAGTCCGGCGTGCGTCGCTTCCTCCCGCACGTGTGGATACCTGTGGAGGCGCTGCATCTGTAGCGTTTGGACGAACCGCAAGAGAGGAGCTGTACGTTGGACACCGCGACGAGGACGAGGAAGTAGTACGACTACTCTGCCCCGACGTGCTGCATCAACGTAGTACGACTACTCTGCCCCGACGTGCTGCATCAATTCCGCACCTGCGCGTCTAGTGGTAATTCCGTGATCTATAACTGCAGTGATCTTGGTTTACGGGTAGAATTTTTATTAATTTGCGCTAGCGTAGCCTACCCGTAGCCCTTCAGGTTCTAGCTAACAACCACTAGTATAGAGACTCTAGCCGCCAAGGTTCAAATGATAAGGACCTAGTTACCCAACTGGCTCTAGCGGCTAAAATATCTACCCGGGAGTCCCTACTGCTCCCGGGTTCTCAAAATTCACTCTTTTGAAATTAAAGCCAAAATCTATCATGTGAAAACGCACCTTGCCCGCTCTTGACCATAGGCACGGCTATTCGAATAGTTTTACACTCTGCAAAGGTTGTACAACTTGACCTACACGAGATAATCAACTTATAATGTCAGCCATGACACGCTTCCTTGAGCGTGTGACTAAGCGATTATCACAAGGCCTTTACAATACGACGCTCTAACGCTAACCCGCCCGATAAGCTTAACCCCAAGTCATGAACGTCATTTACTATCGACCCGGAGCTCACTGCTGTGGAGGATAACCTGCCCGGATATGGATGTCTGTTACTATCGCCCAGAGCAAGCCCCAACAGACATGGACAACAACTACCATCGTTTGCACAATCCCAAAAAGGAACACCTAACAACTACAGCCTACGGGCATAATGCTAGAACATGGTAAATTAGTTGACCAGGTCCTCCCTATTCTAGACATGTGGTTGTACGATAGTGCTAAGATTCGATAGTCACAAGGGGTGGAAAAAAAGCTCGTTAATGGGGCTCGTTAGCTCGGTTCAAAATTGTTCCAATTAGACTCATTATTTGGTTAAACATTGAAATGAGTCAATTTTGAATGAAATTGGATTTAAAATACTTGAAACTATAAATAAAATAATATTAAATCAAATTGTGTCAATTTCGGAAAAGCTCAATAAAACAACTACTTGGCTCGATATCCACCCCTAGTCACAAGCGTCGGTCTTTAATATGACTTAGGCGTAACTTAACACAATACAAGTTCTCGTGCTCTATTTGCACTTTGAACTTACCATCCGCCCAAGTCTAAACAGATTTTCACCATTTTATTTTATTTTGAAAACCAACTGCAATACCTTTTGCCATATATTTTTCAAACCGATTTGCATAAATGGTATTAATAATTCCCACCTATAGGATAAACATGACCGATATAGCTTGTCTAGCAGTTCTACCGTTTTATACTAATCCATCAATAATGTATTTTTATAATCCAACAATAATGTATCTCTATAATCCAATAATAATATATTCACGTAATCCAATAATGATATATTCTTATAATCCAACAAAGATATATTACTTTGATCTAACAATGATATATTCCTATAACCCAACAATGATGTATTTCTATAATCCAATTAATTCCACAAATTTTACGCATTCTACATGATTCAACCAATTCACCAAAAATAACCATCATGAATTATTATGAAAATCCATCTTTTTCTTATTTTAATCGTCGCCTTTATTGGATCAATTTCACAATACTAATTATCCAACAATTACTTACTATAATTAATTTAATTCAACTAAAATTTGGTTTAAATCCAATCTCTCCTTTCGATCCCAGATAATCAAATCAGTGCTTCATGTTTAGACACTTCAATGATATAATTGGTTCCACTAAGTTAAATTTTATATTCGTTCTGAACAATCTATATAATTCACGGAGATGTCCTTCAATATATTCATCTAATTCTGCAATATTGTATTCATATTATTTGACAATAATGTAATCATCACAGAGGATTTTATGTACCAGGGGCGACAATAATTCAAAGATAACAACATCAAAATGGAGGTATAGTCAAATTAGGATTAACTAACACTCCTAAGATTTGAACTTATGATTTTATGTAAAAAACAATGCATAATAGTTTTGAAATTTAAAACAAGATTTCAAAAACATAGGCACAACATGATCAAAGGAAACTTTGTATTGGTTGAATTAGGAAAAGGGAAAATCTGAGTTTTTTTTGTATATGTTAGTAGCTCTGTATTGGTTGAATTAGAGGACAAGCTAAGGTCGATGGAATTTCTTTAGTTCTACATTTGTTTTTCTCAAAATCTCATTCTTGATATTCTTATAGATTTTTTTCGCAGTTTTTGTGAATTTGTTTCTGTATTAGAACGGCAGTTGAAAATTTTGGAATTCAAGAAGCTAGCACATTTCACTATTGTAGAATTACCTTCATAAAGAAAATAAGGAAAAGCTTGGTTTTGTCATCAAATACTTTCCCTCCTTGTATTTTTTTTTTGCTAGTAAACCTTTTTTAAACCCAATAAATAAACTCTTCCAAAAGATGAAGGAGATAATTAGTTGTTCTAGAACATGTTTTTGGAAAAAGACAAAACCAAATTCTCAGGTCAGAGGCACACAGATATCCACATACAAAATTCAAGGATGGAGATGGTAATAGACTGGATCAAAGTATAAGCTTGTGTCAACAAATACGTCTAATGTGGAAAATTTCTAGTTCAGAGTGATAAACAAGCCACAATTCACTGTGTCCCTTTCTGGAAGTTAGCGTGAAGTCATGAAGTTTGGAAACAGATTGGTCAACACGGCAGTCATAGCTTGAAGTCCATGCTTGTTTCATCACAACCAAACTTAACAGACAATTCTTGTACTCAGCGGTCATCTTGGCAAAAGGAGCCATGACTTCACATGATCATTTTTTAAGTCTACTATTTGCTTTCTCATCGTGTTTAAAATGTTAGAATTAGCCCATAAGTATAAAGCCCTATTTATTCTTTAAATTCCAAAGCATTTATGGTTTAGTCTCATACTGACTAGCCAAGTGGTGGGAGAGCAATTTATAAGGTGGATTTCTTGCCGCCCCTTGAAACCTGTGACACATGGTATGAGGTGGCATGAGGAGGACTACAGCTAAAGTCACACACACGTATGTACGCACGCTCACGTATATTCATGTGACTTATGACGATGATTCTTGATCAGGTCAACATAAACTATAAATTATCGCTTGTTTTTCTTGTTCAAAATAAAAGTGAATTCAAATAAATATTGCAATGTGCATTGACGTCTCTGATAAATAACACATTAGCAGGTGCATGTTTAATACAACTTTGAATGAATTGCACACACAAAAAAAGTATCGCACATACTTGCCAAAATATAAGTCATTTTTTACTTTTCACGATCTCGAGTGTAACACTTTGACTATGGTTTTATATCATGATGTATCAAAATAATAATAAAAATCATATATTATAAAAGTATTTTGCAGGACAAATCCAATGGCATTATTTTCGTGTAGTCAATTTATAAACTTTAACATTAATAATGGTCAAAGTTTTAAAACCTTGACCGCACAGATCCTACTTGTATTTTGGGACAGAGAGAGTACATTCAGTAACATTAAGTTTTTATATATAATTTTTTATGCAGTAACATATTTATCTATTTGATCACTTTATTGCTCCCCTTTTTTCTATGTGACCCTTTTTTCCCTGCCTCTGATTTATTGCTGCTGTCGACCGTGAAAAGTATTTTGCAAGACTAATTCAATCACATTATTTTTATGAAGTCAATTTATAAATTTTAACATATACTAATGATCAAAGTTTTAAAACCTTAATGACCCTACTTGTATTTTAGGACAGAGGGAGTACATACTGTAACATTAAAAAATTTATATATAATTTTTCATAGGTACAGATGTACACATTCCCTACACACGCTAGGGATTTAATCGGAGGCTCCACTGCCTCCGGAGAGCATGTACACGTTGCCCCACTTAACGAGCGCACGTGTGTGTACCTTGATTTATTTCAGGTGAGACACACTGAATTCGATCCCAAGATCGAACCCGGGTGGGCTACGTGCACTCCGGCAACGCAAGCCACTCGGTTAGCTGGGTTCAACTTTTTTATATATATAATTAGTGTTCATGGCAAGTACAATCTAGCTAGAGTTTGAACACAATACTACAAGTTGTCCACGATACTAGAATTGAAAGCAGATTCTATCACATTCCTGGTGCAACTCTGGCCACTAGTGTAGATTTTTCTGTCTTATTTACCGACTTCCACACCATCCATGGGAGGGCAGCAGGCAACAAGCAGCAAGTGTAGATCACCACAATACCACATCCACCCCCTTGCTCAACAATGAAGATCAAGAGTGTGTGTCACCCATGTACATGGCAGGTACCGATGCTCCATCTCACCCACATCCTCTTGCTCGCATCCACCTCTCTATCCACCAATGACAGCGACCTCTTGGTTCTCCTGTCGTTCAAATCCCACATAACCAGTGACCCAAGACATGCACTGTCCTCCTGGGATGCCGTCGGCAATGGCACCAACACGCCGGCACCTGATTTCTGCCGATGGAACGGCGTGGCCTGCAGCCACCGCCGCACCCAGGCCGTGTCACTGCCATACGTCTGCCGGACTCCGCCTAGCTGGCATCATCTCCCCAGAGCTCGGCAACCTCACCCACCTCCACGTCCTTGATCTGTCAGCCAACAACCTGGAAGGTGAGATCCCCTTCAGCCTCAGCAATTGTGCAGCACTTCGTACCATGAATTTGAGCGCAAACTACCTGTCTGGTTTCATCCCTGCTACTTTGGGTCGCCTATCAAAGCTTACATTTTTCATTGTAAGCTACAACAATCTGACTGGTGAAATTCCCATGTCACTGTCCAACTTCACAGCCCTCACGATCCTTAGCATTAAGAGGAACTCCTTCCATGGTCAGATCCTTAGCTGGCTGGGAAACCTAACATCATTGACTCACTTAAATCTTGCCGTGAACAGCTTCAGTGGCAACATCCCTGAAGCTCTAGGTAAGATAACTAACCTTGCTTACTTCAATGTCCTGGATAACTTGCTGGAAGGTCTTGTTCCTCCGTTGATCTTCAATATTTCTTCCATCGAAGTCTTGCAACTTGGCCACAACCAGCTTTCAGGATCACTGCCGGCCGGCATTGGCTTTAAGCTTCCCAGGATAAGGGCTTTTGCCACATCAGAGAATAATCAATTCGAAGGCCCAATACCAGCCTCCTTCTCAAATGCATCTGCGCTCGAATATTTGCTTCTTCGTGGAAATCGATATCATGGTCTGATTCCACCGGATATCGGCATCCACGGTAATTTGAAGATGTTTTCAATAGGGCACAATCAGCTCCAAGCCACAAAACCTAGGGATTGGGATTTCCTCACATCCTTAACCAACTGTAGCAACATGGTAGTACTAGACCTTAAACAAAACAATCTTGAAGGTGTTGTGCCAATTACTATAACCAACCTATCTCGAGAGCTAAATTGGCTTTTACTTGACAGAAACCAAATAGCTGGGACCATACCTACAGGGTTAGAAAGGTTTCACAAACTTACAAAGCTCACCCTTCAGGATAACCTCTTCACAGGCACCATACCTCTGGATATTGGCCAGCTTTCCAGTCTCCAGTATCTTGACCTGTCCCATAATGGATTTGATGGGCAGATTCCACAATCATTAGGAAATATCACGCAGTTGAGCAATCTCTCTCTATCTAATAACTTTCTGGACGGCACCATTCCAACAAGTATTGGTAACCTGACCGAACTTGTTTCCATGGACCTTTCCTGTAACTTATTGAGGGGCCAAACCCCACAAGAGATACTTAGCATTCCTTCCTCACCATACTTCTCAACCTCTCCAACAATGCTCTAAGTGGCTCCATTCCAACACAGATCGGGCACTTGATCAGCCTCGCACAATCGACCTCTCAATGAATAAGCTATCTGGTGAAATCCCAGATGCTATTGGCAGTTGTGTCCAATTACGTTTCCTATACCTCCAAGGAAATGTACTGCAAGGACAAATCCCAAAAGGACTGAATACTTTGGGCGTGCTTGAAAACTTGGATCTCTCTAGCAACAACTTAACAGGCCCATAAGCATCAAACCTCTGAAGTATCTAAACCTCTCCTTCAACAACCTATCTGGTCCAGTGCCAAATACAGGGATCTTTCGTAATGCCACTATATTGTCACTCACAGGTAATAGCATGCTATGCGGTGGTCCTTCCTTCTTGCAGCTCCCTTCATGCCCATCTATAGGCTCTCACCAGGCTTCACAGCATCGACTGCGTGCCTTAATCATTTGTTTCATTGGAACTTTGTTCTTCACCACATGCTGTATAACTGCATACTGCTTCATTAAGACAAGGATCAAACCGAATGTTGTTGATCAAGAAAACTTATTTCTCAATGAGAATCATGAGATAATCAGGATATCCTATGCCGACATACATGCAGCAACAGAATCATTCTCACCAGCAAATTTGATTGGTTCTGGAAGCTTTGGCAATGTATATATAGGAACTTTGGCTCTTGATGAGAATTTAGTTACTGTGGCAATCAAGGTTCTCAATCTTGCCCAACGAGGAGCTAGTAGAAGCTTCTTGACTGAGTGTGATACCCTAAGGAGGATTCGACACCGGAAACTTGTCAAGGTGATCACTGTGTGCAGTGCCTTGGATCATAATGGTGACGACTTCAAGGCACTTGTCCTAGAATTTATTTGCAATGGAAGTTTAGATGAGCGGCTGCATCCAAGCACAACAACAAATAGCGCAATCTTTAGAAGGCTAAGTTTGATGAAAAGGCTGTGCATTGCTTTCGATGTTGCAGAGGCATTGGAATATCTTCACTGTCATATTGAACCTCCCATAGTTCACTGTGATATTAAACCAAGCAACATCCTTCTAGATGATGACATGGTTGCACATGTTACAGACTTTGGTCTAGCAAAGATAATGCATGCCGAGGCATGCAAGCAAAATCGTGGTGGAACTGAAAGCAGCTCATTTGTAATTAAAGGGACAATTGGATATGTCGCACCAAGTTAGCGATTATTGTTTAATTAAAATTATTGCTGATGCGTGTCAAATTGTTTGTCTGCTCGAAAGATTATTCATTTGGTAAAGTGATAATATGGTATTTTTAGTGTGATCTAAAGAGGCAAAAAAAATGTAGTATCAATATTTTATTTAATTATTAAGTCAAATTGTAAAGTGAAATCCATCTTTTTTTCTCTACTCATCATTATGTAGCCACTGAAGCCTTCGTTTATTTATGTTGTCAGAGTATGGCTCAGGAGCTGAGGTCTCCACTGATGGTGACATATATAGCTACGGGGTGTTGCTACTGGAAATGTTTACCGGAAGAAGGCCAACTGACAGTTTCATCAATGGTGTGACAAGTCTTGTAAACTACGTCAAGATGGCATATCCAAACAATCTACTGGAAATATTGGATACTACTGCAACCTACAGTGGAACCACTCAAGATATCATAGATGTATTCATTTATTGTATATTTAGACTTGGTCTAGCGTGCTGCAAGGACTCCCCAACGCAAAGGACGAAGATGGACGATGTAGTTGCTGAATTGAATGCCATAAAGAAGGTATGCGCAGCTCATATGCCTGTTCATGAATTTCAGGCAACCACCTAATCTGGGCAAGAGATGAAGTCTGGTTACGAAGGCATGTTTTTGGTGATTCTGAAGTCAACTATATTGTCACCATTTTTGTTTTCCATTTCATCTTGTATGTTCCATTCCTGTTCCTATTTGTAACATAAAGGGACTATCCATGGTTTAAATATACTTTTGGGCCTCAAGTACCAAATAATACCTGTCCAGTGAGTTAGTCCGTTGATGCAGTAGAGTCCACTGTTTACTTGAGTGGTGACTTCAGCTAAATCAAACAACTGGAACAAGGAAACCCAAGTTATTTGTCAAAAAGCATCACCCTAATCAAATAACTTAAAGAATGAAATCCAAATTATTAGTCAACATACAATCAACAAGTACATTGTCAAGCTTATAAAATTGTAATAGCATTGAATGCAACGAGATTTGAGTTTGATAAAGGTTGATGATGTAACTTACCCTTTGTCTACTGAATGATAGACATGATAAATGTTTCGGGTCCTCAAAATTTAACTGTAAGGTAGTTCCAGGTCACCCTAATCACCATGAACTTAGCAACGTTCCAGACCAGTGTTCTAAAAGCGGTCTGGTTGGCCTGGTATTAGGCCGAATAATGGGACTAGGTCTCCTCCCCGGGTTAAATATTGCAAAACGAGTAAGTTAATAGGATTACAAGGTTAAACGGGCCGATTATGCGGATAAGCGGGCCGATTACTGTATATTAGCTGAATATTATTGGAATGAAACCTTCCTCTATTCCAATGGGTCAGAGGCCAAATATACAAGTTACTTGTGTAGGTAAATAAGCAAAGAGCACCCTATACAAAAAGACATATATGTTGTGGTTCTTAGCTCTGGATCTCATATTATACTTATGGGCAGGATGGGTAGGGTCTTTGATTTCCCGGCGTGGTGCTCCTTGCCTCGCCGTGGTTGAAAATCGACTTATAGAACTAGGTTTGAAAGGGGAGAAGCTATTTTATTTCTTTCCTATCCTCTCTGCTAAACCGCAAGAGACTACTTATAGATTACAATTGCAGGCTTGCAGCCTATCAAAGTACCAGTTGGTTACAACTTCTTATCTAAATGCGAATTATAAAAGACTTTCCTAATTCAATAAACTACTTAAGATAGAACAGACTCGTAACCCGAGCGAGTTTGTTATTTCTTGTTGGATTCGATTACACGCTTGGACCGCTTCGCCATAATACTTCCCCAATATACGCCCACAACATTTCTCCCGAGAAAAAAAACTCGTCCTCAAGTGAAAATTAGGATATTGATGCTTGAAATCAGAAGAGGTACCTGTGAAGCTTCAGATGTTTGGTTGGCCAACCCATTGCACAAGTACCTCCAGCTTGTCTTTGTAAAGACGAACGGACAATCATTGATGGAGTAAGCGAACATGACCATTAAGTGTAGAAGGAAGAGCCAGTGGATTTGAAGGTGGACAACCCATGAACTTCTTCAAGAAGGCCACATGGAAAACATCATGGATACGCGGTAGGAGGAAGTTGAAGCTTATAAGCAACTTGACCAACACGACCAATGATTTGGTATGGGCCATAATACTTGAGTGATAGCTTGGAAAGTTTTGTTGTAATGCCAGCAGCTTGGCGATGATGAAGCTTGAGCAAAACCCATTGGCCAATGTCAAATTCAACTTCACGATGATGCTTGTCATAAAAATCCTTCATACGTTGCTGAGCGTGCAATAAACGTTCACGAATTTCAATCAAGAATTCATCACGTGAGCGTAAAATAGTGTCACGTGCTCTAGACTGCTTACCTAAGGAAGTGAGCGGTGGTATCGACGGATACCAAACAAACTAGAGAAGCCGTATCTTGTGGGTAAAGTTGTACAACCTCTGCAGAGTGTAAAACTATTCGAATAGCCTTGTCCGCGGTCATGGCCATGCTGAAGCAAAGCCAATGCAAAGTATAGATTTTTGGTTTTGTTTTCAAAAGACTTGTTAAATGGTTTTGGATTTCTATCCAAATGGGAAATTAGGCGGGTAGCCATGTGACAAGAGGGTATCATTCACCATTCTTGTGTGAATGTTATCGACTATAAAGCGAGAATTTAGAAAATGAATTTTAGTTATAGAATATCCGCCTTGGAACTTAGTACAAGTATTTAAAGAAAACATCGCTTTATGCAAAAATAAACCCTATAATCCATTCTTTGTTGTACCTCATGCATTATCGCTCATTATTGGATGTAACTTATGAGTACATTCATTTATACTCACCTTGCTTAATAAATTGTTGATCGAGGAAAAGGACTTATAGAATCGCCAAGATCTCGACGACTAGACCGCTACCCCAGTCGATTGCTCGTGGCGATTAGTTGAGCTCCACTACTTTTTCTTCGTCTCCGCTGTGTTCATTATTGTTGGCTCGTAAACCTTTACGTAATAAAACTCATTTATTATTTAATAAATGCGTGATATGGATTGTTATCATTTTGTTTAACTGTGTACTCTAGCTCTTGATCATGGGACTAGAGTGGAATGCCTGAGGATTTGGAAGAATTAATCCGGGTCCTTACATATATTTCAATCCAAACTTAAGAACGAACATCATAAGTCTTGGACAAGCGGTGAAGAAGGAAGCAAAGTTGTGTTGCACGGTAGATTTTTGTGGGTGTATGATAGGAGCGGTGTGCTGCTGATCAAGGTCGAACGTTTGTGCAACCGACTGTACAAGGTGTCCCTTGAGACTTGCAAGCCGGTGTGCTTGGCTGTGAGTCTTGTGGAACCAGCCTGGTTGTGGCATGCACGACTTGGCCATCTAAATTTTCAAGCCCTGAAGTCCTTGGCGGAGAAGGAGATGGCGGTAGGTCTGCAGAAAATTGACCACCCAACACAATTGTGTGATGGCTGCACGGTCACTAAGCAAACACGGCTTCCCTTCCCTGATCGAACCGTGAACCGCGTGGACCAGCCTCTACAACTGGTGCACACCGATCTGTGTGGCCCGATCACACCACAAACAAGTGTCGGTAACAAATACTTTATGCTTTTGGTTGATGATTTCAGTAGGATGATGTGGGTTCATGTGTTGAAATCCAAAAGTGATGCATGGGCTGCATTTAAAAAGTTTTGTGCTCTAGTGGAGAATCAAAGTGGGCACAAGTTGAAGGCACTCAGAACTAACCGGGGGGAGGGGGGTGAGTTTCTATCTCAACAAATTGCAACATTGTGTGATGAGGAGGGTGTAGCACGTCATCTGACAGCCCCATACACTCCACAACAGAAGGGGGTGGTAGAGAGAAGAAACCGCAGGGTGATGGACATGGCAAGAAGCTTGCTCAAATCAATGATTTTACCCGAGAGGCCATAGGGAGAGGCAATCCGGCACTCGGTGTACATACTAAATCGAGTGCCGACTAGAGCTCTCAGTGATAAAACCCCATATGAAGCATGGACAGGCAGAAAACCGAATCTGGAGCACCTAAGAGTATTCGGGTGTGTGGGCCGTGTCAAAATTCCGAGCACCCACACTAAGAAATTGGATGACCGAGTAAGCTCATGATTCACTTGGGAGTGGATGAAGGGTGCAAAGCCCATCAGATGTGTCGATACTAGTCTTCGGGAAGATACATGTCAGAGAGATGTGCACTTTGAAGAACAAAGGAGGTGGGGTGGGGCGAGACCGTGAACCACAATGAGCAAGCATGGTTTACTTTCACGGTTGATGATGTTGTAGGTAAAAATGACACCGGAGTAGATGGCCGTGTGTATGGCAGTGCATGTTCCACCCTCTCCAAGATACCCGCCATCGTGGCGTGGGTGCATCCGCACCACCTCAAGCGCCCATGCCGACCTCACCTACGACGTCGGTGCGGTTTGCATCATCCCCATCAAGGCGTCACTAAGTGGTACACCCTCCAAGAAGCTCGAAGAAGTATCGGTCTTTGCAAGAAATAATTGCAGAGACGAAGGAAGTGCACCTAGATCCGGATGAATTGTATTTGCTTGTCTGAAGAGCCTGCGTCATACCGTAAAGCAGCTGTTGAAAAAGATTGGCGAGATGCAATGCAGCAAGAAATCAATGCCATTGAGAAGAACATGACATGGCACTTGACTGAGTTGTTATCAGGTTGTAAACCCATTGGTATCAAGTGGGTTTTCAAGTTGAAGAAAGATCCCGAGGAAATGTTATCAAGCACAAAGCAAGACTTGTTGCAAAGGGATGTGTTCAACAAAAGGGCTTCGACTATGATGAAGTATTTGCACGTGTGACAAGGTTGGAAACAATGAGGCTATTGTTGGCTCTCGCTGCCCAACGGGATGGTTAGTTCATCATCTTAATGTCAAGTCAGCGTTCTTGAATGGAAATTTGGAAGAGGTATATGTCTACCAAATTTCAAGGTTTTATGAAAAGGGCATGGACACTTAGTGTACAAATTGTCCAAGGCTTTGTATGGACTTCGCAGCGCCAAGGGTATGGAACATCCGGCTAGATCAAAGCTTGAAAGAGCTCGGTTTCAGAGGTGTCCTCAAGAACAAGTTGTGTACAAAAGGTCGAGAGGAGGTGAGACACTAGTTGTTGGTGTCTATGTTGATCACTTAATCATCACGGGCACCAGTGCAAGTGAGATTTCAAAATTCAAGCACCGGATGACGAAGGAGTTTGAAATGAGTGACCTAGGGTTACTCTCCTACTACCTTGGCATTGAAGTTGAACAAAAGAAAGATGGGATCTTGTTGAAGCAAAGCTCTTATGCTAAGAAGATACTCTAACAGCCGGTATTGCCATCGTAATGCAACCAAGTATCCCATGGAGCCCAAGCTGAAGTTAGACAAAGATGAGGAAGGAGTAGAGGTGAATTTTACATAATTCAGAGTGTGGTGGGCAGCTTGAGGTATTTACTCCACACGCCCCGATCTTTCATATCTGTTGGCATAGTGAGTAGATATATGGAAATGCCAAGGATATCCCATATACAGGCAGTCAAGCAAATTTTGAGGTATATCAAAGGTACTCCCACTTTGGCTTGACATATAAAAGAAGAAAAGAAGAAAAGTTAAGCGGTTACAGTGACAACAATTTAGCGGTGATCTGGATGATAGAAAGAGCACAAGTGGAGTTGTGTTCTAATTCTCTGGAAATGTGGTGACATGGTGTTCACAAAAAGAAGAGTGTTGCGCTATCATCTTGTGAAGCAGATTCATGGCTGCCACTGCAGCAACTTGTCAAGGTATATGGTTGAGAAGCTTGTTATGTGAGTTGACAGGTTCAAGGCCGAAACCATTTAAGCTTTTTGTGGACAACAAGTCAGCCATTGCTTTGATGAAAAATCCAGTGTTTCACTGGAGAAGCAAACATATCGACACAAGGTATCATTTCATCCGTGAATGTGTTGAAGAAGGGATGATCATTGTTGAGCACGTCAGCACTGATGAGCAACGTGCTGATATTCTGACCAAAGCACTTGGGAGGATCAAGTTCAATGAAATGCGCGAGCTGCTTGAGTTCAAAACCTTGAAGATCCAAGCCTTGATTAGGGGGTGAGTGTGGAAAATAATCAAGACTTTGTGTGGGCCGAGTCCTTGCTTTTCGCTTTGGTTAGTGGCCGGTTTGGTCGAGTCCTCTGGTGAACGTGCTTGAGGATGCATGCTAGAGTTCACGTTCACCGGTCGTATGCATTGATCCGGTTTAACCGGCGCGTGGGATGTCACGCACTGTTGTGACTGGAGTGTTAGCTGTTGGTTAGGTAGTTGATATACTAGTTTTTGAAGTTTTATCTGTAACACTTCGCATAAGAAATATAGCGAGAGAATTGCCCCAATTGAGAGCCTGTGTGGCGCTTGTGTGTGTTTGTGTTCTTGATTTCCTTCTGTTCTTGTGTGTGTAATCTGGGATCTCTACCAACAAAACTAAGCTTCCACTGAAAATCAAAGTCTTCATGTGGTATGTCTGTAAAGGGGTCATCTTAACCAAGGATAACCTCTGTAAAAGAAATTGGAAAAAGCAGGATAAATGGTGCCATTTTTGTTCTTCCCATGAAACCATTGAACACCTTTTTCTTCAGTGTCCTGTTGCACAATATGTGTGGATAGTGGTTGCTGTATCTTTTGATCTTTCTCCACCCTCTAGTATAGCTCATATGTTTGGAATATGGCTATCTGGGTTTGGGAAATCTATTTAGCAACAAATGTGTGTGGGAATAGCAGCGCCATGCTGGGCCATTTGGCAAGCTAGAAATGCGGCGTGTTTTGAAAAGAAGTGGCCTTCACATCCTAATCAAATCGTTTTCGCGATGTGCCATTGGCTCTGTACTTGGAAAATCTTACAGGGACAGGAAGACGCACAGGCTTGGAGCTGGGCGGAAGGAACATGGAATGGGTGGCTACTGAAGTCTTCAAGCGTTCGTGAGGTTGGAGCAATGCTGTTGGAGCAATATGCTAGAAACTAAAGAAGGACGTTTGAGAATTCTGAAGCTGCAGTGCCCTTTTGATATCTTGGATGTATCTAGACTTTGGTCTGCATTGTTTCTGCTTTGAGTCTTTTCTTATGTTAGCTTCATTGACTCTTTGGGTTAGAGAAACCTGCCACTGGGCCAACATAAGAGAAGTCTAGAAAAGAGGGGATCAATCAATAATGCATAGTAACTTAGTGAGACATCAACTATGAAGTTTAGACAATATGTACCATACGAAGTTGAAGAGTGAGCTTCTCTAAGAGTGGTGAGTGCCGGAGAAGGCAAACTAGTGCACAGAGGTCAGCAGCGACAGACCATTCATTGAGTAACAAAGTCTTTAACTTGCTAAATGTAGGGCACAATGCCAAATCCCTTTTGAAAATAAACTGGAAAAGGTGCAATGGAGTAAGAACAGCTCAAGCTCTAGTTTGTTCATTACAAGATGCAATGATAAAAAGTTAATATGAACTTTGAATAGATATTTATAATTTGATAGTAATTAGGAAAAAGTAATGTAAGATGTTTGTAACCCATGATGTATTTTGAAGTTTATCTACATGTGCACAGAAATACATTGGCCATACAGGCTGAAACTCCTGCAGAAACTAACATGGATAGCTCTCGCTCATCATACTCAAGTTTACATTTCTTTTTATTTCTTTTTAAAATTGCACAATGTCAGAGTTCCAAAAGTATAAACCTCTTTATATGAATAATATATCAAAATTGTCACAAACTGATAATAAGGTAATGGATATAAGCATCTTGTTTAAGAGTTTTATGCATGTATACAAATACTGCAAGAGAAACAGTGGATAGCAAACAATGGTAGGAGTTAAGAGGGAGTAAACGCAGGCGTACCACTTTTGGATCAGCTTTCAACTTCAAATTGGTAGCATCAGACAAACCTCTGAGAAGCACACACTTGTCACTGCTGTCATGATTACCATGACAACCATCACAGCTATCATCGCCACAATCTACAGAGATGCTATTACCACAACAATCCTTACTAGCGATGGCATATTTTTAAGCAAAGAGTCCAGTCCCAAACAATCAGTTAGCCGCAGAGAGACAGAAATCCGTGTGCGGGAGCTCCAACCCAAGATGCACTCTGTGATAGTCAGACGTCTTAGGGATTTGGATGAGATCACACGGTCCAAAATGGCGCAATCTATTATCTTTAGATCCTCCAATGCAGGACAGCTTGTGAAATCCAGAGCGCGGTTGCCCAACTCCACATACTCAAGCTCTAACCTCGTCAAGTGCCGGGAGATGAGAGGGACGTTGGCTAGCACCAAGCGCTCGCACTCAGTGTATGCAAGCACTCGGAGCACCCGAACTTGGCACGTCAAGGCATACCGCATCCACAGCTCGACGTATCGGAATGGCTTATCGCTGTAGTCGCTAAGGGAATTGAACTCGCACTCGTCCAGGGGCGAGCGGTCGCAGAGGAGCAGCAGATGGTCGACAAACTCGTTCAGATCCTCGGCGCTCTTCCACTCCTCGACGTCGGTGATGCGCAGGACGGGCACGGACTTCCAGACGTCAGCACGGCCTCGTGGGAGGGCAGGAACGACAGCACGTGCTGCAGGAGGGCGTCCGGGAGGGCGCCGACGCGGTCTTCGCCGGAGGTACCGATCTCCTCAGCCGCTTTCTCGTGTTTCTTGTCCTTCCTCCTGTGCGGCATTCCGTCGAACAGGCGGCGGGCGCTCGCGCCGGCGCTGCGGGAACGAGAACCAATGAGCCACCAGAACACACCAGGCCAGGAAAGAGAAGAGGGGCAAGTAATTCTCTACGCGCATCACCTGGCCTCACTTGCCGGACAGCGCTCGCCGGCCGCCGCGGTGAGCAGGAGGAGACCACCGGAGGAGACGAGCACAGAGCGTTCCACCGAGCAAGCGGCAACTTAAGTAGTCAGCTTGGTTAGTTTACTGGGCCATAAAATCTGAGAGCTAGGCCCAGATTGGAGTCAATTTAGACCCACGTTTCAAATAATAGACAGCCTTTTTTTTCAGATATGATGCTTTTTATTGTGTTGATTATGATGCTGTGGGATTTGGATGGATAAAAAGTTGGTGTAGCGTCCGTTTTCGGACGAGTGAATAGTAATTATAATTCGGTTGTCGTTCTTCGTCGTAATTCAAACTACCAGTATTTACGAAAACTTTCCTTCCTCCTCGGGTTGTGTTTCAAATGTAATGTCCTTAACATTTGAAATTCAAATTCGCAGTTTGGAGTTCTTCTCCTCTCCTTTGAATCCCCGGGCCAAATCTGAGTTGGACCTCCCTTCCTTTCTTGGGCTCAGCCCATGATCTTGTTGGGCCGGCCCGCTTTCCCTTCTTCCTTTTCCAGCCCAAGCCAACCCGACCCTTTCCCTTTTTCCTCTCCCCAGGCCTCCGGCCCACCTCCCTTTCCCCGGCTCGAGCAGCCCGCTTGGGAGGTCATCTTCTCCCCTGGTCAAAGCCGAGCAGGTCTCCTCTCGCTCTCTACTGTTGAGCCGCTAACTCCTCGCCTCCCACGGCCACGCCACCGCTTCCCTCTCGCTTCACGCCACCGGCCTCGCCCTTTATTTCACTGCTGCGGCGGCCATTCCTCAGGCGCACTTCGCTCCGCGTCCTCTGCGAAGACCTCGGAATCCCTCCGTGCGCAACCGTGCGTCATCGTCGTCCTCGTCGCGCCAAGAGCACCCGGTGTTGCTGCCGACGCTCGTCCTCGCTGCTCCGAGCTTCGCGGACCAGCGTCGCGCCTTCATCAAGAGCCCGAAGTCGCGTCGCGGTCACCGGCTCCGCCTCGTCTCCTCGATGCGGCGAATCATGGCGTCACCACCCGTCCTCGCCAGGATCGAGCTGCTTGCTTGCGAACGCACGATGTCGCCATCGCCACTGAAGGGCTGCAGCCGCTTCGCCTTCTTTGCGCCTCAACCGCCTCCCTCGCTCTGTCCTCTCATGTGCGAGCACCCATGCCACCGCCTCGACACGGCCACGACCGTCCGTCTCGCCACGACTCCCGCTCCCTCCCGCTGGCCTCTCGCCCTTGCCCCTATAAAGCTCCCTCTACCCTTTGGAGCTCCTCACGCCGCCTCCTCGCTCGTAAGCCCACGGCAAAAGCCACCCCATTTCCCCTTTCGGCTGCCGCCACCTCTACCGCCGTCTAGCCGCTCCAGCCATCCTCCCAAGACCGCCAACCCACACCATGAGCCCCGCCCTGTGTGTCTTTCCCCTAAACCTCCCCCGGATTAGCCCTGTCGCCACCAGATTTGCCGTTCTTCCCGCCCCGCGCCACCTTCTGACAAAGACGCCGCCTCTGACCATCCGGCCTCCGCGCTTAGCCTGCTTAAACCGCCTCGACGAGAGCTACCCGTTCTCACCTCTCTGCTCAAACCGCCACCGGAACCACCCGCCGCCATCATCGTGCCGCCCGCCGCCGCACCACTGGCCATTGCCACCGCCTCCTCCGCCGCCACCTCACACCACCTGACACCCTCCCTACTAGCTACCTGTTCCGCTCGCCTTGCCCCTGCCAAGACTTAGGCTACCGGAGTCAAGACTGCTGCGACGCGCACGCCATCATGCGCCTGCGTCGCGTGTGTCTTGACCGCCCACGTTCCCCGTCATTAAAGCGTTAATGGTGTCTTAAGGTCATAATGACAATCATTAAGTCTTAATGACGTTTTGAACCTCCCACTCTCATCGACCATGGGCCCAATGCGCGATAAACCAAATTTATTTCCCTCATCGGCAGCGGTGGGCCTTGGCACACTATGCCGTGAGCCAGAGCCTCCTGCGCGCGTGGACCCGATCCATACTGTGCTGTGGACCGCCTCTCTCTCTCTCTCTTATTTCAATTCAATTAATCTTCGTTAATTCATATCTCCTCCGTTATAACTCCAAAAATTATGAAATAAATTTCTAAAAATTTGTTAAATCAAGATCTTGCTAATAGCATAGGACTTGATTAATTTGGAGTTCATTTGTGTTTTCTTGTGTATTTACTTGCTCTCTTTGCCACTGTGCCTTTTTCGGTAATTCGCCCGTTTAGGATTTGAAGACGCTGGAGATCCTCAAGTTGATCAAGACCAAGAGTATCACGATCACCTTGCCTCCAACCAAGGTGAGACAATACTTTGATCATATTGCTCCTACATTTTATGCAAATTACGTCCTTTTAAATTAACAAATCGCATGCTTTAATTTCTTAATCAAATGTATGTTAAAGCTTAAGGTAGTTAAATGCCCACTTGTTGTTTAAATAATTATTATGCCATCTTTGATAACTTGAATCCATTAATCATTGTCACCCTAGTAATTATGGTAATACTAGCTATAGGGTGTACTTGAGCGACATGCTAGCCTTGCTCAAGTACCGGGGTATTAAATACCCCTAATCATCATGTCTTCAAACATAAAAATGCTTTGGGTAGTCATTGGTGGACCATTGACTAAGGTGTGGAAAAATAATTTGGTTTACTCCTCTAAAACCCTAATTATCAGTTCTATCTGGGCAGATGGTGAGGCGGTGGGTGCTTGCAGAGCACACAGTTTGTGGAATGAACCGTCCAGATAACCCTAAGGACTTAATCTTGTCACGACCTCCCGTGTTAAACAAGTACAACCACAAGTCTGCAAAGTGCAACTTGGCTTAGTAAAATTATCGAACCCTAAATGTGTCTCACACGGTGAAGAAAGGGAAAAATGCGCAAGTGTGTGGTACATCCAGTTTGAATGGGTGAGGTTGCCAACGTTGTGGGTAGTCCAAATCTACACCCAACGCTGCGTGTACAACGATCCCAGCAACGTGTGGGCTAACCCCATATGGGTGAGATTACGGAAAGGGCAAGGTAGTTTGAAAGGTTATCGTGATTTGTCGCCCAACTACATGACTACGGAATCATGTGGGGTAACGGGTATGACTATCTCTTGTGGGTAAAGTGTACAACCTCTGCAGAGTCTAAACTATTTAAACAGCCGCGCCTACGGTCAAAGGAGGACATGGGGATCATAACTTGAGTTAGTTCTATTTCAAAACTTTGTGGGTGGATTGAAAATGGTGGAAGGGCTCACCTAGCCCTGTATTGGATTTTGCCTGAGTCGTCGAGCTCAGTGGGTGTGGTCATTGGAGGTAGCTCCAATTGAAAAGATGCATTGGTAGAGTTTCCGCCGGATGGAACCTCTACTAAAATAATCATTGCACATTACTCTCTTTATCAAAATTGCAAATTTGTTAAAAATGCTAAGTCACAAGATTTGTAATTATGATATTGAAAAACTTGCTTTCGCAAATAAAAGAACCGAGCCATCCTTGTTAACCTTGCATGTATACTATTGCATTGTGTGTTGGCTCGTGAGCACGGTAGTAGTGCTCATCCTCGCTTCTCTCCCCAACCCTTCAGATAATGAAGATGAAGGAGACTATGCCTACTACGAAGGACCAGAAGATGATGGACAAGGATATGACAAGGAGTAGAATAGTTCTGTAGTTTAGGTCTCGCCCAGTCTAAGTAGACTCACTGGTACCCACGTACAACCGATATTATCCAGTCCTTGGTTAATATCCGTCGTACACAGGTCACCCCAGTCGCTTGCCTGTGTGAGATGAGCCCTACCTCCCCTTTTGCTTCCGCTGTAGACATCGTCGTCTTTTGTAATGTAATCTAGTTGGCCTTGTGCGGCCCTTTTGTAAAACTTGGCCCGATAAGGTCTATGTTACCCTGTGCTGTAATATATTTGTCTTGTTTCGCGACTTGTATGGTTGATTCAGCAATGTACCTGTGAGTGCTATCTACTGATCCAGGAAATAGCACGGTGTTTTCACAGAGGATTTGGATTCTCAGAATCCGACAGTTGGAGATGTCTATTATTTGTAATGTGGGTCTAAATTCAGTTGGAAGTGTTAGATGAAGATGCACTATGAAAGAAGACATCATGGTTAACCTTCGAAGCGTGACACTAGGGGTGAATAAAAAGGGCTCATTGGCTTGGTTCAAAATTGTTTCAATTACACTCGTTAATTAGTTAAACATTTAAATGAGTTGATTTCGAATGAAATTGGATTTCGTTTGGGCCGCTCAGTTTTAAAACTATTTCCAAACTATAAATCAAACTGTGTCAATTTCACCAAAAAAAAAATTGATAAGACGAGGATCTATTGCCAATTGGCAATTTGGCATCAAAGTATCAAACCAACATAAATTGACATTTCATTTCAGGGCTGGCTTGCAGACTGACCCAAAACCGTGTACATGAAGTCAAATGGTCAAACTAGGAATTCTGAGAATAGAAAATAGCTCCAGGTAGCACCAATCCTCCATGGCCCGGACTAGGAGATACATTGGAGATTTCAAGGAATAGAATGGGTGTATTACCTTAGTGAGTGTATTTACAAAAACAATGGGTCTAACAACACAAGAACTAATTATCAGATAATGACAGCAGAAACGACGAGCAAGCCAACGGTTATAAGTAGCTAGCAGTAAAAAGACCGATGTGGTTCACACATTCTTTTGCGAGGTAGATGTGCTTGAACCAGAAACAACTTTATACAGGCAATTAAGAGGATCCCATTGCATGATCATGTTAGCGTAGCTCTAATCTAACCTTACTAAGTACTAGACCCAAGCAAAAAAATGGGTGTGCAATAAGCAATTCTGGCTTGGAGCGGCCATGCACGGTGTGCAATAACTTTCTGATGATCGTCAGTGGATAACTTTCTGACGGACGAAGGTGCCGTTTTATGGTGGAGCCATCAGCTAGATCGTCCATTGCAATTGCAAGCAGATTGATTCATTGACTAATTCTTGTGGGATCAATCATCCCATTGGCCGGCCATGACAATTTTAGCCTGCATGACGTGCCGTTCTTTACCATTTGTCAAGGTTGAGAGAGGGACGTTTTTATTTGGGTGTCATTTGTTGGTATATACCCATGCTCCACCGTTTTCTAAACTGAATTGCATTGGTCCATGGATAATTTCTCGTCGTGGTTTTTAAACTGAATTGAATCGGTATGTATGAGTATGTACTCATTCTCACATCCATTGCAATTGCAAGCAGATTGATTCATTAACTAATTCTTGTGGGATACTACCAGAAACCATTAAATTCCCGAGTGCCTATATATTTCCCGAGTGTCTGGATGAAAACACTCGGGCAGATCCCGAGTGTTTCATAGGACACTCGGGACAAGAAGCCAACACTGGGTAGAATTAACTTTCCCGAGTGTTTTCCATAACACTCGGGAGAAAAAGTATAATCCTGAGTGTATCGAAACAGAAACACTCGGGAACTACTTTTTCTCGTCGCCCATTTTTTTCCCATCCTCGCTTCCGTCGCGCCCATTTTTTCCGTCCCGCTTTTTTTTCGCTTCTAAGTTCTAACCCCACGCCTCCGTCCGACCCAATCTCTTATAATCCTCTTCCTCATTCCTTCCTCCTTGAGCTCTCCATCGCTCTGGCCCTCTAGCTCGCCGCCTGGCCTCTCCACTGGCGCCTGGTCCGCCTCCCGCGCCTCACTGCCACACACCACTGCCCATGGGCTGCTCACCGTGCGGCGCCCGGTCCGACCCACTGCCCCTTCCATGCCGCCGCCTCCTATGCCCACCTCGGCCTGGTCTCTCTCGGCGTGGCAGAGGCAGGCCACTCGGCTCTCCCTCCACTCGCCTACTCCTCCTACCCTCCTTCCCTGGTTCGCCCCCATGGCGCTGACAGCCTCAGGCTTGCAGGCTTGGCTTTACGGCCACCGCCGGCTCCGCCTCTACCCCGCCGTTTGGTTTGGCCCGCGCTTTGGTCCGGACCGATCGGCCACTACGCCGCCCATGGCTTGCTTGGTTCACGCATCCCTTAACCCTTACTCCTCCTCTTCCATCGATATTTAGGTTTCTATGTTTTTGACTTGCTTTCATTCAATTGATGCTTGATTTGTTGCATTGATGTATGCTGGTTTATGCTCATGTATGGTGAGATGATTGGGATGGCTACTGAGGGTATTGGATCGCTGGTATACTGAGGTAATATCCCCCCATTAATCTCTCTCTCTGCCCCCTTGCTCTAAGATGTTTATTGATGATGGATGTGCCACTGTGGATTCGGCTTTGGGCAGAAATGTCAGTGGGGAAAGATGGTTGTTTACTAACGACGTTTGCATGGGATGGCTTACATAATTGTAAATTGGTAGGGATGATTGTACTTCTTGAATCCAAGCTGTATTGATTTTGATGTGCAAAATACCTTGTGGGAAGTAGTAATATTCATGACTGCTTTTGATGTATAGTAGCAAATGTCAAAAAACAATATGTTCTTATTGTCTTATTGTTTGTTTATGAGTCAAGTACCACATGTTTTATAATATCCGCTAGATCGTTGTGTGTCTATCTACTGGTGTTATCTGATGAGCTGCATGTATACCAAAATGTAGGATGATGTACTTCGGAAGGCTGTTGAGACTTACAAAGGGAAAAATTGGAAAAAGATAGGTATTTTATTAACTGATGCAGCAGCGGCATAGTGTCCCTTCCAGGTATTTGTCCTTGCAGAAGATTGTATATGAAATATGTCTTTCCATATCCTCTTCTAGTTATTATGTTCATACTGTCAGACTTCCCTGTTAGCATCATTTTTCTTATATATGTGCATAATTGAAGATTTGATGCAATGATCAATTTATAGACTAACACTAATAAAGGTGGAATAACTACTTCGTGCTTCCCTCACTTCATTATCCATCTAGCAAGGATAAAAGTAACTTAATTAAATAGGAGCATGATGATATCTTGTTAATTTCAATACATTGCTGTAGCTAATGGTTGTTTACTCATGGAGTCATGGACTGCTCATGTGCGTAGTTGGATAAGGCGTACCCGCGAGTCATGGACAGAAATGTGCTTGTTGAGAAAAAGATGCATGGTACAAGAATACCAAATCCATTTGTTGTGTGATTATCACTTCATTTCATCATAGTGTAATGTTGTGAAGATAAACTTTTTGATCTTGCACTATCATCATTAGTGGCAAAGGCTTAGATAATCTGCTAGAATGAATAGAAGATAATCTCTAGCCTATTACAACTCATACCAGTAGTTCATCTTAATCAGGTATGTGCTGGTACGTCATGGCTCACATAGATACGATTATCTTGAATTGCTTACTATATGGTTTGTGGCGATTTACACTATTGGTCATTATATGTAGATATTGATTCGTAATTTGTTACGATGATTGCGTATGTAATTAGTATAATACTATAATATATTATCTCAAAACTAATGGAACATGCAATGGCTTCGATGATCGACCTTTTAAATTTTAATATTTTCAGATTTGCTTGATTGTTTTGTTCTCGCTTCCTAGTATTATTGTATAAAAGAGCATCCCTTGTTGTTTATCACAATTGTGTGTGTGTGTGTAGTGTTGTGAAAATAGGTCTTTTATCTATTTATTTGTAGTGTCTAACTCTATCCATCTATATCTTTAGGAGACAGTTTCCCTGAACTCTTAAGAAACTTTTTAATGTTGATTACAACAAAGTGTTGTTGTTCTATAGTTACATTGTATATCTTGAAACTTGATGTTATTTTGTTGAACACATTCTATGTTTTTTCATCTATTTATTCTTGAGAAGTTAATACATTTTTAAGTTTTTAGTTGTAATTTGAGACCGCCCGGTTAAACTTATTAAGGAAATGGTATACATACTACCGTAAACCTGCTTAGTTCACGTTTAGTTAATACATTTATTCTTGATTTTTTGTGATTTATGATCTATATATTCTGTTGTGATTGCATCCACTGTGGTGTACTTCTACTACAACCACTGCTGCTTTGGATAAGTTTGTTGTCGAATTTGGTCTTCGTAGGAATCATACGTATCACATTGATAGATGGATTCATTTTTCCACTGCGTCGAGGGCCAAGCACATTGCTCTTGATTTCACTGAACGACGGAATGACTCTAAAGATGAAAAGTATGTTGTCCTGCTGTGTAAACTCGCTGGTCCAAATGGCTCTTGTGTGAAGTCTCTTCACTTTGGTCGTCTGCTTAAAGTCGCCCCCAATTTCTGTGGCATTACAAACCTTAAGAAACTCGGCCTGCACAATGTGTCCATCAATGGAGGTGGTCTACAGTGTCTACTGGTTGGTTGTGCTCTCCTTGAGTGGTTAAGCATCGAGCGTTGCTTCTTGTCAAGTTTAAGTGTTTTTTTTTCAAAGGAAGTGCAAAAGCTTTGCACATCTTTCATTAGAAGGAAGAAACCGGACGAACACAACAGTTTGTGACACCCTGAATTTTTTTAGAGTCTTTTTGGAATTTCCAAAATAAAAAGGACCATTTTGTTTTGATGAGAATTCAAAGCTTAACCTGAAATTTCCTAATGGATTTAAGTTGACTAACTCAAACTTCAACTAAAGTTCCTTGTTGGTTTGTTGAGTTGTTGGAGTTTTGTTGGTCTTTCCTTCTCTGTCCATCCTTTACCCATCTCTGGTCTAGACCTCTCTTCGTCTGAGATCTAATAGCCCAGACCTCATCTTTGTTAGGATCCAAAGGTTCGGACCTCCTTGGTGTTGTCCTCCTCTCGTCCGCACCTCCTTGGGTCTAGGACCTCCCTTACCTTTTATTTGACCTCCTTGTGTCCTTCAGACCTCTCCATGTCCTCTAGGACCTCCCCTTACCTTTATTAGACCTCCCTGTGTCCCACCGGACTCTCCCGGTCCTCCAGACCTCCTCCTTGCCCATTTACATCTCAATTGATTGTGAGTCGTCCGATTTGCATTGGACGGCTTGATCCGGGTGAGACGTTCGGATGGTCCGAACGTCCCACCTCCTCTGAGCCCTTAGATCTTCATTAGATGGTCCGATTTGTTGTGGCGTTCGGGCGGTCCAAATGTCCCAACCATTTTGGGCGGTCCAATCGAAATCCAGCGGCCCAGACCTCCTCCTTGTACATCTGGACCGTCAAGACCTCCCATTTGGAAATCTTGGCCATCCAAACCTCCCCTTTTTGGCAGATCCGATCGTTAGGACCTCCCCTTGGAAATCCTAACCGTTCAGACCTCCCCTGGCTTGGATCCTACGGTTTTAGACCTCCCTTGCGGGTAAGGACCTCCTCCTTGCCCTTGTGGACCTCCTCCGTGCACTTGATCTTGACCGTTGACCTCCCTTTGGAGATCCAACTGTCAGACCTCCCTGGGTGAGGATCTCCCTTGTTCACTGCAAGACCTCCTCAAGGTCTTGGCAGACCTCCTCTCATGGTCTTGGCTGCCCCACTTGGCGCCACACTCCCATTTTTTACCTTTGACTAAGTCCTTGGGCAAGGAAGTCTCCACAAGATTTAATGCATGTTGTATCACATTAAATGCTCCCACCTTTGCAAGATTTCATGTCATACCGATTGTCACATTCCTTGCCTACTCCCATCGTCCTCTTTACCAACTCTTATTGACCACTATCCTGGGTCATGTACATTGGCTTCCCCTATATATAGTTTGGGAATGCCCTCCTTTCTCACTTTTTCTTCATTTCTACTCTCTGTCTCAACCGAGCCTACCATAGACCTCCTCTCTCAAGTCTCTGGACCTCCTCCAACAAGTCTTTGGACATTCTCTCTTGGTTCCTTAGACCTCTCTAGCGAGCTCCTTGGACCTCCTCTTGACCTTCCAACCTCTCTGTTGGTTTTGTCTTTAAGTTTATTTGGAGTTCTTTCGATCTTGTTTGAGCTTGATTTGAATATTTGGTTTTTCACGTATGGATTGTCAAGACCGTGGGGAGCCTGAGTTCAGTGAGGGAGAGGAAGCAGCTCGAGATCTTGAGCAAGGCAAGTTACACTCTTGATCATGTTGCACCCAATACTTCAAATTACTTATGTCGTTTTTCAAAGTTGTATGCATGCCTATTTCACTAAGATATTTCAATACCTACCTTTAAATTTGTAGCTATGCCTACTGCTTGGTATGACCTCTATCCATGTTGAATCAACCTCTTTTGTCACCTTAGATAAAACCCGGTTCTTGCAATAGTGAGGACCCGTAGCTCTTGAAAAATGAAATGCTTAGCAATACTTAGACCAAAATCTTGATTTGGGAGTTTTGACCAAAACTATCACTTAATCAAATGATTTGAGCCATGGCGTTGGTGTGCCATGAGGATTTCGGCCATGACATTGGTGTGTCATGGATGTTGTACTTATGGCCATGGCATTGGTGTGCCATAGAGAATTGAAAAAGCAAAGTAAATGAAAAATGGTTTTGACTTGGGCGAAGCCGTGGTTGTATGGTTGGTGCATGTTTATGCACGGGGTCGTGTGATCCGATGCCCTGTGGTTGAGGTTTGTCGCCCAAGTCGGTTAAGGACCGGTCTTTGAGACACCACTTGCTAAGCCTATAATGGGTCAGGCTAAAATTGTGCAACCACATGTCTCAAGATGGGGCGTGGGACTGCTAATTAATTTGCAAAGCTCTCATCAGAGTTTGTTCTGGACGCTGTGGGTTTGTCATGTTATGACTAGTTGTAGTCCCACTTGGCATAAGAGGGCACCCCATTAACCCGGCGGTTTGTATCCAAAGGGGATTTATAAACCTTAATGTGGGTGGATCGATGGAGCAATGCATTGTAAAGGCCTTGTCATGTGCTCTAGACCTCTCACCAAAGGAAGTGTGAGGTGGCATCGACGGATGCCAAGCAAACTAGAGAATTCATGTCATGTGGGTAAAGTGTGCAACCTCTCGCAGAGTGTAAATCTATTCAATAGCCGTGTCCACGGTCATGGACATCTTGGCAATGTCACTCAAAATTAGCTTTTGGTTTTGGTTTTAAAAAGTTATGAAAATGGTTTTGGTGGTTTAACCAAATTGGGTGTGTAAGGAAGCCTTGTGCAGGAGGGTATCCTTCACCATTTCAATGATGAATGTATCCAACCGAAAATGGATTTCTCAAAAATGAATTTTATCTATGGTAACCTGCCTTGAAACTTAATACTTGTATTTGTAATAAAATTGGCTTTATGCAAATCAACCCTATTATGTCTGTCTTTGATATATCCCTATGCATGTCATGTCGTTAATTGTCGGTGTAACTTGCAGCATGGTTGTTGTGCTCACTCTTGCTTGATTCATGAATTGAGCAGATGAAGACTCCTATGATGATGAAGATGATCAACTCAATTAGGCCGCGCCCTCCAGCCAGTCACCTGTGGTGTAATGGATGGACCATGTCTTTTGGTTTTCTGCTGCGTTTGTGTGCTCTCTGTTGCTGGAGTTTGTAAGCAACCCTTGTAATCAAACCTCCTTTTGCTGTTAATAAGGTCTTGTGGATGTATATGTTATCACTTGTTTGCTGCGAGAACCAGTCGATGATCTCTGGGGGCTGGTTTGGATCGCAGGGGACTTTAGGCTTGTCCCCAAGCCCCACGACCTCCTCGGGGTGGTTCCCTTCGGACCTCCCTCGAGTTGTGACGTGGAGTTTGGGGAGGTCTCGAGGTCCAACGACCTCTGTGGTCGGGACCTCCTGGACCTCGAGTGGTCCTCTCGAGACCTCTCGGGAGGTCTGCAGGCGTCCCACCGAGATGTCCTCTTGGGACGCTGGGAGGTCCTTATGACCTCCCAGAGGTCCTGAGGACCTCTCGGGACGCCCTAGGGGTTCCTTTTGACCTCCCAGAGGTCCCGAGGATCTCCGGGGTGCCTCGCCAGTCGTGGCATCAACCGCTTGGGCGCCTAGCTGACCCTGGATGTCCAAAATCCAATCATCATTGGTGAGGGCCTGGACCACTGTTCGCTTCCTCCGAACCGAAGGAATGACCATCTGGACGATGGACGGCGCGAATCCTTAAATTGAGCAACCATTGAGCCAGTGGTCCTCCCAAAACAAAGCATTCTCACCGTTGCCCACATTGACCATGATAGAGGACTTAAACAATTCGTACTCCTTTCGGTTAGGCTGGAATTACAACCTTCCCCATGGACGTGCATCCCACGATCTCATAACCATTGCCGGCGGATGCGCATGGCCAGCCCTAACACACTCAAGTTGTGCACCCCGAGGCCTCCCATGTGTAAAGGACAACAAACTACCGACCAAGCCACCAAGCAATTACCTCCTCAGAACATGTCAGGATCCTTTCCAAAGAAACGCCACGATCTTATCAATTTTTTTTATTACGAACGCGGTGGATCCAAGGCCATAAAATTATAAAGCGCCATAGTCGATAACACCGCCTTAACGTAATCAAGCGCCCCCCTTGAGAAAGCAACCCGGCTTGCCAAGCTTGCAGATGGCTAGCGACCTTATCCACTAGAGGTTGGAAATCCACACGTGACGACTTCCGCAAGGAAAGAGGCAAGCCAAGATATTTGCAAGGAAAAGCAGCGATGTTACATTGCAAATAATCTGTGACGAGCTGGGTCTGTTGAGTGTTGCATCTGATTGGAGAGAAGGAGCTCTTGTACATGTTGGTACGCAGCCCCGAAGCCTCACCGAAAAGTGTAAGAATTTCCTTGATGGCTGAAAGATCTTCACACACTGGAGTTAAGAATAGGACCGCATCATTCGCATACAAAGAGAATCGATGGGGTAGACCTCGACGCCCTCCAATCAGATGGAGCAAAGCTTCTTTTTCTGCAATGAGGATCAAGCTGTTGAGCGCGTCCATGGCAATGACGAACAACATCGAAGAGAGAGGGTCTCCTTAACGCAACCCGCGACCATGCCAAACGGGCCTACCAGGCTACCCATTGATAAGAATTCTGGTGGAGGAAGACATAAACATTATACTGAGCCTAGAACACCACCTTGGGCCAAAGTCTTTGTGCCGCAGAATTTCCAACAGAAAAGGCCAGGACAAAGAGTCGAAAGCTTGAGCAATATCTAATTTGAACAGAAAAGCTGATTGCTTAATCTGATGCAGCAAGCGAGCTGAGTGTTTGACCAAGAAGAAGTTATCTTGAATCGAACAACCTTTGGTAAAAGCAGATTAGTTGGCAGCCACAAGCTTTGGCAATTCCGGAGATAATCTTTGAGCAAGAACTTTAGAGAAAATCTTGGCAAAGCTGTGAAGGAGGCTAATAGGCCGGTAGTCTCGCGCTTCCTGTGGTGCTAGCTTTTTGGGTAGAAGTGTTAACAGAGCTTTGTTGAGCATGTGGAAACTCTTTCCAGCTAGGCGACCAACGGCATGAAATGCCGCCATTAAATCTGACTTGATGATCGACCAACAACATTGATAGAACAGACCCGAGAAGCCGTCAGGCCCTGGCGCCTTCTCTGCGGGCATGCACTTAATCACTTCCCAAACCTCAGCCTTAGTGAAATCAGCATCTAAAGCCCTTAAATCATGGGTAGCCATATCAAGGTAGCTCAAGTCCAAGGAATGCTCACGCTCAATCGGTGTTCTCATGATATTCACAAAATGATCATAGAAGGCCTCCTCAAGCCCGGCCTGAGAGTGCACCCAAGCATCAGCCACCTTCAAACCTAAGATGTAATTGTGACGTCTACTCTGATTTGCATGCAAATGGAAGTAGCGAGTGTTTGCATCCCCTTCGCGTAACCACCTGATACGCGACCTTTGGCGCGCAATAGTCCGTTCAAAGGAACAAAGACCTAACAACCTCTTCTTGAGCGCCACTCTGAGCCATCTTTCCCAAGGAGAAAGTTGCCGAATCTCCTCCGCCACATCCAATCGCCAACCAGTTCTTTGGACAACATAATCTGGCTTAACGCTACCACATTCACGCTGGCTCCATCTTGCAAGGCTCGTCCAGTTGATGTGAGGAGCTAATGGAGACGACGCAGAGGGTCAGACGACCGGCTATCACATTTCCAGGCCGAGGCGACCGTATCTTGAAACCCTCCATTCAAGGCCCAAAACTTCTCAAAACGAAAATGTTTTTGGGTCCCTAAGACGGGCGTGGAGAATAGCGAGAGACAATGGTCGAGGTCAGGAAGGTAGAGCCCGAAGCAAACAATCCGAAAACTGCAGATCCCAATCCGACGAAAGAAAAACTCGATCGATACGCTCCAACGTGGGTCTCTCCCGCGCACTCGTCCACGTGAACGATCTGCCATTCAGGTGGACTTCCTTGAGCTCCAAGTCATCAATCACACGACGAAAATTGCCCATTTGACATCTGTTTAAGCGAACATTGTTCTTATCACTGGCTTGCAAAATGAGATTAAAATCTCCGAGTATAATCCAAGGACCTAGCCTAGAACCATGGATATCACGGAGTTCTTGCAAAAACTCTGGTTTGAGAGAGTCTTCGGTAGGGCCATACACAGCTATGAGCCAGGAGAAATAGCCGCCGGGTAAGGACACCTCGACTGTAATGGAGTGCACTCTTACATCATATGCAGTACAAGCGACCTTACTAGAGATCCAAGCTATAAGGATACCACCTCTAGACCGAGACGACGGCAAATAGACGAACCTATCAAACGAGGTTCCAAGAGTTTCTTTTACCAGAGGCAAGTCAATTACATTTAGCTTAGTCTCTTGGATACAAGCGGATCGACACTTCATGATGCTACCACGGTTTTTTCTTACTACATGTCTCTTGGCTCTCATGTTTAAACCTCTAACATTCCAAATTGAGGAAGTTAACATTACAAACATCCATAGAGGTGAAGAAGCGACCAACGACCCAAGCACACAAGCTCGGATGGCAACCAAGGGTGTAGAGGCCTCAAAGAACCTCTGCAGACATCACAAGGCCCATAGGGAGAGTCTCCCAGATCAAGATCTCGAAGAGAGCTGCCAACGCAGCTATGTGGTCTTTCGAAAGTGGCTTGTCAAATAACTTTATGAAGTCTTTAAATGCCTCTTCATTGTCCGAATCTGTTGGTGAGATTAAGACCCAACCTTCCAAATAATGAAGTCGTGTGCTCGCCTCTTTGGCACATTTTTAGACACGGCCACTAATCTTTTCTTTGCGTCGGAGTAGCGAGGAGACAGATGAGTCAGCTGTGCCTTATGTTGCACGTTAGGCGCTAGAAGAACCAGAGCCCGCAGCTTGCACTTGGCCCTACGCGAGTAAGCCTGGAGCTTGGATTTGCCGACCAGCAACTGGCCTGAGGGAACAGGCGAAGCACCTAGGGCTGGGTTAGTAGAGGCACTTGAAGCTTCAGGATTACCGCACAAAATGGCTCCCATACTGCCGATGTCTTGGACGGCCATAGCTTGAGCCGATTCGAAAGACAAAGAACCACCGCTATGCGGCGTGAAAGTACCACCGGCAGCGGGCTGTCGTCAAGAATACAAAGGCTTGGAGCGACCACTGGAATGAGCGGTAGTAGCGTGCAAGATTCACCGATGCGAACGCGAGCTACGTCTGCGTCGCCGTCAACATCTTGGATAACGCAGGAAGAGGTTACACCTGCGACCTCTGGAGACTTAGCTTCATCAACCCAAGCCACCTTTTTTATCGCCGAGCACTCACTTGGACTGATGAACCCTAAAGAAGACCCCTCCGCCCCCAATCAGGAGACAGGAAGGAATGAAGCGTGCACTGTTGATCGTGCATGGCACATGCAACTGGGTGGAACTTGCTCGGATCAAGCAAGTGAGAGGATGCGCTGATGCATCGACGCCAGCGCAGAGTGAGCCTTTTGAGGACTAGCTGCCTGTCCAACAAATAGCTCGGCGGGAGTCTCTCTAGCAGGTAGCTCGGCGGGAGTAGAAGGACAGCCTAGCGCTTTTGCATTTGCCAAAGGAGCAGCCATTGGAGACCCAACACTTCGACGCTTGGTCCTGCTCCGGACTAAAAGGCAAAGCGGCAGCATTTAAAGGCATCTTTCTTTGCACCGGGCTACACACAACATCAGGAGACCCCGGAAATGGCAAGCGGCGGGTGGAGTTGGTGGCTTCACGAGCCAAAGACTCGACGGATCGGAGAGCTTCTTCAACACGCCACCATTGTCGCGAAAACTCGCCCGAAGAACCAAAACCCCGCCACCCTTAGGGTCTCATCAGGCGATGGAGGCAGCTTCCAAGACGAGGCAAAAATCACGTGACTGCGTCCGTCGCCGTGGCTGTCTTCCCGACCTCTGACGGGCCGCTCGGTGCCATCCACCATGCCTAGCCTTGTGCGAAACAGATGACGACGTGGACCAGACTCGTCTGGGCTATCACGCGGGAGGCCACCAAAGCCCGAATCATCGCTAGATGAAGCGAAAGGGATGTACTACTCTGCTAAAGAAGAGAAATCTTCAACCTCAAGGATATGAATGATGATGTTGTAACGCAAGGCCTCCCGCGTCTCCCTTGAAGCAGCCGGCCTTGAGAACACTTGCGTCCCGTGATCAAGAATGGAACCATCCGGAAGGAAGCTCAGTTCGGCGATGGACACCTCCTTCTCTTTCGAGATCAAGCTAGGGTTTAGAGACCAGGCGACCATGCGGAACGCCGACAGGTCGGCACGCGAGGTAGAAGATTCGTCGAAAGCCTCAATCCAACAAGAAGGAGATAGAATGGCTGAAGCCGCTGCCAGACTCCAAGCATACAGAGGCTAATCCTCTAAGCTTAGCTTAACTCTGAACCGAAGAGGTTGGCTAACTGCTTGAGCCAAACGCGACCATTGCTGAGCTAGGAGAAGGAATTTGGACGTCCTGATGGTGCCGCGGCGAAGAACCCTGTCTTTGGTTGAGAGGGTGTTGAAGACCACCAAGAAATTTTTCAGGAAGTAGGGATGAATGGCGAAGCTATATCGCGGCAAGTCCCTTTCAACATGCAAAGCTTGCGCGACCTCTTGAGTAGTGACTTGCGGCCTCATTCCCCCCACGCAGAAGATTAAAGCTCTCTCCAGACAAAGCTCCATATCACGCATTGCCGGGGAGAACGGAACGACGCAAGCCTTCTTGGTGGGGTGGTGATGAGAGTTCCCGGGGGGAAACTCATCATCGACGTCCCCGTAAAGAGGTGGAAGAGAGCACCATCGCCCCGAGATGGGACGGCTGCATGGATGACCGGAACGAGCAATCCCTATAAGGTGTGCTTGGCTTCGAGAGTCAGGCCAAGGGCGGAGGCGAACGACCCGAGCTGCCAGAGGCGGGTGACGAACTGCGAAATGCAGTAAGCTGGGCGACCTTCGACCGCGACTGCAAGGAAGCCCGCAAGTCGATGACGGGCGGAGCACAGGCCGGACCTTTGCTACAAGGTCTTTTGCAGCGCACCGACGTGTGCCCCACTTCTTTGCAGCGAAAACAACGAGTGTGATTCCTGCAATCGGCCACAACGTGGTCGCCGGCGAAGCAGTTAAAGCAAAGGCCTTGCAGGTCCCTCGGGACCGGCCGAGGTCCGGCGACAAGCCGCCTCTGAGGTTGAGTTCTCCTGTGCCACGAGCGCCGCCGATGGACTTCATGCCAGTCGCCGTCTCCAGATGGTTTGGCCGCGTCGACAGCACTCGCCGGCGGAGGCGCGGCTCCCTTGCACGGCAGGAGCCCACCATCGAGGAAACGCACCGACTTGCCCCTAGCTTCTGCCGTCAAGGCCTACGCCCCACAACGACCGAGCTCGACCACGAGAAGCCTAGAAGGGCTCAGCAACCGGAGCCTGAGAGCAGGCGGGTTTGGTGAAGACGACCTGGCCGGTGACACGCGGCGCCGGGATCCAACCGAGCCTGGTTGCAGTACTTAGACGTGTGCAACTGTCATATGGAAATGATAAAGAGTTGCAAGCTCCACATCGTACTACATTTGAGTTGGACGACTATCCGACAGAGATCGTGCTCAGTGAATCTTTGAAGGTGTCAGAGGCAACCATTGTGTTGGGGATGAGATCGCTCAACAGTCCTGGTGATGCTTTGGACTATACACCTTGATCGTTCATTCATTCGTATGTGCTTTAATTTACATTGAATACATGTTGATTTGCCATATATGTCGATCTAAAAATATATGAGCTTTAATTAATTTATGTTGAGGTGCATGTATGTTCATTTGCCATCTCGATTAATCACAAATTGATGTATTTCTCGTGTTTCAAGTGCAAGGATTCACCAAAAAGCATCCCAAGTCCATCAATTTGAGGCATCTGAACATGAACCTGGACATCCCAGGCCGTCCATGGGATGCTAGTTGGGTTCTTGAGTTTGTTTTCCTCTTGGAATTAGCACCTCTCTTAGAAGAACTTGAACTGCATGTAAGTGATTCAACCAGCCATTATGGTTTTATTTCCTATTTGTTTGATCTCACTGATTGATCGAAGTTGTATGGTGTAAATTAAGCAAATGAATGAATGATTGGATATATACACATGCAGAAGATCCACCTATTGATCATTTCTGTTCGGTAAGCAAGGCCAGCAGCAGCGAGGATCCACCATGTCCTAATCGGGCACTAGAAGACAGCAGCAAGGACAGGATGATGGATGGCCAAACAATATCTTGACAGAGAGGAGTTTCGTACTTTCGCCACCATTTCATGAATAGTTATTAATACTAGTCTGAAAATTGTAACGATTTCGATCGAAGCTTCTTGTTAATTTATTTGGTAGTGCTTGTTTGAAGAACAAATTTAAGACAAGGGTCATTTTTGTTTCTTACCAGATGGAGCATTATTTATGCCTGCTTTGGCCACAGTGGATGTCGGATCTATATATGTGAATGTTGTATTACTTGGATGTTGGGTCTATATATGTGAATGTTGTATTGTGAACTTAAACATTATGTCAATGTTATTGTCGAATCTATATATGTAATGATTTGTGCATTGGTGATACCTTGTGGTCGAATATGCATTATATGAAATGCGCATTGTATGTATAAAATTGAGCTGCATTCGTTGGGAAGCATGTTTCCCGACTGTTATTCTTTGTAAAACACTCGGGACTGAAATTGTTTCCCGAGTGTCTGCTAAAAAACACTCGGGAATTAAAATTGATTCCCGAGTGTCCGTTGAAAAACACTCGGGAATTAAAATTGATTCCCGAGTGTCCTTGGTCGAAATACACTCGGGAAAGTATTCCGTTACGGTGAGTGAACCCGTTGTGCGACCTATTCCCCGAGTGTTTTTGCTTCGAGTGTAATTTGAACACTTGGGAAAATTATTTTTCTCGAGTGTAACTCTCGGGAATACTCGGGAAACTAGTTTTTTCCCGACTAAATGCTCCCGAGTGGTTTTTCCTGACAGCCGACCTTCGGGAATGACTTTCCCAAGTGTTTTGGAGACTTTCCCAGTGTTTCGGGCACTCGGGATACTAACGAATTCTGGTAGTGGATCAATCATCCCATTGGCCGGCCATGACAATTTTAGCCGGCATGATGTCCCGTTCTTTACCATTTGTCAAGGTTGAGAGAGGGACGTTTTTATTTGGGTGTCATTTGTTGGTATATACCCATGCTCCACCGTTTTCTAAACTGAATTGCATTGGTCCATGGATAATTTCTCGTCGTGGTTTTTAAACTGAATTGAATCGGTTTGTATGGGTATGTACTCATTCTCACATCCATTGCAGTTGCAAGCAGATTGATTCATTGACTAATTCTTGTGGGATCAATCATCCCATTGGCCGGCCATGACAATTTTAGCCGGCATGACGTGCCGTTCTTTACCATTTGTCAAGGTTGAGAGAGGGACGTTTTTATTTGGGTGTCATTTGTTCGTATATACCCATGCTCCACCGTTTTCTAAACTGAATTGCATTGGTCCATGGATAATTTCTCGTTGTGGTTTTTAAACTGAATTGAATCGGCACTTATTCAGGTTTTGCGGTCAAGCACAATTGGTATCAAAATATTTTCTCATTATGGTTTGGTGCAAAACTCTCGTGCGTATTATAAAGTGCGAAATAGTTGTTTACCATCATTGTGCTAGCCATGGTCATGGTCATGGGTCATTACAGCACCTTTTCGATGCCTTTTCTTCCAAAAAAGGGAGGGGGCGCTAGAATCAGCTTTGATGTTTTTTTGTTAAAAAAAACATGGCATGTATGTGTATGTACTCGTTCTCACATCCAAATTATAGTCTTATATCTAACACACCTGTGAGCACACATATCTAGTACTTTCATCCTAGTATAGGTTAAAGGTCAAACGGTTATATGGTTTTAGAAAATATCATCTTAGCTAATGCCCACTGGGCTGCGGGCATCAGATGCTCGGATTCGGATTGTCTGCTGTTACAGTAGATAGCACTGCGTAAACAATATTTTGAGCCAGTGTGAAGAGTATTGTACCATGCATGTTTGTTGTACTTTATAGTAAAATACTGTAGCGCTCGATTTAGACCGTTTATTTTGGATCGCATGGTGGAGCTAAATGGCGTGATCAAACAACACTGTCACGCCACGGATAGTGGCGTGACAAGAGCTTGCCCAAATACGGACTGGCATGACAGTATTGTTTTGTCACGTCACGGGTGGTGGCGTGACCAAAGGGGTCAGAATTGGAAATAAAGTTTACGGTGGGTTAACTTTAAAATAAAAATAAAAAAGGGTTAATTAAAAAATCGCTAATGGGTGGCCGACAGAGAAGAAAAGTGTGGAGAACTGCATTGCAGGACAGGACGTGAGGTCTTCTAGCAGGAGCGCCAACGTCGGGGTTCTCTCTTAGACTGATTGTGCGGCGTCTTATACAATGTTACCATAGAGGATTATATAGAAGAAATAAAGGAAAATGGTGGCAATTGGCTAGGCATCAGACGAACACTGTAGCATTGTAATGTGCCAATTAATCCGGTGGGTTATTGTGATGAATGGATGGTTGGATTCACCTAATGGCACGGTTTTAATACTATAGCAAAAGATGCGCTAGCTTCTGTGGAGTGGCTGAACTGCGGTGTTATATGGACACGCGTGCCCAAATTCTTTTCCCGCGTCAACACGTGTCCCGGTGTTGACACGTGCCAGACACGGGTGACACGTATCAGATTCTTCTCCCATGAGTCCTGACACTACCATGGCTGTGAGGATGGAGAAGGCATGGAGTTTCTATGCGTGAAGAGGAAGAAACGAAGGGGAAAAAGGGAAGAAGGGTAGTAAAGAGAGAGGAGAGGTTGCATTCATTGGGACTCGGGAGCTGTGCGGCCACATTGCTTTTAAATTTTCCAGTGCTGGTGCTTGCTATATTGCTCCTGTGCTGTTGTACTATTTTTTCTTCTCAGGAACAAGTGCTGTTTGGGAACTTCAATGGCTCTATCTCAATAAGGTCATGTACAATGAGCTTACATTAGCTGTTTATAGTCTCTGCCACGTAGGATTTAAGCTGATGTGGATGAAAGAGAATAAAGAGTGAGAAATGTGTTATCTACAATCCTATAGCCAACTGTAGCACCAGAACTAAGAAAAGCATTACAAGATTGTGTGTTGTCTACAATCTTGTAGCCGACTGCATCACCATAACCCATTGTACAAGCTGTCTTTAGTGCTGTCTACAGGTGACATGGAGAGTTGGTATAGACAGTAGCTGTCTGCACTCATTGTACATGCCCTAAGCGGTGTGAACATATGTATTTATATCCTATTTAGTGATCTAAAATATATTCAATACAATTTAAAAATAAAATAAACAAAAAATATATATTAGACTTAACCATCAAAATCCTATTTTTCAAATTTGCGAATCGACACCGAATCCGTGTCGAGGTAACACTGGCCTAGAGGGCTATGGTGGTTGAACTTGAACCTTTCGTGGACTTGAATTGAGCTTTGACCCTCGTGGTACTCCCATGACCCCATCCTTCTTTTACCTAATAGCTTTAGGACTTACAAACAAATTCTATTGCGCAAGTTTGACCCACGACCTTCTTGGAACATAATATCCCTTGTCTCATTTAGATGGCGTTTTATGGATTTGGTGCCTTTCCTCCTGAGATATGTTGCCCTATTAATGTTGAATCTAGCTCTCTAACACCAGCATCAGTTGCGAATTAATGGGGTATTTTTGGTGGAAAGTGTTGCATAGAAAAATCAAGACAGCAACCTAACAAGTGTTTTCAAGCCAAATTTTACTAAAACATATGCTCTGTTTGTGGTGCTGTCATTTGTAAATTGTAGTGAAGATGAGTACGTGCGATCGCTCACCTTCGTCCATAACAAGTGCGATCCAATTCAGAAGGGGCGCGGGGGTTGAAGAAACATATAGTCAAGTTGCATAATACTTCCAACTTAGCTCTCTCTTGCTTCCATGATTTTAAGAAATTTGAACATGACAGGAAGATCATTCTTCATATCTCATGTTGTCAGCATTCATAGTTCAGCTTCACCAACAACCATGATTTCCATGGAGCTTTAATATATAGTTCTTTCATTGGGATTTTTTTGGTGGTGCATTGATTTATGGCAGAAAATGTAAGGAGTTTTGCTCTGGTGTAGCATGCCATGTGCAGAAAACTAAAGACCATGTGATCTCAGTAGGGAACTATCTACATTTTGGCATGATATGTTCAATTTGAGCTTAATAAAAAGGAGACCTAGAGCAAGCATTTGGTCTTGGTTCAGGTTTGTTCTAGTAGACACTATCGGCATGGAAGTCATCAGGAATATTATAGGTACATTAGCCCTTGTTCTTCCCAGAATCGTCTATCAGATTTGCTATTGTTTAGAAAGAAATAAGCCAATTCTCCAAAGTCTCTGTATTTGCTATTGTTTAGAAAGAAATATGTCAATTCTCCAAATTTCAGCGACTGGAGGCTGTTTGGTTTGCTACCCTTGCAAACCAAACTAAATATTGGTAACACTAACGAAAATTGGCGGTTATTTGGTTAGCTATAAAAAATTGGTAACGTCCACGAAAATTTAGTAATACCAATGAAATCCAATGTCACACGTAGACAATCTAAGAGTAAGAAAATCGCTCACCAAAATTTTGGTAACACTAAAATTTAGCTTGATCACGATCCAAACAATGCTTCTTTTGCCAATATTTGGTTTTGTTAAGGTTTTGGCTACACCAAAATTTTGGGTTGGCTTATTTTGGGCATCAACCAACCAACCCTAATTGAACAAGTGGTCTCATTCTTGATATTCCATGAAAATACTATTTTTTTGTACATCCTATATTGGATTTCGAACTTAATTTTGGACCATTTTGTGTAGAAATTAATTGTGAATGCAATCGATTACCAGCAATTACTGTTGCCCTCTTGTTACCATGGCATGAGAAGAGACCAAAAGAATGATCAGCAATCCTTGAGCTCAATCTTACAAACATGCATCAACCTTGAAGAATTCAACATGGGGATGCAGCGTTGTAGCCGATTAGGTATCAAATTTGTTCTCAATAGATGGAACGTTGACAGGAAGACCAGCAAGTCTACTTTCTGCATTACCAGGGAGTCAAGGTAGGACACCCTACATGGAACAAAAAGTATACTAAAAAGACTCGCAGATATATTTCTTCACAGGAATCTCGATAATTACAAATGCTTGGGACGATTGGGTCAGTGGAACTATGGAAGGAAAAAATAAGTTGGACTTGGAAGCTTAGGAGTCTGCATCTTCTTAACTTGGATGAAAGGGCAAGCAAGGATCCCTTCGTCCACAATTTGTTCCCATGGTGGCGTCAAGCCGCAGATATTTCCATGGCTGTCACTAACTAGTTGGGCCCAAATGCAATCGCGCGTGTTAGCCTTTAATCCCTGTGAATAATTCACAAAACGACCCACAATTTATTTTCTTTGAAAAGTAGCAGGAGAGCTGCTAACAAGTTGAATTCTCCATCCCCGGATACGTTAATTTCCATCAACACTCATCGGCACCTTCACGACTCTTTTGCGGATTAAAAAGCGTATACTAGACCACTAGAAAATGGATATTTCCCCTACGGTTGAAAACCATTTGCAAAATAAAAAAAAACCCGTTAGGTTTAATTTTGTTGACGAGTAACCGCCAGGTAAATCCCTGTAGGTCTAGCTGGTCAGGAAAATTTAATTTGTCTAACGGTTAACCGTCAAGAAAATTATTTCTGACGGTTTTTATTATTTTACTGATGGTTTTGTAAACCATCCATAAAAAGAATTTGATTGACGGGTATTCACCATCAACAAAACTCACCCTGAGTACTAGTACCAGATGATGTATGATGTTCTCTTCTTGATTGATGGCTATTAACCATCCATATAAAGGCTAAAGTCAATGACATAGGGGCAGGAGGATCGGGAGAAGACATTATACATTAGTTTTCTTTCTGATTGTAATCATCATAGCCAATACAACAACACAATAGTAGAGTTGTTATTCTCTTCGGAGAAGGCCTGAACTTGTCTAAATCCCTGTGTCATTCTCTGTGTGGTTTAATTCTAGGAGACCCCCGAATATTCATTCGTAAGATCGATACTAGATCATCGACAAGTATGCGTTTCTTTGGTTGTTTCTGAGAAACTCAATTCTTACTCCTTTGAGAAGAGGCTGCCATGGTGAAAGTTATGTCAATTTTGTGGTAGGGAGGAGAGTGTTGAACATTTGTTCCTGTCTTGTTCCCTGGCCAAGTATACTTGGACCGTTCTAGCTTCATTATTTTTAATGTCAAATGTAAATAAGAGTGAGTACTAGTACCAAATGATGTATGATGTTCAATTGAGATATTACAGTTCATATGAATCCCACTTGGCAGAAGCTGAAAAATGAGAATCAAGTTGTACCAAACAAGACCTTAGTACTTAGCTGAGAAGAATATAAAACTATTGATGGTGGGTTGTCATGGCGTTGGAATCTGTTGTGGCGTGAATAGTACATGTGATACTGTAGCAATCATGTATTGTTCATGCCGATCACGTGGGTGCATTAGTAATTAGGAAATAGAAATAAAAATAGTTTGTTTCCTTGTTAATTGGGTTTACTTCTTTAGAGATATGTTTCATCTAGTAGAGATAAGTTTTCTTAGAAATAGAGATTATTTCTTAGGAGTCAAGTCGGATCGTCTCTATAAAAGAGACAACATGTATCCATTGTCAAGCAAGCAAAGATGAATAAACAAATCCCTAGTCTCTAAAGTTCAGTTGTGGTCGTTCTCTTGACTGGCTATTCTAGATCTATTCCTACCTAATCGGTGTCCTGTTTTATCTAGCACCATTCTACTTAAGTCATCGTCGTCCGACCTTTGATGTTTACCTTGTTGGGCTAGTTCACAACATGAGCCGTTTACAGCTTTTCGTGATCAAGCTGATTGCGGCACCTGCACACAAAATTCTATGTGACCCCATTTTTCTCTGCCTCTGATTTATTGCTGCTGTCGGCTTTTAAATTTCTACACACTCTAGAAAAGTCTAAATTATTAAGTTGCACTTGCACTGAATGTAATGTCAGTGCGCTGTAACATCATTGGAATAGTTCAACGTTTGAAGTTATTTCACGTCTTTAGCTACACGACGCACAAAAAGTAACACTGCCCATTTTCACATTTATTTTCCTGACAGAGATTATCCATTTCAAAATTTAAAATTTGATTAATCATTTCAAGAGTTAGTTTTTTGCCATTTCAAAAATAAAATTATTTTTCGCTTGTTTTTCTTGTTCAAAATAAAAGTGAATTTAAATAAATATTGTATTGTGCATTGAAATCTCTCATAAACAACACATTAGCAGGTGCATGTTTAATACAACTTTGAATGAACTGCACATACAAAAAAAAAAAGTATTGCACATAGTTCCCAAAATATAAGTCATTTTTTTTACTTTTCACGCTCAAGCCCAAAATATAAGTCAATTTTTTTTACTTTTCACGATCTCGAGCGTAACACTTTGACTTTGGTTTTATATCATGATATATCCGGAAAAATAATAAAAATAATATATTATAAAAGTATTTTGCAGGACAAATCCAATAACATTATTTTCATGCAGTCAATTTATAAACTTTAACATTACTAATGGTCAAAGTTTTAAAACCTTGACCGCGCAGATCCTACTTGTATTTTGGGACGGAGAGAGTACATACAAGAACATTAACTTTTTATGTATAATTTTTTTGGGGTACAAAGCGGGCCACAAGGATTCTTGATCGAGTTAAATTTTTTTATATCAAAGTCGAGTTCTTGTCAAAGGAGGCCCACTTAATATAGGCCCACTACATTACTATATATTATGAACTTACAACCAGTTTATAAAAGAAGTCTAAATTCCCTTTATTACGGCCAAACCGGTCGACGACCAGTTTAGGTCATGTACGACTAGATATGAACATCGTCCGACCAGCTATACGGCCGTGGACAATCACTGACCAGTTACTTACGACAGTTGGCTAACAGACACGACGGTTCAAGACTCCCCTAGGGAACGTGCGAATGTGAGCGTGTCGTGAACCTAGTCCATATTTCTTTTGCTAACTGTGCATTTCTCTCTTTTCTTTGATACTGGTCAAACTAAACAATTCGGAGACCAGTGTGGTCATTCAGAAGACCAGTGTGTCGACCAGTGTGGTCATTCAGAAGACCAGTGTGCCGACCAGCGTGGTCACTGATCGGAATATTAGTGTGGTCATTCAGAAGACAAGTGTGGTCATTCGGAATACCAGTGTGGTCACTGGTTGGAATATCAGTGTGGTCATTCAGAAGACCAGTGTGTTCATTCGGAAAACCAGTATGGTCAATGGTCACTGGTCGGAGTCGTAGATCAGAGTATAGTAAGGAGCTGATAAACGCTACTTAATTACCATAAATTGGTTTTTCAATTAGCAGTTATCAGTGGTTCATTATGTGCTTTATTGTACTAGAGAATAATTGTCTCAACCTTAAAAGGATTTGGAGACATCCAGACCAAAGACCAATTGATTCACTTCTATTTCTTCTTATTCCTCTCTGTTCTACTGTGCTGGTGTGTTGTGCTATCGAACCAAGCCATCCCTTCTCCTCGACGTGCACCGGGAAGGAGAGGGTGATCGGATATATCCAAACCATTGCCGTAGAGAGTACCTGCACAGGGCGACAATATGGTTTTTGGGTCACAGATCAAGACGATCGCTTCGCTATATTTGCTTCATCTATGTTCTCACACAGCATCGAGTCTACGCTGCTTTTTGTTCTTCATCAAGCCCGATTGTAAGTTGGTTGTTCTACCAAATTGCTCTGTTATAATATTGTTATTGCATATGTTTAGAAGTACAATGAGTTGCCTGCTGTTAGCATTGTTTTATGCATCTATACTTATTTGTGATCTTTGCCTCATAATAAAATCTGTAATTAAAATATTGTCCATATTTCCAACATAAAATCCCCCAAATGTTTGGTTTCTGTGTTTTTTTATAACAAATTTGCATCTGGCCATTAATGTTGACAACCGCCTCTTGTTTAAGCTGAATGCTTAAGCATGGTTGGTTATGCTTTGGATTCCAAGCATCACAATAGCAACCAAAAGTATGGCTAGGTGCTTGTTATCCCTTTAATTATAATCATTAATTAATAACTGCTAGTTTGGCTAAACTATTTCTTATTCTTGTTACATGTTTGCGGGGTTATTTGAATAAGTCAAGGCATAGTTGGATGTTACATGGAATCCAATCATACATATACTGGATGTTAGGCCCAATGCAATTGTGCGCGTTCCGAGGGCTAGCCTTGAATTCCCGTGAATAATTCAAAAAACGACCAACAATTTATTTTCTTTTAAAAGTAGCAGGAGATCTGCTTACAAGTTGAATTCTCAATCCCCGGATACGTTAACTTCCGTCAACACTCATCGGCACCTTCACTACTCTTTTGCGGATTAAAAAAGCATATACTATTGTTTCCCATCAAACATAGAAGAAAATTATTGAAATCATGTTCCACTCAATGCATGTCGCTTTTTGATCTATTTGAAAATCTTGCAAAATACATGAATCCATCTGCTATATCTTCTTTCGTTTTACATTAATCAAAGAAAAACTTTAAAGTTGAGTGAAGTCTGGAAATTCACAAAGTCAATTTTCACACAATACTGTTTTCTTTTGTCAAAGATAATGACAATGAGATGGGCTGAGATTTTTTCAAACATTGCCACTGATAGCCACATCCCCACATGGCCACATACAACTCATTTGTCACAGTACTTCACTGTCATCTTCACAACGACGGGCCAGTGCTCTATGACAATGAAATGGGCCGAGATTTTTCCCCCTCGAAGTTATTTTCAAACATTCACTACTACTGAGCAGACCTTTGGTCCGGGCCTAAAGGGCCTCTAGTCCGATTATAGAGCGGGACTAGGAAATCGAGACTAAATGTCTCACCTTTAGTCCCGGGTCCCGTGCCGGGACTAAAAACGATTCTAGTCCGGTTAGTAATACCAAGGACTAAAAGGTCCATTGGTTGACACAGGGCTGCCCTTTTAATCCGGTTGGTATTACCAAGGGACTAAAGGTGTTTTTTTTTTCTTTTTGTTTCCATTTCAATTCATTATTGATTTTGGTTTTACAATTACATTAGGTTTTCAAATCGTATTCTTATTTGCTAATATATGTATCGCCCACATATAATTTAGTTTGGAACATTATTACACACAAATAAAGTATGAAACTATATATATTATGGAGCTATATATATGTGTATATATATATATATATATATGCACATAAAATTTACAACATTATTCATGCATCCTTGGTATTTACAACACAAATGTTGTCCTCCACTTAAATGTCATACAAATGTTAAATCTGGTTTGGCTTCAATTGTTCATCCTGGGTTAAAGTAGAACTTCGGTTAGGGCTTGAGGACATGCTCATTAAGAAATCCTGCCATTGTCTCTTGAATTCCTTTGAGGCGGTCCATATCCAACACTGTTCCTTCAACCATATCTCCTTCAATTTGTATTAAGCGAAAGAAGTATTAATATACATAAGATTTATTTAATAGCAACAAATAAATAAAATGGATTTATTATATATACTTATTACGTACTTTACGCATCTGTAGATGGGTTCTTTTGCATACACCATGAGGAACTCGCATAAGCGTAGTATCCACACAAATTGTTGCCTGGTGGCTGCCGTAGAACCCACTGTACGATATAAAAAGATTACTCTCGTCATCCCGCGCGTGAGCTGAAGCATGATAAGGTAAAGATGCGGGGAGCTAGTACAACTTACATCCAGTCGGTGTGGATCAGGAAGTGGCGCTTTCAGATCCGGACGGTGTAGCTGAACGAACCAAGCCCAAACCCTGCCCAATAATTGGATCGTTAATTAACTATTGCAGAGTTAAAGAGCAGGAATAAATATTTAAAGATCGAAGTTACCCCTGGATAATGTCTATCATATCTTGGTAATCTTCTGCGGTTTCTCAACGAGTCATAGATTAGCAAATGACCGTCGAGAGATCAAGACAATCAAGATCGATGAAAGTCTGCATTTGTTTATAGAGTCAACATATATATCTTTATGTTGGATTGAGTAAGTAAAGTAAAATGTGCACACGATAACAACACTCACCCAAAGTTGTAGGGGAAGAGTATAAATCTTTTGTTCTTTTGGTTGATCAAGAACCTCAGGAAATTCCTCTCCGTTTGAGGTCTCCATTGATCGTAGGGAGTGTTTGGGTCCTTGAATACGATATATGGATCAATGAAACCAATGTTCTTGTCGTTTCTACGTGTGAGGTCTCTCATCATGTCTCTGCATATGTATAGACATGCTAGCTAGTGTGAGGATAATTACTTATACATATACATATGCTAGAGTGAGATTATTAAAAGAAAGAATCACGTACAGACAAAAGCAGCTGATGAGAGATTTGTCTAGAGCGTTCATGTGGCATAGCTGGTGTAACTCATTAAACCGAACCATTATAATGTCATCCATACGGAGTAATGATGGTTTCTAATTTTGACGCAAATATAGTCATCCGCTTTTACGCCACACGCCGCCATGTACCACTTGTTTAACAAGTACATTTGCGTACGAAGTTCCATGAGCTTCTCAGGGTTGTATAGACTCTTGCCATATACATATTCCTTCTTCCAATGATCAACTTCCGGAGCACTTTTGATGTGTGCTCTGCGAGCATTTGGGAAATGCTTAGACCGCTTTCGCAAAAATTCATCAAGTTGATCCAAATGCACATTTCGGATATCTGTTCTATGCGTTCGTGTTTGAACCATATTCATTCCCAATAACTAAGCGGGGGCGATTGTTGTGATTGTTCCCATTGTGCAACACCCTTCCGTGCTCTCTTCTCTTTCTTCTTCGCCTCCTCAATTGACTTGGTGAGAGTGCGGTCATAGTCCGATAGTGGCGAATCCTTACGAGCATGAAGTAACTTTTTCTAGTGAGCGTCCACCCTTTGCCTTAGAACTTCTGGACGTACGAAGAAGTACGGCTTCTCGTGGTTTCGCCGCTTCACTTTTAGCCTTGACTTTCGCGAAGAAACCGTCACATCTGTTTTTTTCAAGCATCTATTTCCTCGGCGATCTTCTCATAGGAAAGTTTAAATGCGTCTTAGAAATAGTGGTGTTCTCCCTAAGGCTTTCTTCTTCGGCGGTGGGGCCGACACCTTCGCTTGTGGGTGCGCCTCTTCTTTGGCGAGAGGCGGCGGTGTCGGCGTTGGAGCCCGCCGTGGAGGCGATGGAGCGGCCGGTGGCGGCGTTGGAGCCCGCCGTGGAGGCAATGGGGCCATGGCGGCGTTGGAGCCCGCCGTGGAGGCGATGGGGCGGCGGTGTCGGCGTTGGAGCCCGCCGTGGAGGCGATCGGGCGGTGGGGATCGTGCCGTGTCTTCCACTTCATTGTCATCGCCCGCAACACTGTGACGGTGGTGAATGGATAATTGGACTTAGGTTGGGGAGGTTCTCACTGTGAAAACAACGTGGTATGAGTAAACCGTTATTTAAGCCAATACATAATTAGTGAAAAAATGTTTCGTTCACTTTCATCCGCACCTAGGGTTAGGTTGTTGAGGAGGAGGAGGTGACGCCCCAGGAATAATGATATAGCGCTTGCGCCAACATATGAATGTCTTCTCCGCTTCTCCTAAAGTCTTCTCCCCATCACCTCCTTCAATGTCAAGAGGCACATTGCTATTACCTTTCACAACTCTATCCACCGAGACGCTAGCATATCCAGGAGGTATTAATGCCCCATGGCATCTTGGTGTCTTCGTAGGGTCGATACGAGATACAACACCGATAGCCACCATGACCGTGGCATTCCCCTCCGAATGTGCAGCTCACATGTCGTGAGAGGATCGGTGATGTCATCCACGGAAGCGCAGACCTGCCATCTTGAATCACTTGGCACCTCCGTGGAAGCGCAATCGCTTTCAACCGATTAGGGGCTGATGTTGACTTTACCGTGATGCGCTTTTGCCTTTGGATGGAACTTATCGCTATCTGCACTTGCCTTTTGATTTCCTCATTCATTTTGGCTTCAAGTGCTTTTCTCGCTTATCGCTTCACGAGCCACTTCCGTGACTCACGAACCATTTCCTCCATCCTGCGCATCCGCTCTGCCTCCTCGTACTTCTTTCTCTGGCGGCTTCTATAGGTGGCTTTGTCTTTAGGGAAGGCATGCTCCCACGACACCTCCCCATAGCCTCTTGTTCGCCCACCGTGTTCAAGACTCTCCGTATATGTCGGCTCATCCTTATCTCTCGTTGGTGCCCTGCCACTCTCCAAGCCTCGAGCATAAGCAAATCTTTCTTGCTCTTTGGAGTTTTCGCCATACACTATCTTTCCGGTCTCTAGGTCCAGCTTCCCCATGACCGAAAAACCAATACTTAGCGCCTTTCGGGCGCTTGATTGATTCTGGTTTGATCCTTGGCAAGAATCTCCTGCTCCATTCTTTCCCACTTAGGAATGGCACTCCTGAGCCACCGATCCCAAGTGATGGTGGTATTGCTTTTGTCCGCATTCTGTTGGTTCCTTCTCACCCGTGCCTCACCCTCATCCGATGTCTTGAACTGTACAAACTCATCCCAAAACGGCCTCAACTTGACGTAGGCCTTAGTGTTGAAATCTGGCGTCAGGTTCTTCCTGATAAATGTGTTGTACAATTTCTTCTTCCAACACTGGAATTGTGTGGCCATCTTCTTCATAGCCAGTTCCTAACTCTCTCCTTCAAAGCTTCATCTTACAGACGAGCGAAATGTTGAAGGACATCTTGCCAAACTAGTGCCTTGTCACGATCAGAGACAAAACTAATATGAGGAGCAACTTTCTTTTGCTTCCATTCACGAGCATTGATCGATCCTGTCCCTTACAAGGTACCCACAAGGGTGACAAATTTCTGTGCATGTGGTCCAAGTACTTTGCCTGTATGCTCCTCGAATTGCGAGAGAATGAACCGACCCTCCAACGGCTTCTTCGGGCCTCGTACATTTCTACTCTTCCCCGTTGTTGTCGTCGATCCAGAGGGCTACGAATGTAGAAACACAAAGATTTAAATAAATATATTTATCGACAAATGAAATTATTCTGAATTTCATGTATACATAAGAGATTGTAGATAGACCTCGCCAAAGATTGTCTTGCTCATCTTCATAATCGGCAAAATCTTGACTCCGCCATCTACTTCTTGATTGTTGTCATCACGTTCAATTGGGCACCTTGTAAGGCGTCATTGTTGATAATATCCATCATGGCATCGTCCATGTTGTCATTCGGTTGGCCATTTCAGCAAATATATGTGTAGGACGTTAGAGCGGTTCGTGATCGGGTTATGATTTCGCATCAAGTGGCGTGCGGTTCGTGACATGCATCGACAAAAGAAAAACAACAAGTGACGAGTTCCCTTGCATCGATCCTGAAATTGATTGAGGGGGTTTTGAGGGAGGTTCTTTGGGACACATTTGGACGCGAGTAGATGGGGGGAGAATCTCACCGAGGCGGCCGGAACAGCAAGTGGAGCGGCGGTCGGCTTTGGGGAAGACGTTGGTGGTGTGGCCATTCCGGCCAAGGCAGAGACACAGGAGGGGAGGTGGGTGAGCCGAGGAGGTCGAGGGCATCGAGGTGGTCTTCATGGCACGATGGGGCTAGCCGTAGCTCAATGGTGCGACTAGGGCGGCATGGTGCTCGCGGCAGTCGGAGCAGAGACACCTTGCCGAGAAATGAGCTCGACGAGAGGGAAATGGACAAGGGGTGGGGAATGAATGGGGGCGGAGGAAGGAGGGAGCGAGTCGGCTTAACAATGGTGTGGTGGGCGCAAGTTCTCGCACAAACCCCTGGCGGCGGGAGCCTGAAGCTGCTTCTATCTTGTGTGACGTGAGCACAATGACATGATGGGGTCGGTAGGAGGTGACAGGCTGACGACTCGACACGGAGGAGAGCAGACCCTTGGGCGGAGGTTGGGTGAGCGTCGACATGGCTGGCTCTGGCAAAGGCTGACGTCTTGTGAGGCAAACCCTAGAGGTCAAGTGGTGGGCCAGGAAGGAGAAAAAGAAGGAGAAGAAAAAGGAATAGAAAAGGAGGAAAAAGAAAAGAAAGAAAAGGAAAAGAAAAAGGAGAGGTCGGGCTGGTCTGGATGGTTTTCGGTCTAGACCAGATTTTATGGTTTCATTTTTTCTAAAGTTTCATTGTTCGACAACTATTTCCAATATAAAGTCCGAAAACTTGAATATCAACAGGCTGTCTCCAAAAAGTTTTAAAAATTCCATATTTTTAAACAAATTCAAACGCGTAGACAAAATTAAATAGCTTTCACATAAGTGCACACTTCATATTTAAGAATATAAATAGGAAGATATAAGCAAGTCATGGAAATTAGTGGCTGCATAGAAGAACATATTCGCTGTCTTTTTTGGGATGAAATTAACCTATATATATTCAATTTTACAATTGAGTCTGAAGCCAAAATGAGCTATCTATTGAGTACGGCATTGCCAGTTTATTCCTTTCGCATAATATGATTGGGAAGCTAACAATGCATGATGTAAGTATTCACAACTTCATCAGTAATTAGCTAATCATTGTAAAACTACTTATTCATATAAGTTCTGCAGTTTGTCGCATGTCGCAAACTTCATTTACATGCTCATCAAGCTGCGGTAATCACCACTAAGCTCTTGGTTACCGAAAACTCGCATACTATCAAGATAGCAATGAACCCTACACTCACTAGCTGCGGTAAGGTAGGGCGGCGCGTATCCGGAGTTGGGGCCGAGGGACGGCGGTTCTTGGCGGAGAGCGCCGTGGTAGGACGACGGCTTGAGGGAGCAGTGTGGACCCGTGGAGGCGCCGGTGCGTGTTGAGGAAGCGGCGGCGTCGGGTGATGGCGCAAGGCAGCGTGCGACGGGAGAAATGGCGGCGTGGAGGAGCTGGACCGAGCTCGATGGAGGCGGCGGCGCGGGCCGTCATGAGAGGGAGGGCGAGGAGAGGAGCGGAGGAGGAGAGGGCGAGTGGAGGTGGCGGAGGAGACGGCGAGGGAGACAGAACAGGTGGAAGAATGGAAGAAGCCCTTTGTTGCTTAAATCTTGAGGACCTTTAGTCGGCGGTATTACCAACGGGACTAAATACCTTTAGTCCCGGGTGGTCTACGGACCGGGACTAAAAGGTCGACTTTAGTCCCGGTGGTTCCACTGACCGGGACTAAAGGTTTTATGTGGGACATATTTTCGAGTGTGTGACCTTTAGTCGGGTGTGTGACCTTTAGTCCCAAGCGTGTCTGGACCGGGACTAAAGGTCCCCACTATTCGATTCATACAGTTTTCACAGTTTGGGTTTTGTATTAAGTTTATTAAATTTGTATAAATATGCTAATTCTTGTTAAATGCATAGTAAATTAAATACTAGGCATAAATTTTTTTAAAAATAATAGTTGCATTTCCTTTTATCTTATTGACATTTCAAACGACTTTTATAGTGACCACAAGCTGGGAAGTGAAGAGCCAACTATAAACAAAATGAAGGGCTCAAACCACAAGCTGGGAATTTCATTTGAAGGCATAAATACTTGCTAAAAAAATTTCAAGTCATTTTGACACCGGTGGAGAAGACATGCTTCACAGAGGTACATGTGTCCTTTTATCGAATAGGAATTTCATTTGAAACGATAAAAAACAAGAAAAATATGATAGAAACATCTGAAGTTACAATTATTACATAAAATCTCTAATACACACTATTTATTAAACATCACTATATATCAAGCGGGCACAGTGGTGAACTTCTTCTTGACGTATGACCCTTGGTTATGATCATCCGTAACCATGGAGTGTCCTCGGCATTTAGCAGATGCTTGGGTCTTTGGTCTGCTGAAGGGCTGGATTCGGTCATCCCTTTCATAATCTTGACTTGTCGACTTGTCCTCAATTCCCACGATGTTTCTTTTCCTGAAAAAGAACTATGTGGCGTTTTAGCTCATTGGTTGATTTGTCGTCGTTTTTCCCTCTCTTGGGTTTTGTAGACATGTCTTTCACATAGAACACCGATTCACATCAGCAGACAGCGACGAATGGTTCGCCTTTGTACCCAATATTGTTGAGGTCCTTGTTGTCATTCCATACTCCTTGTCATTTGTTACCCGCCTCGGTCATCTTCACCCATTGGCCTTTGGAACAAAGGGACTTTAAAATTAGGTCGTAGTCTAGTTCCCAAATCTCCTCTATGCGGCCATAATATGTTTGCCTCTTTCCATTTGGGTCTGTGGCATCTACGCGGACACCACTGTTTTGGTTCGTGCTCCTTTTATCTTGGGCTACGGTGTAAAATGTATTTCCATTTATCTCGTACCCTTTGTACGTGAGGATGTGCCACGATGGTTGCCTAGCCAACAAATACAGTTGCTCATCAATATTGTCATCACCCTGACATTCTTTTCGCAACCAACCGCTGAAAGTTTCCATGTGATGACGCCTAATCCAAGCTTCATTCTTCCCCGAAACCGGGATCGAGGAACTCCTTGTGTACCTCGACATACGGCTCCACCACGGAGGAGTTTTGAAGAACTGTGTAGTGCGCTTTATTGAAATAATCGCCCCGTGCATCGATATATGTTTTCTTCCCTAGTGTTCCCTTTCCAATAAGTCTCCCCTCGTGTCGCGATTCAGAACACCAATCGGGTCAAGGTCGGGAATGAAGTCAACACAGAACTCAATGACCTCCTCTCGTCCGTAGCCCTTGGCGATGCTTCCTTCGGCCGAGCATTTGGTGAACATATTTCTTCAGACTCCCATGAACCTCTCAAAGGGGAACATGTTGTGTAGGAAACACGGGACCGAGAATATTAATCTCCTTGACCGGGTGAACTAGGAGGTGTGTCATGATATTAAAGAAGGATGGAGGAACACCAACTCAAAGTCGACAAGACATTGAACCACATCATTCAGAGAGTAGCTAGTTCCATTGGATTGATTGCCTTCGAGAAATTGCATTGAGGAATGCACATAGCTTCACGATGGCAGACGTACATGTGGAGGTAGAATTCTCTTAAAGCAACGGAAGCAATTGCGTCATAAGCACGTGGCGATCATGGGACTTTAAGTGTAGGAATTTCTTCTCCGCACATTTATTATACGCTTTATATTGGAGGAGAATCCAGATGGGACCTTGATGTTTGTTTAGGCATTCAAACATGCTTTCCTTCTCTTCTTTGCTAAGAGTGAAGCTAGCGTGTCTTAAGTAATGGCGCCCATCGTCTGCCTTCTCTGGATGCAAAGTTGTCTCGTTCTTTCATGCGCCGTAAGTCAAGTCTGTCGTTCGAGTGAATCCTTAGACTTTCCATACACATCCATGAATCCTAGCAGTGTTCACACAAAGATTCTTTGTCGTGCATCACGTCGATCGCGTTGCGGACCTCTAGGACTTGCCAATAGGGTAGCTCCCAAAATATGGACTTCTTCTTCCACATGGGTGCGTGTCCCTTAGCATCTTTCTAATGTGTTATTTGCCTTGTCCCTTTCCAAAGACTACTTGCACATCCTTGACCATATCAAGTACATCCTCCCGATTCGGTTCGCGAGGCTTGGTTCGTGTTCGCCTTACCGTTAAAATGCTTGCCTTTCTTTCTTAGTTGGTGATTCATAGGAAGAAAACGACGATGGCCAAGGTACACGACCTTTCGACATTTTTTTTCAAATATATACCGTCAATGTCATCAAAACATTGTGTGCATGCATTGTATCCCTTGTTTGTCCGTCTCCGAAGATTACTTAGAGCAGCCAATCATTGATTGTTACGAACAACAATGCTCGCAGGTCGAAGTGTTCCTGCTTGTACTCATCCCACATACGTACACTGGTTTGCTCCATAAAAGCAGGAGTTCCTCAACTAATGGCCTCGGTAGACATCGATGTCGTTGCGGGTTGCCTCGGCCTTGGATGAGCACCGGCATCATAATGAACTTCCGCTTCATGCATAACCATGGAGGAAGGTTGTAGATACATAGAGTAATGTGCCAAGTGCTATGACTAGTGCTCGTCCCCAAAAGGATTCATACCATCCGCATTTAAAGCTTAACCTTAGGTTTCTTCGTCATCTGCAAACTCCGGAATTCTCTCGTCTATTGCTCTCCATTGGGACCCATCGCCAGGTGTCTCAACATGTTGTCTACCTTACGGTCTTCTTTGTGCCATCGCGACAACTTTGCATGGTCCTTGTTTATGAACAGACGTTTCAGGCGTGGTATTATAGGAGCATACCACATAACCTTGGCAGGGATTTTCTTCCTGGGACGTTCTTCGCCCTCAACATCGCCAGGTCATCTCGCCGATCTTATACCGCGACGCTTTGCATACGGGCATTCATCCAAATTCTCGTAGTCCTTGCCACGATACAGATGCGATCATTAGGACATGCATGTATCTTCCGATTTCTAATCCCAAAGGGCAAACGACTGTTTTGCTTTCATGCGTAGTGGCGGGCAATTCGTTAGGCTTCTGAAGCATCTTTTTTGGATCTTGAGAATTGCCCAAATGCCTTGCTCGGATACACCATTCTCGGCCTTCCATTGTAGCAACTCGATGTTGTACCCAACTTTTTTGCCCATCTTGGCGGGACGGGTATAGTAATTTCTTGTGATCCTCTAGCATGCGGTCAAACTTAGCCTTCTCCTTTTCACTTTCGCAATCTCTTTGTGCATCACGAATGACATCACCAAGAGCATCATCTTCACGAGTGTGTCTTCGCTTTGCCTCTTCTTGACTTAGCCCATTGCAAGATCATCGAAGTCACCGTATTGAGCAATAATGTCGTTAGGGTCCAATTGTTCTTCTTCACCTTCTTCCATTATAACCTGGTTTCTCCGTGCTTGGTCCAACAAATATAGTTTGGCATGAAACCCGACTTCAACAAGTGTGAGTGAAGACTCCTTGAGCTAGAATATTCCTTCAAATTCTTACAGGGGCACATGGACAAAGACATGAAACCATCCCGCTTGTTTGCCTTTACCACTCTTAAGAAATAATGCACGCCATCAATGAACTCTTTGGAGCGGCGATCGACATTGTACATCCAATGGCGTGTCATCGTCTGCATTATATGACATATCACATAATTACTAAGTCAACAATCAATCCAAAAGGCAAACAATAACTAAGTGATTAAGCTAATTAAGAGATTAACTAATTACTTAATAATTAAATATTAAACTTATTTATTAAAACAAAATTAATATTTATTATTTTTACCCAAGAGGTTGGATCTGATAAGATAAGACTTATCTCATCAAACACCCTCAAAGCTTAACCTAACTAACACATGTAAAAGTCATTTTTCATTTATTTAAATAATTATTAAATAAGGTGAAAAATAAAAGTCTTCAGATTGATCCCAACATTTTTGTACAGATAGTTCATAGCCTAATTAGATGGCAAAACAATTTTCAGAATTTTTGGATCATTAATTTAGCCTACAAAATTCATGGAATAATAATTAAATAAATAAGCATAAAATAGGTATAAATTCAACTTTGTCCAAATAGTCTTAAAATTTTTATATGGACTGTTCACAGTGTAACTTAGTGGAAAAACAAATTTCATGATTTTTGGAAATTTATTGTGGCCTACAAAAATCATGAAAGTTCCATTTATGAATTAATTGGCAATTTTTATAACATATAAAAATTATTCAAATTTCACATTTCATATTTTTCATAATGGACGGCAGGTTAGCATCGAGGAGCTTACATGAACACGCCGGTGAATACTGTTGAGTGAATGAACGGCTCGGTGGTGGTGGCGGCAAGCATGGCGTGTCGTGTCCATGGCGATTAACGGCGTTCCGGCTCTGTGTGATTTAACGCCAAGCGGGACTTTAAATAGAAGGACATTTAGTCGGTTGGTGTTACCAACCGACTAAATCCAACCTTAGTCCAGTTGGTACTACAATCAGGGACTAAAGATTTAGTCCGGATTGTAGTACCAACCGACTAAAGGTTGACATTTAGTCCGGTTGGTAACACCAACCGACTAAAAGCTCACCACCGAGCTCGCCACGAGCCGTTGGGCGAGGGACTTTTAGTCGGTTGGTGTTACCAACCGACTAAAGATCTTTTTGGTCCGGGACGCAATTTTCTCCGAGACTATTGCCCATTTGGCGATTCGATCAAAGGTCTGTTCTGTAGTAGTGATTGCCATTGATAGCCACATCCGCATGGCCACATGCAACTCATATGTCACAAGATTTCATTGTCATCTTCACAACGACGGGCGAGTGGGTCCGTGGTGGTAGCAAACGGTATTTTCTCTTACCCACCCAGGCATGCATGTGCTTCGAGTGGAAAAGTATTTGCCCGTGCTTTGTAAGGTCCTGAACCTCTGTCGTTCCTGTGTAACAGCCCAATTATTGAATATTTTGAAACTTGCATGAATTTCTTGGATTTCAAAAACTTTTTGTTGTATTTTGAGAAATTCCAAAAGCTTGGCTTGCATTCAAAAAGGTAAATCAAATTCCTTACTCCAAATAGGAATTATAAAAAAAAAACTACAAGTTAAATAATGTGTTAAATTTCCTCAGAATTTCAAATTCAAATTCAAATTCAATTCTAAAAGTTCAAACATTTTCTCTATCTCTCTTTCTCTCCCCTCGGACCAATTCTTTCCCTGCTGGCCTAGCCTCCTTCTCTCCCCTCGGCTCGTTCCCACGCCTCGGCCAGCGCCCAGCCTTGGCCACTGAGGCCAAGGCTTTCCTCAAGCTTTTGACCTCGCGAGCCCATCTCGAGCACGCCCGCACGCCCAGCTCACTCGTGTATGCTGACATGTGGGTCCCACCTGTCAGAGCGCCTTACTGTTTATCTTCTCCCCCCGTGCGCCAACTCGCTTGCTCGTCACCCGTTGCGTCGTACGCTCGAGCCGTGTGCACCAGAGCTACGTCAGGCCTTCACCTCGAGCCTCTCGCTCCCTCTCATCTCGCCGTGACCTTGTCACCTCACTCGCGTGCCCCGTTCTCGCGCGCGTCGCACATGAGATCTTGCACCCGAGCCACCGTATCATCGTGTTCGCCTCGCCACCGCTCCTCGCTATTTAAGCACCGGCCAAGCGCGTCACCATGTTCGCCAACCTCCCCACTGCTTATTCCCCACTTTTTTCCCCTCTTCTCCTCCTCGGGTAATCAAGAACAAGCCTTCTTCCCCAAATCTAGCCGCGCACGCTGTGGTGAGTCTCGGCTTCATCATCTTGCGTGACAGGTCACCTTGACTCCCTCTTCCTCACGCCACCTCCTCTGTGCTTGTTTCCTCACAGAGACGAAATGAGTCGTCGTCGTCCACAAAGCTTGCCGAAGCACGTTGCACCGTCGTGGTCTTCTCCCGCCTTGCCCATTGAGCATTTGCCTTCATCATCTTGTGCATCTTGATTGCCTTGATCTCCTCTCTCTAATGCATGCCTCATTTTCCTGTTCTATGCACTAGAGACGCCAACAAGCCTCCATCCCTGCCGCCAGCCCAAAGCACGCAATGCCGCTGCCACATCGATCTCCTTCCTCACCTGGTTTCCAGGTGAGCCCTTGCATTCCCGTAGCCTTTTTCGTCTTGTAAACCCTCTAAGCTAGTCAATGAAGCTCATAGATGGACGTAGCGTAGCCGCACCGTTAACCTCGTTGCGCCGTCGCAAGTCGTCGTGGAAGAACTAGTTGCGTCACCGCGTTTTGAGCATTGAGTGCACGTTTAGCCAGTAGATGTTAGTCTAGACTTCAATTTCTAGTGTCTAGCCACGTTGAGTAGTTGCCCCTAACGACAGTACCGCCGCTGTCAACCTCACTGTCGCGCCGCCGCCTCGGTCCATCTCCCACCGCACCACCGTAGCCGTTAGAGTCGTTGTTTTGGGAGTTTGACATGTGATTCTATACATTGGAAATGTATTTGTAGAAATTTGGAGTTTAAACTTATTGTATAAAACTTCATTATATTGATATTCGAATTCGACCGAATTGGGTAAGCATTAGATTCGCATTCAGATTCGTTACAACATTTGATTCGTATTTGTATTCAAGAATATTCATATTCACATTTGTATTCATTTAAAAAATACAAATACAAATATGGTATGGTCACTATTCGATTGATCCGTTGTCAACCTTAGCTACGAGTAAGCGTCCTACGTACTCACAACTCACAAGAGCTTCAATTGTTTGCGGTTCTCGTTACTAACAATTGATAATGAGCACCAGTATTCACCTATTCCAAATTGGGCAGATAAAATCTGAATGAAAAATGAAAGTACGAGACATACAAAATGATATCTCATGCTTGAAATACATGATATACAAACTTACACTCATGTTGATTTCTGAGCCACCGTCTGCACTAATAACCAGCTAACATATTGCTGGAAAATTACGTAAAAAATGTATTTGCTTAAAAAAAGAAGGTAAATTACAGTTCGTAGTTCAAATTTATATGCTGCCTTCCTCAAACAAAACAATAAAAAGAGCCGGGGAAGTAGATTAAATTTTAGTACTTAGCCGAGAAGAATATAGAACTATTGATGGTGGACCGTTTACAGCTTTTCATGATGGACATATTTATCTACTTGATCACTTTACTGCTCCCCTTTTTCTATGTGACCCATTTTTTCCCTGCCTCTTATTTATTGCTGTTGTCGACCGTGAAAAGTATTTTGTAAGACAAATCCAATCACATTATTTTTATGGAGTCAATTTATAAACTTTAACATATATTGATCGATGATCAAAGTTTTAAAACCTTGATCACACGGATCCTACTTGTATTTTAGGAGACGAGGGAGTACATCTTGTAACATTAACTTTTTATATATAATTATTTAGAGGTAAGGCAGACGAACACAACCCACACACGCACAGACATGCGCATACCCTACACACACTAGGGATTTAATGGGAGGCTCCATGGCCCCCGGAGAGCATATACACGTTGTCCCACTTAATACGCGTGTGTATATATCATGATTTATTCAGGTGAGACACACCGGATTCGATCTCATGATTGAATCCGGGTGGGCTGCGTGCACTCGACAGCATAAGCCACTCGAGCTAGTTCAACTTTTTATATATATAATTAGTGTTCATAGCAAGTACAATCTAGCTATAGTTTGAACATTGGGCTGTGTGCATCCTGGATGCAGAGTTTTTCTCTTCTATTATCTAAAAAAAGCTAGAGTTTGAACACAATACTACAAGTCGTCCACGATACTAGAATTGAAAGCAGATTCTATGTCATAGGATTTGTAATGATTGAATTTAAATTTCAGTCATCATTTTCTTGTAAGGCTTCACACCATTTTTTACCAGTTTGGCTACTTTGGTGCTTTAAACTTGCTAATAAAATAGACTGTGTGCATCCTTGATGCAGAGACCGGGAGAGATTTTCTCTTCCATTATCTAAAAAAATCACATTCCTGGTGCAAATCTGGTCACTAGTGTAGATTTTTGTGTCTTATTTAACGACTTCCACACCATCCATGGGAGGGCAGCAGGCAACAAGCAGCAAGTGTAGATCACCACAACACCACACCCACCCCCTTGCTCAACAATGAAGATCAAGAGAGTGTGTCACCCATGTACATGGCAGGTACCGATGCTCCATCTCACCCACATCCTTTTGCTCGCATCCACCTCTCTGTCTACCAATGACAGCGACCTCTTGGTGCTCCTGTCGTTCAAATCCCACATAACCAGTGACCCAAGACATGCACTGTCCTCCTGGGATGCCGTCGGCGATGGCACCAACACGCCGACACCTGATTTCTGCCGATGGAACGGCGTGGCCTGCAGCAACCGCCGGCACCCAGGCCGTGTCACTGCCATACGTCTGCCGGACTCCGGCCTAGCTGGCATCATCTCCCCAGAGCTCGGCAACCTCACCCACCTCCACGTCCTTGATCTGTCAGCCAACAACCTGGAAGGTGAGATCCCGTTCAGCCTCAGCAATTGTGCAGCACTTCGTACCATGAATTTGAGCGCAAACTTCCTGTCTGGTTTCATCCCTACTCCATTGGGTCGCCTATCAAAGCTTACATTTTTCAATGTAAGCTACAACAATCTGACTGGTGAAATTCCCATGTCACTGTCCAACCTCACAGCTCTCACGATCCTTAGCATTAACAGGAACTCCTTCCATGGTCAGATCCTTAGCTGGCTGGGCAACCTAACATCATTGACTCACTTAAGTCTTGCCATGAACAGCTTCAGTGGCAACATCCCTGAAGCTCTAGGTAAGATAACTAACCTTGCTAAATTCAATGTCCAGTATAACAAGCTGGAAGGTCTTGTTCCTCCGTTGATCTTCAATATTTCTTCCATCGAAGTCTTGCAACTTGGCCACAACCAGCTTTCAGGATCACTGCCGCCCGACATTGGCTTTAAGCTTCCCAGAATAAGGATTTTTGCCACATTTGAGAACAATCAATTCGAAGGCCCAATACCAGCCTCCTTCTCAAATGCATCTGCGCTCGAATATTTGGAACTTCGTGGAAGTCGATATCATGGTCTGATTCCAAGGGATATCGGCATCCACGGTAATTTGAAGATCTTTTCGGTAGGGCACAATCAGCTCCAAGCCACAAAGCCTAGGGATTGGGATTTCCTCACATCCTTAACCAACTGTAGCAGCATGGAAAAAGTAGAACTTGAACAAAACAATCTTGTAGGTGTTTTGCCAATTACTATTACCAACCTATCTCGAGAGCTCAATTGGCTTGAACTTGGCAGAAACCAAATAGCTGGGACCATACCTACAGGGTTAGGAATGTTTCACAACCTTCAAAAGCTCACCCTTGAGGATAACCTCTTCACAGGCACCTTACCTCTGGATATTGTCCAGCTTCCCAGTCTCCAGTATCTTGACCTGTCCCATAATGGATTTCATGGGCAGATTCCACAATCATTAGGCAATATCACGCAGTTGAGCTACCTATCTCTATCTAATAACTTTCTGGACGGCAGCATTCCAACAAGTATTGGTAACCTGACCGAACTTGGATCCATGGATCTTTCCTGTAACTTATTGAGGGGCCAAACCCCACAAGAGATACTTAGCATTCCTTCCCTCACCATACTTCTCAACCTCTCCAACAATGCTCTAAGTGGCTCCATTCCAACACAGATCGGGCACTTGAACAGCCTCGGCACAATCGACCTCTCAATGAATAAGCTATCTGGTGAAATCCCAGATGCTATTGGCAGTTGTGTCCAATTACGTTTCCTATACCTCCAAGGAAATGTACTGCAAGGACAAATCCCAAAAGGTCTGAATACTTTGGGCGTGCTTGAAAACTTGGATCTCTCTAGCAACAACTTAACAGGCCCCATACCCGAATTCCTAGAGAGCATCAAACCTCTAAAGTATCTAAACCTCTCCTTCAACAACCTATCTGGTCCAGTGCCAAATACAGGGATCTTTCGCAATGCCACTATATTGTCACTCACAGGTAATAGCATGCTATGCGGTGGTCCTTCCTTCTTGCAACTCCCTTCATGCCCATCTATAGGCTCTCACCAGGCTTCACAGCATCGACTGCGTGTCTTAATCATTTGTATCATTGGAACTTTGTTCTTCTTCACATGCTGTATAACTGCATACTGCTTCATTAAGACAAGGATCAAACCGAATGTTGTTGATCAAGAAAACTTATTTCCCAATGAGAATCATGAGATAATCAGGATATCCTATGCCAAGATACGTGCAGCAACAGAATCATTCTCACCAGAAAATTTGATTGGTTCTGGAAGCTTTGGCAATGTATATATAGGAACTTTGGCTCTTGATGAGAATTTAGTTACTGTGGCAATCAAGGTTCTCAATCTTGCCCAACGAGGAGCTAGTAGAAGCTTCTTGACCGAGTGTGATACCCTAAGGAGGATTCGACATCGGAAACTTGTCAAGGTGATCACTGTGTGCAGTGCCTTGGATCATAATGGTGACGACTTCAAGGCACTTGTCCTAGAATTTATTTGCAATGGAAGTTTAGATGAGTGGCTGCATCCAAGCACAACAACAAATAGAAGGCTAAGTTTGATGAAAAGGCTGTGCATTGCTCTCGATGTTGCAGAGGCATTGGAATATCTTCACTGTCATATTGAACCTCCCATAGTTCACTGTGATATTAAACCAAGCAACATCCTTCTAGATGATGACATGGTTGCACATGTTACAGACTTTGGTCTAGCAAAGATAATGCATGCGAAGCATGCAAGCAAAATCGTGGTGGAACTGAAAGCAGCTCATTTGTAATTAAAGGGACAATTGGATATGTCGCACCAGGTTAGCGATTATTGTTTAATTAAAATTATTGCTGATGCATGTCAAAATTTTGTCTGGTCTAAAGATTATTCGTTTGGTAAATTGATAATATGGTATTTTTAGTGTGATCTAAAGAGGCAAAAAAATGTAGTGTCAATATTTTATTTAATAGTTGAGTCAAATTGTAAAGTGAAATCCATCTTTTTTTCTCTACTCATCATTATGTAGCCACTGAAGCCTTCGTTTATATATGTTGTCAGAGTATGGCTCAGGAGCTGAAGTCTCCACTGATGGTGACATATATAGCTATGGGTGTTGCTACTGGAAATGTTTACTGGAAGAAGGCCAACTGACAATTTCATCAATGGTGTGACAAGTCTTGTCAACTACGTCAAGATGGCATATCCAAACAATCTACTGGAAATATTGGATGCTACTGCAACCTACAGTGGAAACACTCAAGATATGATAGATGTATTCATTTATCCTATATTTAGACTTGGTCTAGCGTGTTGCAGGACTCCCCAAGGCAAAGAACGAAGATGGACGATGTAGTTGCTGAATTGAATGCCATAAAGAAGGCATGCGCAGCTCATATGCCTGTTCATGAATTTCAAGCAACCACCTAATCTGGGCAAGAGATGAAGTGTGGTTACTGAAGTTTGTCCACTTCTTGGCCTTGTGGTTACTGAAGGCGTGTTTTGGTGATTCTAAAGTCAACTATATTGTCACCATTTTTGCTTTCCATTTCATCTTGTACGTTGCATCCCCTGTTCCTATTTGTAACATAAAGGCGGACTATCCATGGTTTAAATATACTTTTGGGCCTCAAGTACCAAATAATACCTGCCCGATGAGTTAGTCCGTTGATGCAATAGAATCCACTTTGTTTACTTGAGTGGTGACTTCATTTGAATCATACAATCGAACAAGGAAACCCAAGTTAGCTTTTGTAGTGAGAAATAGAAATAAGAATAGTTAGCTTCCTTGTTAATTGGGTTTACTTCTTTAGAGATATATTTTATCTAGTAGAGATGAATTTTCTTAAAAATAGAGATTATTTCTTAGGAGTGTCGTCCCTGTAAAGAGACAACATTATGCAAACGTGCGCGGCCCTAAGGGAGGCATGTCCCGGTGGTGGCTGACCCATGAATCCAAGGTCGAATGAGGCGACGAGGCCCAAGAGCAAGATCGAGGCGTGGCGCTGCGCCGCCATGGGCTTACGCTTTGTAGTGGTTCGAATTTGCAAATTGGAGAAAATCCCCTTTTTGCTTCCCATCCGATTGTGAATGACCAGGCAATCAGGCGTCTCGTGAACGGCGGAAGGAGAAAGAGGACAACGAGCCCATGGGTGATGGGTCCATGCTGCCAAGTGCCAGGGGATGGAGAGCGCCGCCGCGCGTTGGCATTATGCATTTGGCACTGAAACATATGCAAAATTCAAAATTTCAAAATCAATTTGAGTTTTGATTTGATTTTTGTTTTCGTTCAAATCTCAGCAAATTTCAGCAAAATTCATCAAATCCCGCTTTCTCCTTTTGGAAACCTGCTTTGCATTCCTCGAAGGCGTCTTCTCCCCGGCGCCTTCATCCTTTGCCACCCCGTCATCGCCCTTCGTCACCCTCGCTAGTGCCGCCTCCATCCCCCGCCAGCTCCCGGCTTTGCTCCAGTGAGGAAAACGGGCCACCTCGCTCCCCTCCCCCCTCTTCAATGCGTCCCGCGCCCCAAGCCACCACACTACTACGTAAATGCTATCTTTCGGCGCTTTGATCACAGACGGTTCATCGAAACCGCTCAGATAAACACAATCTCGAGCAGCTTTTTGTTACCCACCGCCTGTGTTATTCTCGCGCTAAAACCGCTCGGAAGATGTCATATCACGAGCGGTTCATGTTCGAACCGCTCGTGATACTTCATGACGGTTCCAACATGAACCGCTCGTGATATTACCCAATATCACGAGCGGTTTGTTTTAGAACCGTCGTGATACTTCACGACGGTTCCAAACATGAACCGCTGCGTGATATTGCCCAATATCACGCACGGTTTTAGTTAAAAACCGTCCGTGATAATTAAGTCATCACAGACGATATATATAGCTCCGCCTCCCGGCAAAACAGATATAGTCTTCTTGATCTCCATATCTCTGGCGCTACAATAGGTCCATCGCGTTCCGTGTCGGTTTGAGTACATCGCTCACCTCACCGAGCCGGCTCGTCCATTTCAACAGATATTGTCGCCGAGGAGCTTGCCGCCGCCGTCGCCTCTGTTCACCGATCGACGACCCCAGCGCCTTTGACCTTCCCCGACTTTCATTGACACCTTCCTCGTGATCGAGGTGAGATATCAAGCATAAGTATCCTTTAATTTGAGTAGTTTCAGCGCTACGCCAAATCGCTAGTTTCAGCGCCCATGGGACATCACGTCGCTTGCCTCGGCCAAAGAGACCTTAGGGCCGAGAGCCACGACTATATAGCGATGCGATGTCTCGCCCTAAGCCCGCTTTGAGCTTCAAATTAATCCTACTGTTTTTAATCATTTAGTTAATAAACTATAACGAGTCTATGACATGTGGGATCGCCATAGATTTTATAAATAAAATCATGAAATAAAAATGAGTCACCGACAAGTAGGGCCCACATGTAAGTTAATAAAATCCGAAAAAATGTAAAAATGAAAAATCGTAATTATTAAGCCTCGTAAAATACGCTTTGAAAGTCATCACCCTTTTATTTATTTTCGGGGTTTTCAATCTGAACCGTGTGATGGACCGGTTGGATGTACACCGAGAACCGTGTGAGTGAAGAGTACATTAATGGTGTGTCTGCTTACAAGAGTCGCCGAGGAGGATATGTTGAATAAGGGCGGAATATATGTATTGTCCATGCATTGATGCGAGAATCAAGATGTTTAACAACCGAGCGCAGATCGAAGCTAACACTTGATTCAAGGGGTTTCAAAAGGGTTATACATGTTGGACCGATCACGGTGAAGAGCATATTATACAGAAGTCAACGATATGCATATTATACAGAAGTCAACGATATGCCGCCGAATGATGTCGATTGTGGTTCCGATTCGGATAGGTTTTGACGATGACAATCTAGATCGGATGCTTCGCGATGCGAAGGAAGCGTGATGAGAGGGAGTATGTTCAATTCGGGCGTGATGGAGGACTCAGAGAAACCTTTGTTCCCTGCCGCAAGTCGGAATACACAATGTTGTCATCCGTGCTTAAACCGCTGAAATTGAAGGCAAGCAACGGTTGGTCCGACAAGAGTTTCACTGAGTCATAGGTCTCTTAGCGGACATGCTTCCGGAGGGAAATGAGTTGCCCAAAACCACCTACAAAGCCAAAAAGGTTCTTTGTCCATTGGGAATGGAAGTAGAAAGAATACATGCATGTCCGAACGACTGTATCCTCTACCGTAACGAGTATACAAACATGCATGTATGTCCGGTGTGCAACGCATCCCGATACAAGCATAAGAAGCAATCAGATGACGACGAGGGAATCGAGGTGAAGAAAGGACCTCCTGCTAAGGTGGCGTGGTATCTTCCTGTAATTCCCCGTTTGAAGCGGTTTTTTGCGAACCCAAAGAATGCAAAACTGCTGTATTGGCACTCAGAGGAGCGTAAGAATGACGGAAAGTTAAGACACCTGCTGATTCCGCCCGGTGGAGAAACATCGATAGGAGGTTTGCGACTTCAAAAGCGAACCGAGGAATATAAGGTTTGGATTGAGTACAGATGGAATGAATCCTTTCGGTAACATGAGCAACCGACATAGCACTTGGCCCGTGACGCTCTCAGATCTACAACCTTCCTCCTTGGTTGTGTATGAAGCGGAAGTATATTTTGTTGTCGATACTTATCCAAGGGCGAAGCAACACTGGGAATGATATTGATGTGTACCTAGCACCATTGATGGAAGATCTAAAAATACTGTGGATTGAAGGGCATGTGTATGGGATGCGCATAAACGAGAGAACTTCACTTTACGTTCCTTGTTGTTCTCGCACCATAAATGATTATCCCGCCCTTGCTAACTGTCGGCCGAGTACAAAAGGCCAAAGCACAGTACTCACCGCTTAGATGATACCGAGAGTGTGTGGCTGAATCACTCGCGCAAAACCGTGTACATGCGTCATCGTGAGGTTCCTTCTTGAGGGCTCACCCATACCGCAGGATGAAGAAACAATTGACGGAGAGAAGGAGGACAGTTCGGCTCCAAGGCATTTAAGCGGAAAAGAGGTCTATGATATGGTTAAGGATTTAGATGTTGTGCTTGGAAAGGGATGTAAATCGAGGACAAGTAAGAAGAACATGTGGAAGAAGAGATCAATATTTTGGGACTTACCTTATTGGGAGCACCTAGAAGTTTGCCAACTTTGATCGACGCCATGCATGTAGATAAGAATGTATGTGATGATTTTGATTGGTCTCTTCTTCAACATTCGTGACAAAACAAAGGATGGTGTCAACGCGCGGCTTGACTTGGTTGATATGGACATCGACCGAGTTAGCACCAACAAGGACCGATAAAGGACGAATGTACCTTCCTCGCTTGTTACACTCTGTCCAAGGCCGAGAGAACCGAACTGTGCCGGTGCTTGCATGGCGTGAAAGTTCCGTCCGGTTACTCCGCCAACATGAAGAAACTTGTTTCGATAAAAGATTTGAAGTTAATTGGCATGAAGTCTCATGATTGTCATGTGTTGATGACACAAATGCTCCCTATTGCAATTAGAAGTATTTTGCCGATCAAGGTCCGAGAGACAATCATGAAGCTGTGTTATTTTTTTAACACAATTGCTCAGAAGGTCATCGATCTCGAAGGACTAGATGCTCTCGCAGACGAGGTGGTGACGACACTATGTGATCTTGAGATGTATTTCCTCCGCTCGTTTTTCGATATCATGGTCCATCTCATTGTTCATATTGTGAGGGAGATAAAGATGTGCGGGCCCGTGTTCCTACGTAGCATGTACCCGCTCGAGAGGTTCATGGGAATTCTCAAGTCATATGTGCGGAATCGATCTCGCCAGAGGGCAAGATCGTCGAAGGTTATGCTGGCCAAGAGGTCATTGAGTTACGCCGATTACATGGCTCAGTCGAACCGATAGGTGTGCCTCGATCTCGCCATGAGGGATGCTCGAGGGTATCGGGACCATCGGAAGGAAAGCAATCACTCCAAATATGGATGCGTATGCTCAAGCCCATTTCACGGTCTTGCAACACATGACCAAGTGTCTCAGATATCGACTAGCACAAGGACGTGCTTGCAATGAATCCGCCGCGCCGATGTTTGGATCACGAGACAACACAATGCATTTGTTCAACCAATGGTTGAAGGAGCGACTTGCTAGGAGCTCGTCAAGTGATATCTTGACATGGTTGGCAAAAGGGCCAACATTTACAGCTTGTAACATGGCGAGGATCGACATAAATGGGTACACATTCTATACGCAGCTCGGGATATAAAAAGCACTAACGTAGCAGCGGTGTCCGTGATAGATGCATTCAAGCCGATAAATTTGAGGAGCTCCTACTATGGGCAAATAGAGGAGATATGGGAGCTCGACCACGTGCTTTTCAAGATCCCCTATTTGGTGCCGTTGGGTCCATCTCCCACGGTGAAGGTCGACAAGTGCGGCGTCACTACCGTGGACCTCGAACGTGTCGGATACAAAGACGAACCATTAGATCAAGCTAACCAAGTTGTTCAAGTCTTCTATGTTACCGAACCGGCAAATAAGAAGCGCCACGTAGTTCTTCATGGAAAAAGGAGGATTGTCGGAGTTGAGAATGTAGTGGACGAGGAAGAATACAATCAATTTGACGAGTTGCCTCCTTTGGAAGCGGCATAAGGGTCGAGGAAGAAGAACATGACGAAACTAGCTACATACGCGTCGATCATCATGAAGGGCTAATTTTTAAAGATTAATTGAACAATGTGTGTATATGTATATACATTACGATGAATGGTTAATTTTAGTTCATTTGAGTTAATTAATTGATTTGTCTTTGTGAAATGGATGTGATTGTTTCTCAAATGAATGTGAATTGGATGTATATACATGTACTTGTTGTCTTTTCTCGCTTGTTTCAGAGGGCATGGCTAGCATTTTCGAGGCTAGCCAATAAATGATCGATCTAGATATATTAACCAATACAAAATAATATCACGAGCGGTTTGAACTACGAGATCGTCTCACATGTATATCATGCACGGTTGTTTATCAAAACCGCTCGTGCTATATGTATATCACGACGGTTGTTTATTAACACCGCTCAGGATACATCATATATCATGAGCGGTTCTAACTTAGAACCGCTCGTGATATATCATATATCACGAGCGGTTGGTTATTAAAACCGTGCATGATTCATCACATATCACGAGCGGTTGTTTATTAAAACCGCTGCGATGATAGGTATATCATGAGCAGTTCTAATTTAGAAACGTGCTCGTGATGTCCATCCCTATTTACATTAGGACTCTAGCTAGGGTTTGCTGCCCGCCACTCTCAAACGATTAAGTTTCTCAACTCCTCTCGCTCCTCCTCCCCGAGCCCGTCGCCACCGTCCTCGGCGCCGCCTCCTCGAGTCTCCTCCCGATCCCGTCCGCCGATCCTCCGGCTGACGCCGCGCCTCCTCCAAACCCAAGGCCTCCTCCTCTGAGCTGAGTGCGCCTCCCCCAAAACCCCGCGCCTCCTGCCCCGAGCCCATCAAGCCTCCTCCCTCCCGAGCCCGCGCTCCTCCTCCAGCGAGCCAAGGCCTCGACGCTCGTTGCCCAGATCGCCTCGCTCGTCGGTCTGCCGACGCCTAAAGGTAACCAATGCCGAAGTTACCGATCGACCCCACGCCTTTCCCTAACTATTTCTATCAATAATCTGTCATGGTCCTTCATGATAATTGTACATGTTTTAGGAATTTGTATTTGTTCTAGTCGATTATTCATATGGTATTTGTTTTGATATCTCTAATCGAATACATTGCAATGATAATTCTATTTCTTGTGAAGATGTCTTCCGCTCATTACGAGTCATCGCCGCCTCATGTGTCTCGATGATGCACCATCCTCGAACAATATCCAACCGCGAAGAAGAAGAGGAATATCGAAAAGGCCCACGGCCGATTTACCATCACGGAGGTCGATGCAGGACCCTATCAATCCTCGCCGAGCAGCGTCCGCATTCCGGAGAATGGTCGGAATAGTTGCACGGGAACGGGTCAAGATCACCTATGATTCGTGGAAGGTGGTGCCCGACCAGAAGCGCTATGTTGGCGGAAATTTCGCGATCGCTTGAGATCCCTAAGAACTCACCGACTCGTCGCGACGACGCAGCGTTACTAGCGCGCAAAGCGTGGAAGAACTTCAAGAGCACGCTTGTCAAGAACTACGTGGAGAAGGATCTGAAGCCGCCCTTCCACAAGTATCTATTCTTGGAAGAGTCCTGGGCCGAGTTTGTGGCGAAGAAGACGACAGATGAATTTAAGAGTGAAAGTGCGGCGCACACGGCCCTCCAGGCAAAAAACAAGCACCCCACGCACTCGGCATCGCTGGTATGCGGGTAAAGCCCCGATATGGAGGGATCAGAACAACGCAAGCGGCTTGAATCTCTCCTGCTATTTCCCGAGATCACTAATGTGCTACCGATAGTGGTTATTTGCGAGGTTATGTATTGGCCTACGGGAAGTGTACTTTCCAAACCTCAAGACCGTGAAGTGTCCCAACGCTCGTAAGATATCGAACTACCTAGTTTGTAATTACTCCATAACTTCATAGGAAGTGAAATGACATGTCGGGCTATATTGCAGATAACGCTGAGTGCACAATCTTCCCAAGGCTCATTCCAGGCAGATAGGAGAAAGATATACTCTCTGCGGCCCTAGGAAACAGTGAGCATCCGGGTCGCACGAGAGGCGCTGGTGTTTTTGTTACATGGGAACAATGGTTCCAAGCGGACTCCGGATCGTACCGGAGTAGGAAGAGAGCCAAAGCCGAGCACGATGCAAAGCTACGAGAGGATCTTCGTGCATCCCTCAGAGATGAGCTCACTCAATCCTTTGAGGAAAGGATGCGTGCGTTCGAGCAAAAGCAGATAGAGACCTTTGAGGAAAGGATTAGGGGATTGCAAATGCCAAGTCAGTTGGAAGCCCCTACCCCTACTATACCGCTTAGCCAAATTTCAAACATCCGAGTAGTCATGCGTCCAACCCTAACCCTACCACAATAGGTGATGACAGATTTTCCGTCGATGACATCCAGGTAATAATTATTATCTCTGGAATGCTCAATCCATTGATAGGCCTGTTGGAGTAGCTAATTTTGTATCGTTATGTACGTGAGGTGGCTACGGCGCAAGCTCCAAGTGAGATATGTCTCTATTGCCCTAGATCTTCGCTTGGGGCGGTGTATCCATCCGTGTCGGAGCTTTGGTGCACGGTGCAAATCTAGCGCCGGGTTTCGCAAAAGTGAATGTGGACGGTGTTTGTGCCAATTTCGAGGCCGTCATTGAAAATTCCCCAAACGATGAGGTCATGACTCTAGGCAAGCCGTTGGAATATTCATCCAAATGGCCCAAGGAGGACATCTGCCGAGCTACTCGCTCCGGTGTCAACTTCACGGGAATGTCCTGCAACGGCATCAAGTCCTCGGGACCTGACTGCACCGAAGCTACCTGCACTAACATGGCAAGGGCCCGCTGCATCACATGCATCTACACCTCGTGCTCGATCGACTCTTGTGAAGTCGACCTATACAAAGCGAGGCAGCAAGGGCAAGGGCAAATCGAAGACGATCGAGTCCTCTCATGATATCCCCTTCTTGCCGCTGGCGGAAATATAAGCCAAAGCGAGCCGTTGCTCGAGAAGTTAGACATTTCTACCCTAGGATTTGGATTGCACGAATTGCATGCATGGTACATGGAATATCCAACAAGCGGTTGATCAACGATGCTCGGGTGTCACCGTCAAGTTCAAGGAGCATCATTTTAATCACGTGTATCAAGACGCCGTCTTCACGGTGACCTTCGACGACTTGTTACGTCTCTTCAACCTCGACGAGCTCGACGTCTCAATCATACGATGTCGACAATCGTAAGTGTGTACAATCACGGTCAATGTTCGTGTAATATCGATAAATGTTATATATAACTCCTAGCTTTTGTATAATAGATACATGATCGTGAAGCCGAAAGAAGGAAATCACGGTAGGTTTCCTCGACCACACGTTGTCTCCGAGCAAAGCATCACGGCGAATGCAACATTCGTCGAGAATTACATTATAGATTTTTTCATGGCTCACCGCAACAAGGAATTCATACTTTTGCCCTACAACCAGAAGTAAGTAGTGTTGCACTACTAGCTATACTTGTTGATTTGTACTTTATAAGCAACACGAACTTAGGTTTAATGACCATGCTGACATACCATGTGTAGGTTCCATTGGATTCTAATTGTAATTATACCAAAACGAAATACGTAATATACCTAGATTCCCTCACAGAGGGCCACTCACAACTTCACAGACTATCCGAGTTTAATCATCGTAAACACATTTCCTCCATAGAAACTCTATTGTAGTCTTTCCTTCCTTTGCAATGGCTAAGGCTAACTTCTTGGAGTCACGAGGGTGTTCGACGTGTTACATGCTAAAGGATGGAATATCAAGGAAAGAACGCCGCAACATGATCAAACATTCCCGGTACTTGCTAGCTAGTACACATTAATCCTATATAACACTTCGTAGCAATGCCTCTCGAACTAACCAATTCTATTTTTGCGGTTGCCAAGTGGCCGGACATAGCGTCTGTGGATACTATGTTTGCCACAACATGCAACTACTCATCGGTTCGCGATCACCAATGATCCTCGGGTTTGTCAATCTTTCAACAATTATTTCATATATACTTACCAAATTATATAAGCCCGAATTTAACCTTCATATCGACAGTTGCGACCATCATTTGAAGCTGCGGTGGAGCAGAGCGAGCTCATAAAAATTCGATCACACCTTGCGTCATTCTGAGCAGACGGTCATAAATCCAAATGGGAGTTTCCACGGTGTAGCAGATTGAACTTGATTGAGATAGATTGAACATAATGGTACATGTGTGTAAATTAATGTACATTAATGGTTAAATTTAGTTAATTGATTTGTGAATTGGATGTGTGCTTGTTTCTGAAATGAATGCAAATTTGATGTGCTTCTGAAATGAATGCAATTTTGATGTGCTTCTGAAATGAATGTGAGAATTGGATGTGCTTGTTTCAGAGGGCATGGCTAGCATTTCTGAGGCTAGCCAATAAAGCGTAAATAGATTTAGCAATGCAAAGACTACCCGCAGACGATGCAGAGATGAAACCGTTTGTGATAGTCGAAATACCCTGAGCGATGCAGATATGAAACCGCTGCGTGATAGTTCACTATCACGAGCGGTTTTATCTACGAACCGTCTGTGGTAGTCGAATATCACGCACGGTTTTCTCTGAATCGTCTGTGGTAATCGATTATCACGCTGACGGTTTTATCTACGGACCGTGCGTGGTAGTCGAATATCACAAACGGTTTTATCTACGCCGTGCGTGGTAGTGACTATCATGCAGCGGTTGCATCTCTGCACCGTGCAGTGATAGTTTGTATTCTGAGCGGTTCGAAACCGCTCGTGATGACCATTAGCATTATCGACCCATAAACTCGGGCGGCTCACGGGCGAAATGCGTGATGGCGTTGAACCGTCTGTAAAGGCCTTTTACGTAGTAGTGCCACCTCCCCACCGCCCTGCGTGCCACGTCACCGCCAGCGCCCGCTCCGCCTGCTCGGTGAGGCACCGCCACCATGGGCTGCCCTCCCACACCGAGCCATGCTCCCACCGCCTCCACGGGGCTATAAAAGCCACCCCTGCCCGGCCTTCAACACCCACACCAAACCTTTCCCCCTCCCCACCCACCTTCGTCCCCAGAGCCGGCCAAGAGCCGCCGTCGCAGCCGTGGTTCTTCCCCAACCCGTAAGCCAAATCTCTCCCATCCAAATCCCCAACCCAAGCAAAAACCCTAGAGAGAGGAGAACCTACCTGAGTGGAGCCTCCTTGCGCCATTGCCGCCGCCACGCCTGCATTGGTTCCATGCAGCGTCGCCCTCGCTGCTTTGTCTTGTGCCGAAAGAGGCGCTATGGTCAAGGCCGCCTAAGGCCTTAAGGTCGCACGCGAGTTGGGCCGTCGGACCATTAGGCCAAATGGGCCTCAGCCCAAGATTGGCTCAAAGACCTTTGTGCGACCTTGTTCCTCACAAATCGACTTTGTTTACTCAAATCCAAATTTCAAACACTGTTCATTTGTACAGTAAATACATTTACTGTTCATTCCGAAAAATAGAATTACTATTCCAGATATTTACTATTCATTTCAGCTGAAAATAGTAAACCCTAACTACTGTTCATTAGCTGAAAAAGCATTGCTTGCTTCGGTTCACAGCCCATTTTCGTTCTTGAATAGTAAAATAGTACTATTCACCATTTGACCATATTTTCGCCCGAAACCCTAATTTGATATTATATGTCATTTTTGACCGTTTCGAGCCCGTGAGTTCATTTCTCAGCTCCGTTCAGCTATAGCAAGCCCACAATAAATCTTTCCACCTTCCTATAGTTTTTTATCTCTTTTTATATTTTTGTTGTACTTGGATCCGAATCTCAAACCCCGTTCAGTCCAATCAAACACCAGATAAATTCCCACCATCCCACACCATCTTCCTTTAAGTCTCTTTTTGATTTTATTTACTTGCTTGTCGTTCCCAGCTCATTCCTTGTCGAGCTAGTATTTTATTTGGTTTCTTTTTATTGCATTGCTTCTCGTTAGGTCACGATTTTGTCGATCAGGCTCCAGAAGACGCAGGACAAGACCAGTATCCACAAGACTTTATGCAAGAAGGCAAATCACATTCTTTGATCATTTTGAACCCACATTTCATATATTTATTATTACTTTCATTATTATATTTGTGCCAATTACTTCAATTATTCAAATAATACTTTTGAATGCCATGATAATTAGATAAATCATATTACCCTACATACAAACCTACCTAGCACTTGTAGGCCATTTTCACCTTGGCAAGCTCACATAAAATATTAGCTATAACAGCTTTGTCATACAAATGTGTTTATCAATCAAAAACAGTATTGGCAGTTCGCTAATGGTTTTGGTGGAGAGTTGAGGGTTGTGTCCAAAAAGTTGGACAGCCCAATAGACTGGTGTTAAAAGTGAGTCATCAGTGAGATCAAGCGGGTGGACAACCACGAGTTGGTGTTGGTCCATTTCCTCATTAGATGACAAGTAAGGACAAGAACCTTGTGCCAAGTGACAGACACAGAAAAACCGCTCAACCACAAGCGTGGTCATTACTCCCTAGCTTAGTACACTGCTCATCCGATTGAATATCTATAAGAATTGGGGTGGGGCAGAGTGGTCCTATAGGGACACTCATTTGGTCCACACAACGATATGAACCGTCAAACATCGAGGCACAAATTCCACCTTTGGCGGTGGTCTCCGAGGGTCATGCGAGTAATACCTAGGGTAGAGACTAGAAAGGTTGAGCGGTGGAAACACTTTGTTATCTCAGCTCGATCCATGCGCTAAAGTGTTGCGTGTATATTGCATGATGATGCGAGCATGAGATATCTTGTGGGTAAAGTTGGGCAACTCTACAGAGTGTATTACTAAAGGTATTCGAATACGTCGTGCTTTCGGTTAATGAAGCTATGTTATAGGTGATTTCAGTACATGAGGCATAAGTAGAGTTTTGGAGATGGTAAGTTGGTAATTATGGTTTGTTGAGAAAACCCTGATGTTATTATGTATTATTGTTTTACTGTTTTAAATATAAAATGTTTTAATTGTAAATTGCATCCACATATGCCTGTTAAGGTAAACCCTAAACCATCCATTGAACTCCTTGCATGTAATTATTTAGCTTTTCCATGTGGCTTGTTTGAGTACAGAAGTTGTACTCATTCTTGCATAATCTGCAAACAATCTACAGAAGAAACTAGGAAAAATGCAGAGGATCTTGATGAACAGGATTTTGGTGACCCACGGATGGCAGCGACTATTGTTATTAGGTCTCAGCCGCGCTCAAGTGTGCCTGTGGTTTGGAATTCTTTTGTCTTGTATTATATTAACTTTGGGCTTGGATGCCCGTGTCAGTGTCAAAATTGGCTGTTAAGCCTTATCCTTGTGTAATAAAATATTAGATTTTGTTGTAATCGAAAGCTTGCTTGAGACACTGCTTACTTCGTAACTGTATATCTTGGACGGTTGTGAAGAGTTTAACGTTCCCAGAATTTAGGGGAGTAACTGGCAGCGTCGCCGCGTTGTGGGCGCGTGGATTCTCCCTCTAAAGAGTTGAGCCGCCGGTGGCAGGCCTCGGCTTCGCTGTGGTTAGTGGCCGATGAGCGTTTCGGCCCAGCGGACAAGCCCATGGTAAAACAAACGGGCCTCAAGTATGGCTGGGCATATCCGTTGCATTTGACAATTCGACGGGCGTACACTATACGGTATACACTAGCATAACAAGGCTAAAATCCTCCTCTCAAATTTAGAAAAAGGTTATACTACAAGGTTTACAGAAGAAGGAATCATCTTAACGATCTATACTTCGGTTCACGACTGAACAGCCTGAAATCGATTATTGGAAGGGAAGGGAGGTCACGCGAAGGACGCAGTGAAATGCTGATCAGGACGAAATCGCGCTTCTACGGCGTGCAACTCCTGCCGTGGAAAACACTTTACACGTGGAAACCCTGGACCAACTAATCTCGCTCGAGGAAGAAAAAAATCAAATAAAAACTAAACTGACCAACCAAACCAAACCAAACCCGACGGTCTCCTCTCACGTTGTGCGCTGTTGCATACTGGTACTACATCTACATCCCGTGAGCTCCGATGAAGGCGAACTTTTAGAAGACAGAAGGCGGTCAGGACCATATGTTACTACTCAGTTTCAGCTTCCATTTTCTTTGCCCATGTAGTCCGTTTCACGTGTTGCGCGGCTTCAGACTAAGGACTCGCTTTCCACGCACATGTAGGGCCATTTTCGTGCAGTGCATTCATGCCTGGGAGTCGCATGCATGGTTTGACCATAAGCATCAGCGCGTACCAGCCTGCACTCAAGTTAACCCAAGACATCAGTGAAATCACCAAATTTGGGCCTAAGCCGATCCGGTGAAACACCTACCCATGTTGGGATGGAGAACACAGCATGCAGCAACCAACGACGAGAAGCGCTTCTGCACGCGCGCTAGCTTTCGGCAACAGCGCGGGTCGGTCGAGTGCTCCCGTGAACGTGTCACTCGGCACTGGCTTGGCCGTGGGGCCATCTCTCTTTCACCGCCCACAAAAATTCAGGTACATTTCCGTGATGGTGAAAAACAGCAGCAACAAAAAAGGGGGGTTGGGCATATGTTGAAGGACGAGCACTCGGGTGAACTTTTTTTTATTAATTAACCCTTTTTTAATTTTTATTTTAAAGTTAACCACCGGCGTACTTTATTTCCAATTCTGACCCTTTTGGTCACGCCATGGGCTGTGTCGTGACAAAACAACGCTGTCACGTCATAGGATAAGTCCGCTAAATAGCATTTTTGATCACGCCACTGGTGGTGGCGTGACCAAACTCTTCTTATCACGCTACCACCCATGGCGTGACAAGGGCTTACTGGCGTAATGGCGTTGTTTTGTCACGTCACGGGTGGTGGCGTAATCAAAGAGGTCAGAATTGAAAATAAAGTACGCCGGAGGTTAACTTTAAAATAAAATTTTTAAAAAGGATTAATTAATGAAAAAAGTTCCACTCGGGTCCTCAGAATTTGGGCGGTCAGAAAAACGTGGTGCTCGCTTTATTTCGATCGTTTCTGGGAATTGTCACCTCCCAGTGCTGACCGTCGCCTTTCCCGGCCAGGATAGTTTGGCGTGGGCCTTGGCGCAAGAAGGGCGGAGGCGGGCTCCGGAGCCAGGACTTGCTAGTGACAGAATATCCCTCTCTTGTTAATTTCACGGGGTTTCGATGGTTTGATTATTGCATACTAGTCTTGCTATTTTCGGAGTTTGATATTTCACTCCAACTGAGCCGTTGAATGTCCATGGCCGAAAACTGGTCATGCTAGGATTGGAAAAGTTGCTCTTAGTGGATGTTTGTGGCCGTGTTTGGGACGCGCGGGGGCTTTTTCAGAGACCGAAAGCTGGAAGCCACCGCGGTCCAGCTTCCCATGGCCCCCTTTCGAATTTATCCCGAAGTTGGGTAGTATTTACCCACGTTTTGCTATTCAACCAAACCCCCAACCTCCTCGCACGAAACCCTAGCGGTATCGCCTCCCCCGCCTTGCTTGCCCTCTGTTCCTTCCTCCTTCCCACCTTGTGCCTCCTCCCCACGCGCCTTGGCCTCCTTCCAGTGGCGCCGCCCCCTCCTCCGCAAGTGCCGCCACCTCTCCTCCTCCTCCTCCCGTAGCCATCCTCCTCCTCCCGCCCACGCCCTTCTCTGTCCACCTCCCGTCGCCGCCCTTCTCCGTCCTCCTCCGTGTCACCACCCTGCGCCTCTAGCCCGACCACCTCCCGACGCGCCGCCTCCTCCCCAAGCCGTTCTTGCCATTCTCCTCCTCCTCCCCGTCGCCGTCGTCCTCCCAGCGTCGGCGACCAACCCTAGCCGTTGTGGGTTGTTTTTCTTTCTTTTCGATGTAAATTAAATATTTATGTAATAATTGCTTTTGTAATATATATTTTTAATATTTTTTATTATAATCATTTGTGTAATAATTCTTTATTGTAGTAATTATCATTAATTGTTGTTAATCGCGGTAAAGGTCGTTAATTGCAGTAGTTGGCGTACATTGCGTTAATTGTCGTTAATCGCTGTAGTATAATAATTGCGGTCAATTGCATTAATTGTCGTTATCGTAGTAGTACAATAATTGTTTATTGTCATAATTGTGTCAAGTGCATTAATTGTCGTTAGTTGCGTTAATTGTCATCAATTGCTTTAATTGTGGTCTATTGCGTTAATTGTCATTAAGTATGGCCAATTGCTTGCGTTAATTGTCATCAATTGCTTTAATTGTGGTCTATTGCGTTAATTGTCGTTAAGTATGGTCAATTGCGTTAATTGTTGTTAATTGTGGTGGTTGTCGTCAAGCTGCGTTAATTGTTATTAATTGCACTAGTTCTTGTTAGTTTTCGTTAATTGCCGTCAATTGCGTTAATTGTTGTTAAACGACATCAAACAAGTCATCATTTGCCTCGGGGCATTTGGACATTCTCATCTCGAAGCATAACCGACTTATCTAAAAGATAGGCGGTCAAACACCAAACATCTTATTTCGGTTGTTCGGTAGTGCAATAAATGCGACCTATGACCAAATTAAAGCCGCTTTTGGAAAAGCTACAGCTTGTGTCAAGCAGGCCATGTATGTAGCCCTTGGAACAAACGAACGGCTCATAAATTTTATGTGAAATTTATATGGAATGGCTTGATCCACGTGAATTTAGCGAGAATTTATTATTTTATTAAAGCGAGTCAAAAAGAAGCCACCACGTTTGCTCTCAAGGGTTATAAATTCTCACGTTAATCGATGGAAAAAAGAAAGATCTACAAATCATTGTGGTGGGTCCAGATTATAACGATCTAGATTAAAAGAAAGAGTCCATGTCAAAAACAATAAAACTGAAATTGAATAAAAATAAAATCAACAATTTGATTTCCATATGAGTTCCTAAGTAAAGAGTGCGTGTCAAGTACAATAAAACTGAAATTGAAATAAAAATAAAATAAAATTAGCAATTTGATTCCCATAAAATTCCTAAGTAAAATCCTAAAAAATTATATATTTAGCTTTTGTAGTTGGGAAATAGAAATAAGAATAGTTAGCTTCCTTGTTAATTGGGTTTACTTCTTTAGAGATATATTTCATCTAGTAGAGATAAGTTTTCTTAGAAATAGCGATTATTTCTTAGGAGTCAAGTCAGGCGTCCTATAAAAGAGACAATATGTATCCATTATTAAGCAAGCAAAGATGAATAAACAAGTCCCTAGTCTCTAAAGTCCGGTTGTGGTCGTTCTCTTGGTGGCTATTCTAGATCTATTCCTACCTAATTGGTGTCCTCTTTCACCTAGCTACTGTTCTACTTAAGTCATCATTGTCCAACCTCTCTCCCGCGTATGTTTACCCTTGTTAGGCTAGTTCACAACATGAGCCGCTTTCACTTTTCATGATCAAGTCGATTGTGGCACTGAACACAAAATTCTATGTGACCCCTTTTTCTCTGCCTCTGATTTATTCTTCATTGTAGGCCTTTTGTGTGATGATGGGTTTTAAATTTCTACACACTCGAGAAAAGTCTAAATTATTAAGGTTTGTAAACATCATTGGAATAGTTCCACGACGCACAAAAAGTGACACCGTCCATATTCACATTTATTTTCACGATAGACATTATCCATTTCAAGATTTAAATTTTGATTAATCATTTCAAGAGTTTTTTTGCCATTTCAAAAATAAAATTATTTTTCACTTGTTTTTCTTGTTCAAAATAAAAGTGAATTTAAATAAATATTAAGTTGTACATTGACGTCACTGATAAATAACACATTAGCAGGTGCATGTTTAATACAACTTTGAATGAATTGCACACACAAAAAAAAGTATCGCACATACTTCCCAAAATATAAGTCATTCTTGACTTTTCACGATCTCGAGTGTAACACTTTGACTATGGTTACGGCGTGTTTTTGGTGATTCTAAAGTCAACTATATTGTCACCATTTTTGCTTTCCATTTCATCTTGTGCGTTTCATTCTGTTCCTATTTGGAACATAAAGGACTATCCATGGTTTAAATATACTTTTGGGCCTCAAGTACCAAATAATACCTGCTCAATGAGTTAGTCCGTTGATGCAGAGAATCCACTTGCTTACTTGAGTGGTGACTTCAATTTGAATCAAACAAGCTGGAACAAGGAAACCCAAGTTATTTGTCAAAAGCATCACCCTAATCAAATAACTTAAACAATGAAATCCAAATTATTAGTCAACATACAATCAACAAGTACATTGTCAAGCTGATAAAATTGTAATAGCATTGAATGTATCGAGATTTGAGTTTAATAAAGGTTGATGATGTAACTTACCCTGTGTCTACTGAATGATTGACAGGATAAATGTTTCGGGTCCTCAAAATTTAACTGTAAGGTAGTTCCAAGTCACCCTAATCACCATGAACTTAGCAAGGTTCCAAACCAGTGTTCTAAAAAGCGGTCTAGTAGGCCTGATATTAGGCCGAATAACGGGACTAGGTCTCCTCCCCGAGTCGAATATTGCAAAACGAGTAAGTTAATAGGGTTACAAGGTTAAAAGGGCCGATCATGCGGATAAGCGGGCCGATTACCGTATATTAGGCTGAATATTGTTGGAATGAAACCTTGCTCTATTTCAATGGGCCAAAGGCTAAATATACAAGTTACGTATGTAGGTAAATATGCAAAGCGCACCCTATACAAAGAGACATATAACATCTAACACCCCCCTCAAACTCATGGTGGTTCAACAACACAGTTTGGAGAGGTAGAAGTTGTGCTTGGCTCGAGTATGTGCCTTAGTGAAGAAATCGGCTAACTGAAACAACGAAGGCGCATACTAAAGAGCAATAACTTGGTCCTGCTCTCGCGATTTCATTCTGAAGCATCTACTCCAATATTCTTGGTGAGCTCATGCGTCCTTTCGATCTCGAGCAATGCTAATCACACCAAGATTGTCTCGATAAGATTGGAGTCGATTGTAAAAGCCAAACACGAAATCCTCAAGTAGGCACCGAAGCCAAGTGATTTTAGCTGTCAACGCCGCCATGGCTCGCAACTCAGCCTCAACACTCAAACGGGAAACGACAGTCTGCTTCTTGGTCTTGTAGGTAATCAGAGACGAGCCAAGGAAAACACAATAAGCGTAAAGAGACCGGCGATCGGAAGGATTGCTAGCCTAGGTCGCATCGTCAGTACGCTGAAGTTGCAAAGGGTTGGAGCAAGGAAAGAAAAGGTGACGACATATGGTCCCGCGAAGATATCTCGGAACACGAAGAATGTGACTGTAGTGGAGCTGGGTGGAAGCAGAAATAAACTGACTCATAATGTGAATAGGGTGAGAAATGTCAGGTTGAGTGATCCCAAGGTAGACAAAGCTCCTGACAAGACGGCGGTAGCAAGTGGGATCCTCAAGAGGCTCCCCATCAGTGGGCCGAAGGTGAATATTAAGCTCCGTATGAGTGTCCACGTGCGCTGATCAGTGAGAAAGCAAGGATATCCTTAATGTACTTCTCCTAGGAAATGTAGTAGCCCTCAGGCGTAGAAGTGACCTCAATCCCAATGATACTTTTTAGAAAATATCCTTCAGAAGATCATTCTTAAATGAGAACCTGGACCAGTGGGTTAATTTGGTTGCAAAATGTTCTTTGCAATTTACTGATGGCAAGGATACAATCAAATGGATATAAACTCAATCTGGTTTATATTTTCAAAAGGGATATAAACTCGGTTCACTCCTTGTATGTAGCCTTGGTGAACTTTAATATTTCCATTCCTCATAAATTCATTTGGAAAACTAAGCTTCCTTCGAAAATCAAAGTCTTCATGTGGTATGTCGTAGAAGGGGTCATCTTAACCAAGGATAACCTCTCAGAAACAAAGCTGGAAAAAGCGTGATAAATGGTTACATTTTTGTTCTTCCCATGAAACCATTGAGCACATTTTTCTTAAGTGACCTGTTGCTCATATGTTTGGAATGTGGCTATCTGGGTTTTGGGAAATCTATTTAGCAACAAATGTGGCTATCTCGGTGTTGCTATCGCAAGGCGTGACTCATTCTTGCTTCCCTCATTGGTGTTTCTTCCTTTCATTGTATCTTTTCTTTTTACTGTTTTCTCCTACTTTATCAATGAAAAAGGCGGTCCTCCTGCCTCTTCGTCGAAAAAATTTTTAGCAACAAATGTGTGTGGGAATAGCGCACATCTTTGGGCCATTTGGTGAGCTAGAAATCTTGCGTGTTTTGAAAAGAAGTGGCCTTCACATCCTAATCAAATCATTTTCGCGATGTGCCATTGGCTCAGACTTGGAAAATCTTACAGGACGGGAAGGCGTGCGAGCTTGGAGTGGGCGCAAAGAAGATGGAATGGGTGGCTCTTCAAGTCTTCAGCTGTTCATGAGGATGGAGCAATATGCTAGAAACTAAAGAAGGACGTTTGAGAATTACGAAGTCAGTAGTGCCCTTTTGATATCTTGGATGTGTCTAGACTTAGGTCCGCATTGTTTACGCTTTGAGTCTTTTCTTATGTTAGCTTCAATGACTCTTTGGGTTAGAAAGCAGTAACATCCGTTTTGGCTTACCTCCCAGACGGCTTCCTCCTCTTTCTCTCTGTGTGTGCACGCACGGTCATCTTCTTCTCGTTTTCCGTGGCCGACGCGCGCTATGCCAAGACGCTCACCAGCTCCTCGCCGCCACCTACTCGGCATGGTCGCGTCGCCGCTTTCAAGAAGCAGCAGCAGCAGCCGCAGATCACCGCTCCGCCGCTCGCCTTGTCTTGTCGCCACTAACCCGTCGCGTCGTCGCCACTTGCCGCTCATGCCGCGCGTGCGCTCGCGTCACACACGCACGCTGCGATCGCAGAGTCGCCTCGAGCCGCGTCCTCGCCGGCGCTTCTCCGCGCCAAGACGCGTCCTTGCTGCCTCGGGACCATGCAGCGCCGGACCGAACCCCCTCGTCCTCCGCGCCATGGCTCCCTATAAAGCTCCTCCTCCTTGCTTGACCTCCCACGCCGCCCGAGCTCCGTAGAAGTCGAGCAGAGCTGGCCGCGCCCTCTCTCGGCCGCGCTCAAGGCCTCGCGCCTCGCCGTTCGGTGAGCCCGCCTCGCAGAACGCGTCCACGAGCATCCCCGCGACGCCAGATCCCAACCCCACCTCCTTCGCCGTCCCGTCGCCGAGGTGAGCCGCGCCGCTCCTCCTCTTCCTCGCCTGGTGGCTGCCGTCGTCGGCCGCTCCGCCTCGCCCGAGCCGGCCGACCACCGCTAGCCTCCTCGCACCATCGGTGCCGGTGTGGCTGCCGCCAAGGCGCCCGCTCCGCCGCCTCCGCTGTCTTGCATGCCGTGAGTCGCCGCCATCCACGCCATGCATGCCATCCACGCCGCGCTGCCTCCTCCCCGCCACCACCCACCTCCACGGCCGCGCCCTCCGGCGACCTCATGCCGCCCGCGCCCGCCTCACCCGAGCACCTCCTGCTCCTCGCTTTTCTTCTCTGAAGCAATGGAGCCTGAGCAATGAAGGAATTGGGGATTTATTTGGGAATTGAGGGCCCCACATGTCATTTGCTAACCACCTCCCCTCCTTAGGCTGCCAAGTGGGCCCCCGCGCTCCACTATTCCCGTGGACCGGCCTGGTCCAGTGCGCATAAACTAGGCCCATGCACTGTGCCGTGGACCACAGTTTATTCCCCTCTTTTTCTAAATCCTTTAACCTCCAAAAATTCATATCTCCTCCATTTTAACTCCAAAAATTATGAAATAAATTTCTAAAAATTTGTTAAATCAAGATCTTGCTAATGGCATAGGACTTGATTAATTTGGAGTTTATTTATTGTTCCTTATTTATTTATTTGCTCTCTTTGCCGTTGTGTCTTTTTAGGTATTGACGCCTCGATTAGGATTGAAGACTAGGTGACCCTCGAGTTGATCAAGACCAAGACTTCCAAGATCCCTAGCATTTAACCAAGGCGAGTCAATACTTTGACCATATTGATCCTACATTTTATGCAAATTATATTCGTTTAAATTAGCAAAATTGCATGCGTTATTTCTTTATCAAATGTATGTTAAAGCTTAAGGTAATTAAATACCCACTTGTTGATTAATTAAATTAATATGCCATCCTTGATAACTTGAATCCATTAATCCTTGTCACCCTAGTAACTATATGGTAATACTAGTTATAGGTTGTACTTAGCTTACATGCTAGACTTTTTAAGTCCGGGTATTAAATACCCCAATCATCATTTCCTCAAACATAAAATGTTTTGGGTAGTCATTGGTGGTCCATTGGCTAAAGGATTGTGAAAATAAATTGGTTTACTCCTCAAAACCCCTATTGCTAGTTCATGTCAGGCGGATGGTGAGGTGGTGGGTGCTCGAGGAGCACATGGTTGGTTGGCTTGTGGAATGAACCGCCCAGATAACCCTAAGGACTTAATCTTGTCACGACCTCCGTGTTAAACAAGTACAACCACAAGTCCGCAAAGTGCAACTTGGCTTAGTAAAGTTATTGAACCTTGAAGTCATCTCTTTGGAGGATCGAAGAACATACAAGTCGGAGATGCTCGGCTTGGAAGGACACCAAAAGGTGAAGTTACCGCGCTAGACGCTAGCGTTGTGGCGGGGCAGGCTTAGGCGTTGTGGTGAACATCCCGCACAACATATGGGCGTAACCCGTATGGGTGGATTGATGGAAAGGCGAGATAGCTAGAAAGGTTCTTGTGATTATCGCCCAACTACATGACTACGGAATCATGTGGGGTAACGGGTAGACTATCTCTTGTGGGTAAAGTGTGCAACCTCTGCGAGTCTAAAAGCTGTTTAAGCAGTAGTGCCTCTGGTCAAAAGCGGACATGGGAATCATAACTTGACTTAGTTCTATTTCAAACAACTTTGTGGGAGGTATGGAAAATGGTGGAAGGGCTCACCTAGCCCTGTTTTGGATTTTTGCCTGAGTCGTCGAGCTCAGTGGTTGTGATTATTGGAGGCCGCTCCAATTAAAAGGATGCATTAGTAGAGTTTCCGACGGATGGATTCTCTACTAAAATAATTTTGCACATGCTCTCTTTATAAAATGCAAATTTTGTTAAAATGCTAAGTGATAGGACTTTGTAACTATGATATTTGAAAACTTGCTTTTGCAAATAAAAGAACCCGAAGCCATCCTTGTTAAGCCTTGTATATATATAATTGCATTGTGTGTTGGCTCATGAAAGCACTGTAGTAGTGCTCATTCTCGCTTCTCCCCAACCCTTGAGATAATGAAGGCGATGGAGACTCGCCTTCTCTGACGGCCCAGAGATGATGGACAAGACTACTGACGAGGAGTAGTATAGTACGTAGTTTAGGTCTCGCCAGTCTAAGTAGACTCGTTGGTACTTCGTACAACCGATATTATCTAACTCTTGGTTAATATCCGTCAGTACATGTGTCACCCAGTCACTTGCATGTGAGATGAGCCCTACCTCCCCTTTTGCTTCATTTGTAGACTTGAGTCGTTCTTTTGTAATGTAATATATTTGGCCTTGTCGGCCCTTTTGTAAACTTCGACCCGATGAGGTCTATGTTACCCTGTGTTGTAATATATTTGTTTGATTTACGCTTGTATGAATGAATCGACAATGTGTCTTGTGAAGTGCTAGCTCTTGATCCGAGGAATAGCACGAGTGATTTCACAGAGGATTTGGATTTTAAATCCGGGTCCGGCAGAGTCGGTATCGAGCATACTGTTGTAGGACCCTAGTTAGATTGGTCGATTGCCTTAAGGACTTGGATCTTATTTTTTAAACCTAAGAAAAATTTTATCAAAATATAGAGTATTTATTACTTCTACTAATCATTCCTAGTTCCTTACTCATCTCTATTCTCATTAAGTGTTACTAATCTCTTCTCTGTTTCAAAATTTGTAGATGACTTCTTCTCCATTTGCTTGGCCCATGGGACCATAGCTCACATGGAGAGCATGGACGCCGGTTTCACCGAAGCTCCTTCGCCATTCTTTGGTGCAACTTGGTTTCATCCACCCTCCAATCTCTGAGGGGATGACGAGGTCATGGCTCACGAGTCCTGTGAAATGGAGGTCTTCCTCTATCCTAGGACTGGCGAGTTCGTGGCTCATACCTTCCAGGCCGAGGCCCCTCGTCGCCGCATCCCCGACGCCATCCAGGACGCAGCCCGTGTCGCCATCACCCGCCTGTGTTGGATACACGAGGACCTCCTGCGCGGATCCCCGTTCTCCTTCTTTCCGTACCTTCCCGACAGAGAGCGCTTCCCGGAGTCCTTTGTCGCCATCGACAACGAGCCCCGCCGACCCACAGTGCGGTGACCCAGGCGATGGTTTACAGCATCCACTCCTTCACCGACGAGATCCGCCCACTCGGGCGCTTCGCCGGCGGCAGCTCACTCCGACACCCTCGCGCCTAACCGGAATAGGAGTGATGAAGCCTCTATCTTTGCCAGATGGGAGAGACACCGTCACTACGGAGAGACGCCAGACTTGCAGAGGTGGCACGTCTCACCGCCGCTCTTCGCGGCGCCACTTCCGCTCGGCTCGGCCAGCCCGGCTCGATCCCTCCTCCGGCCTTCCCTTCCAAAGAATACTGACGCGCAACCAACCTCTTCGCCCCCGAGGAGCCCGCACCCGGATGACTGCGCGCAAGAGCGCGGCGACGCCTAATCTGCCGCCCTTCGACGACCTTCTAGTGTTCAGGCGTGGACGCAGCCCCAGCCGTTCATCGCACATCAGCCCGAGTCATTCTGGCTCGTCGAGCTTCAGCCAGAGCCGCTCCCGCTCCGAGTCCCCGATGGAGTAGTTAGGATGGTCTAGGTTAGCCGGTAGTGCTTGCTTGGCAGTATTTTGGGTTGCAAGCACTTTTGCCCTTCCTTTTGTAGACGAAGTGCATGTATCCTGTGTCATGACTTAGCTTAGCATATAAGCTTTGTTTGTGAGTCATGTAACACTTAACCCCCATAATATAATGCAGCCATTCTAGGCTTTGTATTGTACTTATTTGATCTTCTCGTTTGGTTTATGTTCTTCTGTGTGTGCCTTAGAGGGCTAGTGAACCCTCATATACCCCTCTCGGTTCTCTCTAGTTCTAAGTCTCGCTTTTTCTTTAGGATGCCGCCAAGAAGAGCCGGCCTTGACCGCGGAGCTTTACAAGCTGGCCAGGCCGTGGTCGTGGTCGTGGTCGTGGACGAGGACAAGAACTACCTCCCCACCACCAGCTCACCGACCATGGCACAAGTGATCTTTGCTTGAGACTCAGATTCTCGGGCTTTGCTCAACAATCAAGATTCGGGACACTAGGCCGCCACTCCAAACTCGGCCGACTTCCTAAGGACAAGACGTCTCACTTTTGAAGCGACTAATGAACCTCTTGAAGTCAAGATTGGCTCGGGGATACCAAAAAAAGCTTAGACTTGCCGTTGCTTCGATGCGGATAAGGTGGACTTTGCTACCCACCGGCTAAAAGAAGTCTTTGCCATTGCATGGTGGGAGAATTACCTTGTCGCTAGAAGTAGTGAAGGACCGAAGATGAAGAAGAAGATGCAGCAACAGAACCAGAAGTAGTGGGATCCACGAATGGAGAACCAGCAGCCCCCGCTGTTGAAGTCATGGAAGAAGAAGTTGTTGAAACACCTCTTGTTGAAAATGAACCAGCTTGGCAGCCAGTTCCTTGGACGGAATTTAAAACTGCCTTCAGAACCAATTTTGTGCCAGCCGGTACCATGAGACTAAAAAAAACGAGTTTAGAACTCTTAAACAAGGACATATGACGGTCAACGAGTATGTCACTAAGTTTACCTGACTTGCGCCTCGCCCCCAATGGCGTGGTGATGAGGAAGAAAAGATAGACCGCTTTGTGGAAGGTATGCGAGTGACATGCGTGGAAAGCTTATCCTCCATGACTATGCCAACTTCCATCGGTTGATCAACAAGGCCCTCTTCTTTGGAAAATGAGAATAAGTTAGCGAAACTAGCGCAAGAGGAAGATGCCTTTCGTAAATCGCAAGGAAGCTTTCACGAAGTCAACATTCGGGGTAGTTCTTCCTTTAGATCTTCGCCGCCACACCTCGTAAAAGTTCATCTCCAAGGCCCCAAGGAAGTGGATTCCGCACTCTCCGCCCTCTATGGACACCCCCACACACCAACCTGAAGACAAATCTCCTTTGCTTTGCTTATGGAGAAAAGGACACTTTGCCAATCGGTGCCCTCATCGCGACAACCCCGCCTCAAAGAACAACCCAGGGCGCGCAATTCAAGGTCGGACCTCGGCTCAAGAAGAGCCACCAGACTTCTCAAGCTTCAAGGTCTACCCCATCGCAAAGTCGTGGCCGTGTGAATCATGTCACCCGTGAGGAGGCACAAGATGCCGCAGAGTGCTAATGGATGCGTTCTCTGTTAATTGAGACCAGCACAAGTTTTATTTGATTCTGGAGCTTCGTACTCTTTTGTTTCAAGAAAGTTTGTTGAAAGGCTTAAGTTGCCGACCTATAAGTTAAAGAAACCCGTGGTACTTAGTTCACCCGGGGGACCCCTATATGCTACTTTAGTTAGTCCCAGAGTAGAGATTGCTTTGGAAGACTCTGGATTCCTAGCCTCCCTTCTAGTGCTAGAATCTCAAACACTGGATATCATCCTAGGGATGGATTGGTTGGCCGCGTATCATGGACTAATAGATTGCGCCAACAGAAAGTGGTACTTGCCAAAGACCACGAAACCACAATAAGGATTAGTGTGGATCGTTCCTCTCCTTTGGTTCGAACAATCCACCATCTTGGAGAGATGTCCCTAGAGACAACGCCTGTAGTCCAAGCTTACCCCGAAGTCTTCCCAGAAGAATTGACAGGCATGCCCCCTGACCGAGATATCGAGTTTGTGATCAACTTGAAGCCGTGGGCGGCCCCAATTGCCAAGAGACCATATAGGATGGCGGCGAACTTGAAGAGTTGAAGACACAACGAAGACTTTCAAGAGAAAGGATTCATTAGACCTAGTTCTTCTCCACAGGGTTCGCGATTCTCTTTGTGAAGAAGAAAGATGGTTCCGCCAGATTGTGTGTGGATTCTGAGCCCTCAACGAAGTGACCATCAAGAACAAGTATCCCTTGCCCGCATTGATGACTGTTCGTCGGTTGACAGAGGAGCAGGTTTTCTCCAAGATAGACTGCGGTCGATACCACTGACTCAAGATCGGGAATGAGGACATTCCCAAAGCGGCCTTTTACCACCCGGTATGGCTTGTTTGAGTTCACAGATCATGTCGTTTGGCTTGACCAATGCGCATGACCTACTTCATGAATCGATGAACGAGGTATTTATGGAATACGGACAAGTTTGTAGTCGTGTTCATAGGCGACATCTTGATCTATTCAAGACCAAGAAAGAGCATGCGAACACCGCAATTGGTCTGGAAAAGCTTAAAAACATGAGCTCTATGCCAAGTCTGATAAATGTGAGTTTTGGCTTGAAATCAGTTTCCTCGGACATATTGTATCCGGGAGGAATAGCGATTGATCCGGCCAAGGTAGAAGCCGTGATGAATTGGAAGCTTGACCTACATCGATATGAAGTTCGTAGTTTTCTCGGTTTAGCGGGATACTCTGGGCGCTTCATAGAAGGATTCTCAAAGCTCTCCAAACCAATAACCCATTTGCTTAAAAGGAAAAGAAGTATGAATGGTGAGGCTTGTGAGAAAAGTTTCGAGAATTGAAGAAGAAATTGACTTACGCACGGTATTAACCTGCCGGACATTCATCAAGACTTTGAAGTCTACTGTGATGCATCACGCCAAGGTCTTGGATGTGTGCTTATGCAAGGAGGAAAAGTTGTAGCTTATGCATCCAGACAACTTCGCCCTCATGAAGACAACTATCCAACTCATGACCTGGAGTTAGCAGCAGTAGTGCACGCCCTCAAGATTTGGCGGCATTATTTGATTGGAAATCATTGTAATATCTACACGGACCACAAGAGTCTCAAGTACATCTTCACCCAATCCGATCTCAACCTTGGGCAAAGAAGATGGTTAGAGTTAATAAAGGATTACAACTTTGATGTCCATTATCATCCGGAAAGGCTAATGTGGTTGCTTAGATGCATTAAGCCGCAAGTCATACCGCAATAATGTTATGATTCAAGAACACCAACTTTGAGCTCTATAAGGAATTGAAGCCCTCAACCTTTGTTTGATAGAGCAAGGTAACCCGAGATGCCATGGAAGCACATCCAACTTTAGAAGAGCAAATCAAGGCCGCTCAAAAGAACACCACAGGTCCAAAGATTCAAGCGTCTCATGGCTAAAGGAAAAGCCCCAAGATGATCGAAGATCGACAAGGAATTCTATGGTATGGGACCGTCTCTTTGTTCCCCACGGAAGGAACTCAAGGATTTAATTCGAAGGAAGCCCACACTCGATGTATACCCTACATCCAGCGGTACAAAGATGTATCGGGACATGAAGATTTTGTCTTGGTGGCCACGCATGAAAAGAGATATCGCCGAGTATGTAGCTTTGTTGTGATGTATGTCAATGAATCAAAATTTGAACATCGAAGCTTGCGAGGATTGCTTCAACCCTGCAAATTCCCCAGTGGAAATGGGAAGAAATTGGAATGGATTTCATTACCGGTCTACCCCGAACCAAGTCCGGATGTAACTCAGTATGGGTTATAGTGGATAGATTGACCAAAGTAGCCCATTTCATTCTAGTAAAGACAACCTACAAGGGAGACAAGTTAGCCGAGCTATACATGGCTCGTATTGTGTGTTTACATGGAGTACCCAAGAGGATAGTCTCCGATCGAGGATCTCAATTCACCTCGCATTTTTGGGCTAGTTGCATCTTGCCCTTGGAACACACCTTGATTTCAAACCTGACATATCACCCATGAGACCGATGGTCGACAGAAAGGACAAACCAGATTTTGGAAGACATGCTTGAGCTTGTGCTTTGGAATTTACAGTAGCGGGAAAAGTGTCTACCGTATGCGAGTTTGCATACAATATGAGTTATCGATCAAGTTTGAAAATGTCCCCATTTGAAGCACTTTATGGGAGAAAGTGAGAACCCTCTACATTGGTCGAGAATCGGTGAAGGATATATATTTGGACGGGATACCCTCAAGCAAGTCAAGAGAAAGTTCGACTAATCGAGAGATCGCCTTCAAAATTTGCTCGATCATGACAAAGAGTTATCTTGACAACCGTCGAAGGAAATTGACTTTTGAAGTTGGAGACGCTGTATACCTCAAGGTATCCCACTTCGTGGAACTTCGAAGATTTAAAGTAAAGGCAAGCTTGCCCCAAGATATATAGGACCGTTCGATTACCGCCGGCGTGGGAAGTAGCCTATCGCCTAGAACTACCTGGAACATTTGTCGAGAGGTTCTAGCGTGTTTCCGTCTCGGCTCAAGAAGTGTCTCGAGTACCAAGAAGCGAGCGCTGTTGAAGCCATCGCCCTTCAAAGCAAGATCGACTTATCGAGCATCCGATCAAGATCCTCGGCGTCATCGAGAAGCGAACAAGGCGCCAAGTCTTCGCCTTTGCAAGGTCGATGGAGTCACCACTCGGCCAAGGAAGCCACACAGGAACGCGAAGATCAGCTGAAACAAGACTACCGTTCTGTTCTCGGGCGGTTCGAATCTCGGGTCGATTCCGTTTAAGGTGGGTAGGATTTGTAACATCCGTTTTGGCTTACCTCCCAAGACCGGCTTCCCCTCCTCTTTCTCTCCTGTGTGTGCACGCACGGTCATCTTCTTCTCTGCGTTTTCCGTGGAGCGCGCCGCTATGCTTGCGCCGCTTCACCAGCTCCCCGCCGCCACCTACTCGGCATGGTCGCGTCGCCGCGGTCAGTCGCAGCAGCGGCAGCGGCCGCGATCCACACTCCTCCTGCTCGCCTTGTCTTGTCGCCACCAACCCGTCGCGTCGTGCCGCCACTTGCGCTCTGTGCAGCGCCGCGGCGCAGGCGTCACCTACACGCGCTGCGATCCATGAGCCGCCTCGGCCAAGACGTCCTCGCGGCGCTTCCTCCGCGCCAGCGCCTTGCGTCCTTGCTGCCTCGGGACCATGCGGCGCTCGGACCGACCCCCTCGTCCTCTCGCGCCATGGCTCCCTATAAAGCTCCTCCTCCCCGCTTGACCTCCCACGCCGCCCGAGCTCGGTAAGTCGAGCAGAGCCGAAGCGCGCTCTCCTCGGCCGCGCCGCCTCCGCGCCTCCTCGCCCGTTCCGGTGAGCCCCGCCCTCGGAATCAGCGTCACGAGCATCCTCACGGCGCTTGAGATCCCAACCCCACCTCCTTCGCCCGCCCCGTCGCCGAGGTGAGCAGCGCCGCGCCTCCTCTTCCTCCTTGGTGGCCCAAGTCATGAGCCGCTCGCCTCGGCCAGCCGCTCGCCTCGCCCGAGCCGGCCCGACCACCGTGGCCTCCCGCACCCGCCTTGCCCGGTCTTGCTGACCCCGCCAGTGGCCCGCCGCCGCCTCGCCCGTGCTTGAGTCGCGCCGCCGCACATGCGCCGCCTGCTCCTTCCGGCCCCGCCGCCACCTCCCACCCTGGCCTCCTCCAGCGACCTCGCGCCGCCCGCCCGCCGGCCGCCCGGCCGCCTGCCACCGCGGCCGCCTCCACCCGAACACCTCCCGCCCCCCCTGTTTCTTCTCTGAAGCAATGGAGCCTGAGCAATGAAGGAATTGGGGATTTATTTGGGAATTGAGGGCCCCACATGTCATTTGCTAACCACCTCCTCCTTAGGCTGCCAAGTGGCCCCAGCTCCACTATTCCGTGGACCGGCCTGGTCAAGATCTTGCATAAACTAGGCCCATGCAGCAGTGTCAGTGGACCACAGATTTATTCCCTCTTTTTCTAAATCCTTTAACCTCCAAAATTCATATCTCCTCCAATTTAACTCCAAAAATTATGAAATAAATTTCTAAAATTTGTTAAATCAAGATCTTGCTAATGGCATAGGACTTGATTAATTTGGAGTTTATTTATTGTTCATATTTATTTATTTGCTCTCTTTGCCGTTGTGTCTTTTTCGGTATTGGCCTTGGATTAGGATTGAAGACGCCAATGACCCTCGAGTTGATCAAGACCAAGACTTCCAAGATCCCTAGCCTTTAACCAAGGCGAGTCAATACTTTGACCATATTGATCCTACATTTTATGCAAATTATATTAGTTTAAATTAGCAAAATTGCATGCGTTATTTCTTTATCAAATGTATGTTAAAGCTTAAGGTAATTAAATACCCACTTGTTGATTAATTAAATTAATATGCCATCCTTGATAACTTGAATCCATTAATCCTTGTCACCCTAGTAACTATATGGTAATACTAGTTATAGGTTGTATAGCGACATGCTAGACTTGCTTAAATCTTAGGGGTATTAAATACCCCAATCATCATTTCCTCAAACATAAAATGTTTTGGGTAGTCATTAGTGGTCCATTGGCTAAAGGATTGTGAAAATAAATTGGTTTACTCCTCAAAACCTCTATTGCTAGTTACATGCAGGCGGATGGTGAGGTGGTGGGTGCTCGGGGAGCACATGGTTGGTTGGCTTGTGGAATGAACCGCCTAGATAACCCTAAGGACTTAATCTTGTCACGACCTCCCGTGTTAAACAAGTACAACCACAAGTCTGCAAAGTGCAACTTGGCTTAGTAAAGTTATTGAACCTTGGAAGTCATCTCACTGGAGGGGATCGAAGAACATACAAGTGCGGAGATGCTCCGGCTTGGAAGGGACACCAAAAAGGTGAAGTTACCAGCTGAGCTAGATGTTGTGGCCGGGGCCAGCTGCGCTAGACGTTGTGGTGAACATCCCGCACAACACATGGGTGTAACCCCGTATAGGTGGATTGACGGAAAGGGCGAGATAGCTAGAAAGGTTACTGTGACGATCGCCCAACTACATGACTACGGAATCATGTGGGGTAACGGGTAGACTATCTCTTGTGGGTAAAGTGTGCAACCTCTGCGAGTCTAAAAGCTGTTTTAAGCAGTAGTGCCTACTGATCAAAAGCGGACATGGGAATCATAACTTGACTTAGTTCTATTTCAAACAACTTTGTGGGAGGTATGGAAAATGGTGGAAGGGCTCACCTAGCCTGCTTTTGGATTTTACTGAGTCGTCGAGCTCGATGGTTGTGATTATTGAGGCGCTCCAATTAAAAGGATGCATTAGTAGAGTTTCCGACGGATGGATTCTCTACTAAAATAATTTTGCACATGCTCTCTTTATAAAATGCAAATTTTTTAAAATGCTAAGTGATAGGACTTTGTAACTATGATATTTGAAAACTTGCTTTTGCAAATAAAAGAACCGAAACCATCCTTGTTAAGCCTTGTATATATATAATTGCATTGTGTGTTGGCTCATGAGCACGGTAGTAGTGCTCATTCTCGCTTCTCCCCAACCCTTGAGATAATGAAAGCGATGGAGACTACGCCTTCTACGACGGCCCAGGAGATGATGGACAAGACTACGACGAGGAGTAGTATAGTCTGTAGTTTAGGTCTCGCCCAGTCTAAGTAGACTCGTTGGTACTCGCGTACAACTAATATTATCTAACTCTTGGTTAATATCCGTCGTACACAGGTCACCCCAGTCACTTGCCTGTGTGAGATGAGCCCTACCTCCCCTTTTGCTTCCGCTGTAGACTTGGTCGTTCTTTTGTAATGTAATATATTTGGCCTTGTGCGGCCCTTTTGTAAAACTCGACCCGATGAGGTCTATGTTACCTGTGTTGTAATATATTTGTTTGATTTACGCTTGTATGAATGAATCGGCAATGTGTCTTGTGAAGTGCTAGCTCTTGATCGAGGAATAGCATGATGATTCCACAGAGGATTTGTATTTTGAAATCGGGTCCGGCAGAGTGGTATCGAGCATCATTGTAGGACCCCTAGTTAGATTGGTCGATTGCCTTAAGGACTTGGATCTTATTTTTTAAACCTAAGAAAAATTTTATCAAAATATAGAGTATTTATTGCTTCTACTAATCATTCCTAGTTCCTTACTCATCTCTATTCTCATTAAGTGTTACTAATCTCTTCTCCTGTTTCAAAATTTGTAGATGACTTCTTCTCCAGCTGCCGGCCCATGGGACCATAGCTCACATGGAGAGCATGACGCCGGTTTCACCGAGCTCCTTCGCCATTTCTTTGGTGCAACTTGGTTTCATCCACCCTCCAATCTCTGATCGGATGGCGAGGTCATAGCTCACGAGTCTGGGAAATGGAGGTCTTCCTCTATCCTAGGATCTGGCGAGTTCGTGGCTCATACCTTCGAGCCGAGGCCCTCGTCGCCGCATCCCGGCGCCATCAGGGGACTTGGCCCGTGTCGCCATCACCACTTTGTGTTGGATACGAGGACCTCCTGCGGATCCCGTTCTCCTTCTTTCCGTACCTTCCCGACAGAGGCGCTTCCGGAGTCCTTTGTCGCCATCGACTGAGCCGCGACCCACAGTGCGGTGACCCAGGCGATGGTTTATCTACATGATGTATTTTGAAGTTTATCTACATGTACACATAAATAAATTCTAGAGATTGTCATTGTTCAGCTGTGAAAGGCGGATTAGCTGTGACAAGCCCGCAAGAGCGCGAAAAAGGAAAAAACAATAAATCTGAGGCCACACAGAATCAAGTAAGAAGGATAGAAAACCGAAAAATCCGGCGAGAATTCACGGAGGAAAAACTCCTAAGAAGAAGAAAAAAATATGCAGATCCAAGCGGATCCAAGGAAAAAATATATCTTGTGCGTATTAGAAGAAGGAGCAAGGAAATAACATATCTAATAATAGGTAAATAAAGTCTAGCAAGTTAGAATTGGGTGACAAAGAAGATAAAATATCTCGGTGAAAATCAACAAAACCAAGGACAACGGCTAGAGAGTAGGAAGTAAGAATAGTGAGTTTAGCGAATAGACTAAAGGGAAATTCATTATTTGCCCTCTACTTAGATCTGCTTTTAGAATTTACCCTATTCCTGACGTAATACATTTTTTGCCCCTCACTTAGTCTGTTTCTTCGCTTTTTGCCCTCTTTACATTATTTTAATAATATCTGTCTGTTTTTCCGTTACAAGACATGCGGAAAGATATTTTTACCCCTTCTTGACTCTAATGTACTCCCCTATCGTTGCATCAGCTGGCTTCAGAACCTCAGTACCTCACCATCTCCGCTACATCGGTGGCGTGAACCTCACTTTGGATTGTGAGGGATCGACACACTTGTGCAACTCCTTCCTTTCTTTGCTTGCTGAATGGGCTCCCCATCTACTTCCTTATTTGTTGCGGCGAGAGCAAGCAAGCACCTCGATGTATCCTCATTCTTCACCCAGAAGCGCATTTGGACAAAAAGTCGGCGGCTCCTTTAGGGCTTAACAAGCTATTTGGGTTGTACAATTTCTATGTCTCGCTAATTAACTAAGCGGATGCTCGGAAGAACTCAAATCGGAAGAACTTGCTAACATCATGGCGAGAATAACATGCCACATTCTTCAAATCGCAAGCAATGAGGCGAACCACAAAAAGCAGCTTGATTGATTTGCTTCTTTGTGATTTCAAAGAACTAAGATTTAGATTGATAATCCACCCAAGGCCCTATTTCTTTGCTCGTTAGTTGCATTGATTTCAACAAAAAATCGGTGTTCTAATCACGAGTGCCACAAAAATACATACAATGTCACAGACACCAAGCTCCCTCAACTCGACCCTCAAGAACCACCCCGGACTTGGGAGGAGGCGCAAAGAACACAGAGATAGGCTGCGGCGTGGCGAACAGCGCCATGAGGTGCTTGTACATCCGCCACCGGTGCTCGACACCTCGTCGGCGGCCCAGTAGGTCGGATGTGTGGTCTGCAGCCCTCTCTGCCCGGCGAGATCTCTGCACCTCCGCCACCCGCCGTCTTGGCGTGAGGCGGTCGGCAGGTCGCCCCACTTGCAAGTAGTTGTCGAACTCACCGTACAGTAGTGGCTCTGCATCTGGTGGAGCGGCGAGTAGCGAAACCACAATCGCGTCAAGCACTTTATGCGATCCAGCAGTGGAGGCCGTCGATCTTGGGTCATCTCGCAGCCAGACCAAGGCGGAGGAGGCCTGGTCGGAAGAAGCCGTGTGTGTTAAAAATATCTTTTCGCATATCCTGACGGATATTATTAAAATAATACAAAAAGGGAAAAAAAGAAAAAGAAACGGACTAAGTGAGAGAAAAAAATGTATTACGGATAAATTCTGAAAACAGATCTAAGTAAAGAACAAATAATGAATTTTCCTAGACTAAAGGGAACAAAACCAGGAAGAGCCAGCGGCGCAAAAACAAAAAAAAACCTCAGGAGGCCGATCCAAAAAAAAACGAGCAGACTCGTAGAAATAGACCCCCTTCAGCACAAATGCTAAAAAAAAGAATACTAAGCTGAATCAGAAATGACGAGACCGCAGAAACATGTTAGAAAATAGGAGGAAAAACAGCACAAGGCCATACGTGTATACCCCATTTTTTTCTTATACGCAAGTACCAATTGTTTCCTACACGTGCAGAGGCAAAGCAGTCCATAAATAAACTCATAAAAATGCATTAAGTGTAGGAAAGCAAGAAATGTGTCTTGCCTTTTTAACGGAATGGTTGCGCTGGGACGGATGCTTTCAGATGAATGCTGCACGCAGAAACCTACGGCATAAGTAAATGCATTGAAGAGGAAACAAAGAACAAAAGCGTGAGATTCCAATCACGCGATTGCGACCAAAAAAAAATTATAGCATACCCGTACAGCCGATGCAACGCAGGCAACTGAACTAAGCAGATCCCCAGGGCATACGTGGAAAGAAGATTTGCACCTACACTTGCGCAACAAAAAAAAGGCATCAGACCGGAGAAAATAAGAAAGGAACACCGAAAAAGGATGAGAAAAGAAGAGAGCAGAATAAATTGTTCTAGGAAAGCAAGAAACGTGTCTTGACTTTTTAACGGAATAGCTGTGCTTGAACGGATGGAAAAAGATGAGAGCAAAAGACAGAATAAATCGGAAACAGTTCAGATCCTAAACGTGCTGTGTTGGAGAAAGCAAATCCTAGTCGCTGCATTGCACAAAGCACAACAGATCGAAAATGAAGGGGACCTCGCAAAGACGAAACGGGTGAACTCTTTCTCGAAAGCTGGCACGAGTGGAATAGAGAGAGACGAGAGAAGAAGCGAGTGTATCGGCGCAGCAGACGAATACATACAAGGAAATGCTCTGACGCTGAAAACCCGCACGCCCCCATAAAACCAATCCGCGCTGGGCTCCATCGCCGGTATGACCCACATGCCATTGCTACGCACGTCGCACAACGCATTACGCAACAGCCAACAGGCTGGATGTCCCGCACGGAAACCGAATGCTGGAGCAAAATGTCTTCTGGAATGCTGTCTGCAGAGAATGCTGATAGTCTTTGAGGGCATTTATTGGCAAAATGCTCCATCTTCTGGCACCTAGAACTTTACAATCCTGCCCTGGGGTTTTGTTCTGCTGAGATTGGCCACCATTGATGTCGCGGAGCACCGGTATTGATGGGAGTAATGCTGATCCTGGAATCATGAGTGGGGTTACGGTTGGTGCTTGGTTTGGTTGAGATTGATTCTTCGAGTCTTGGAATTCCTTACCTTGCTGGTTCTTCGTTCACCATCTTCCTCTTGCGACAGTTGTTCAGTTGATGGCAGGTGGGTTCCAAATGGAGTGGCTCGAGATGGTCCTTGATGGGATCTGGTGCCTTTTATTCTTGGGGCAACTTGGTAGAAGTAGCCATGGTTCTACCTTCCTTGAATTGGGTGAGAACGACTGGCGTTCCGGTTCACCATTGTCATAAAACAACAACAACTTTGATTCTTTGGTTCATCATGTTAACTAGGGTCTGCAGCGACTGATTCGACAATCCATCATTTGATTCATAATACGCATCACCGTACTCAATAATTGTGTCACGAGTGCCAAGCATCTCAAACCTAGGTGCTGCTATTACGGTAGGTAGAGGCGATGCTGCTGGGGTTGATTACGGCATTGGAGTCCTCTGATCCTCTAGGGCTTGATGAGGTGCGAGTCTGATCCATCTGAAACAAGCCTTCTCAAGTTTAATAGACGAGAGGGAGAAGCACCATAGGTGAGAGAAAAAAGCACCATAGATGAGTGAGAATAAGGAAGAAAGATGGAACAACCTAGTTGAAAAAAGTAGGTTAAACCCAAAAGAGCAAGTAGCCGAGAGGCCAAAAGAGCAAAAAGGATGCAATAGGACCTCCTACTGGAGTCTTATTGCCGAGCTAACGATCCGAAACCGAGGAGGACCACTCTACTGAAGCCTTCTAACTTAACTTAGGGGAAAAGGTTGACTAAAACAAAGCTCGATCCTATAGAGATTACTGAGATAAGGTGGTCAATTTAAATTTGAAAACAAAGTTCTAGAAGAGGTGAGATGTAAGGGAGAAAGATTGGGATAAGATCGATCGAGAAGAATAGAATAAGATGAGAGAAGAACATCTACTCAAATTATTGAGTTGGTTTGATTTAAAAATAAATTTTGGACTCTTAACTACGACCATGCTAACTAAGGTTCGTCCTATAGTCGATGAATGCTCTGATACCACCTTATAAGGACCTGACCCGAGAGGACTTGGAGGGGTCTCCCAGGACCACCTAGGAGGTTTGACAGAACCACCTAGAGTGCGAGAGGTCCTCAAGACCGCCAGAGATCTCCTAAGACCCACGGAGGCCTCTAGGACCTCCCAGGAGGACTCGAAGGTCCACCCGGAGATCCACCAAGACCACCCAGAGGTCCTAGCCTCTGCGCACATTGAGCTAGTCCCTGGATCAGTAAGCTAGCTCACACAGACTTAACAAGTGATGACATCACATCCATACAACAAACTCAAAGATGAAGCAGACAAATTAATATTATTAACAAAGACCTTATGGTCAAGCTTGTTTCTGAGGGGTGCCACCTTGAAGGCTAACATCAAAAGATAAAGCTGTAGCGGAACAAAACATTTCCACAGGGCCATTCGACATGCCCACAGGCAATCGAGTGGAGGACGTCTCCTAGTGCGCAAGGTCTTCAAAAGAGCTCCCTGGATCTCCCTCCTCTGCTGATCAAATAGAGGGCACAAGCCATGAGTAGTTTGAATGTACTCAGCAAGCCGCAGGGAACAAGTATGCAAATAACATTTATGCAAGGCTTGACAATGAGGGCAAGGTAGTTAGAATCACGATCCTACTCTTAAAGTCTTACGATTCTCTGAACCCTGACGACCCTATCGATCCAAATCGCACCGTGAATCGGAATCGAGGTAGAATAAGTGGTAGAGTCACGATCCAAAGAGTAGAATCGCGTAGAATCGTGTAGAATCGTGAGAGTAGAGATAAATGGTAGAGTCGTTTTGCGCAAAAATTGCAAATTTTTTGGCAATTTTTTTGATTTTTTAGAGGCTAGGGTTTCTTTGCTATTTTGTTTTAGAGTAAAATTTGTTGATATTAATTTTTGAGAATGAAACTATAAATATCATTGTGGTAATGCTAGTACAAATATCTATATTATGACATGAGCAAGCTATTTTTATTCCTGGAGTATATCTAGCTGCTTTTAAGGAACATGCAAGTGTTGCAATTAGATATTGATTTACCAAAGTTGTGAACATTTCTTATGTAATTGTAGTAAACTACTCATGGTCATTGGTTGTTCTCCTGTAGTTCAGAACTATATCACCCATCGTATCAGTACCATTATGCTTTTCTGTTGTGCGATAAAGAGTGCTTTGTCCCTTTTCGGTTATAAGTAAGTGGTAAACCATATAAGAATCATACAAACTTATAGTATAGATGTTAAATATATGTATTTTTACAATTCCGTAGAATCGCCGATTCTACGATTCGATCCTACCGGAGGCAAATCGATCCAACTTAGGATCTCAACTCTGACTACCTTGAATGAGAGCTGTAGGGTTAGTTTGCAGAAAGCAATATTTGATAGTGAATATCATAAGTAGATTGCAAAGCTCAAGTTAAAAAAGTAATACATAAGTACATTTTGTTTTCAAAGGAGGTCGTGAGCACCAACTCACTCCTAAGACCACTCGTGGAAGGCCTGGTCGCACCCACGACCGGGACCACTCCCACGACCTCTCTGAGCATCAACTCCAGGCTCCCACGATCACCCAGAGCACCAACTCTGGAGCTCCCAAGACCACATTTGAAAGCTACCCTTCATCTTCATGCACTTGTTCGAGTGTCCATAACCAAGGATTTGGCTATTGAATAGATTTTACACTCTTGTACAGGTGTACAACTTCACGACCTCTCTAGCGGGTCGGGTTCCGTTGAAACCCTTGCTCACTTCGAAGGTGAGCAGTCTAGAGAGCATGACAAGGCCTTTACAAAGCTTCGATCTGGCTTAGTTCTGTCCACTATGGTTTCACCATCCCAGTGGCCCCCTCTTGCGCCATGCGAATCAGCACGCACCACCACAACAGAACCAAAACCAAACCATTGCTAATTATTTGGCCCAGACCACCCCCATAAAATGGTGTTGTGGTTGCACGGAAGACCGGAGCAAAGGAACACAATGTTAAGTCCTTAAACCACTCAGGTGAGACAACCTCATCCTAATGTGCGTATAGCACCCCCTTAACTGCACGATCACTGCCCGAAAGTGAAAATATTTTAGGTTTTACCCGGCCAAAAGACCACCACCGTCTGGCACAACAAGTTTTACAAAAGTGGCTACCCACCACGATCATCAAGCGTGGCGAAACACCACAGATGCTCCATGATGACATCTCACCACGGTTCCATAGTTCAATTAGTCAAGTTATCAACATTTGATTCATGATTCTCGAGACCAACGCAACTAAAGCAAGGCTAAGCATAAATACGCTCCCAGGTTGGTAATATCAATACAAGACTAACTAAGAATACCCATTCTAAGGTGTCCAAGGGGGACATTTAAACATGTCAAGTACAAACATTCAAGAAGGCATACTGTCAAGTAGGAATTAGCTACTGCCCAAACCATTTTCACACAAATAGCCATGCAAGATAAGTTAAACCAATATGCTTTTGAAATGCTAGGTTCAATATGATCAAAGGTCTGCAACTTGCCTTCGGCGACGAGTTGATGAGCTTTTGAGAAAGCAGCAGGTTCCACGAACACCTCAGCGAAACTGGAATCTACACGTTCCCAAAGAAAGCAAATGAATAAAGCAACTCCAAGTAAAAACCAAGAAGAACTTAACTAGAATCAAAGGAAAAGAGGTCCATTGAGAGGAGGTCCAAGCAATAGGAGAGGTCCAATCCTAAGGAGGTGCGGACCAAAAGAGCACCGAGAGCTCACTAGAATTGAAAGAGATCAAAAGGAGAGAGTTTGAGTGAAGAACAAAGAGAAATGGGTGCCCGGAGTTCTATTTATAGAGGAAGGAGAAAAAGAACACCACCAAGATGGGCGACCAGATTCAAGGTAGCATGGCAAAGGTACACCGCTAACAGTATGAGAAAAGGACTAGAGCGGTAAAGGAATGAAAGGAGCGGGTAAAAGAGGTGACTCTTGAGTCAAAAAGGGTACAAAGGAGGTGACATCAATGATGCGACAAAAAGTAGGAAAAAGGTGAGTAAAGGTCTTGACAGAGTGACAGATGGGATCTGGTCGAGGACCGGGAGGAGGTCTGAGGAAATCAAAGGAGGTCTGGAGGAGTCAAAGAAGGTCACCGTGGTTGTGACCAAAGGGAGGTCGTGACCCAAGGGGAGGTGGTCTCTGCAAAAGACCAAGAGAGGTCCACGAGAACAAAGGGAGGTCAACGGAAGAGATCCAAAGGAGGAGGTCCAACGGTGGAGATCCAAATGAGGAGGTCGAGACTAAGAGGGAGGTCATGACCAATCAAGGGAGGTTTAAACCAACAGGGAGGTCTAAACCTAAAGGGGAGGTCCAAACCAACAAAGAGGTCTAGGCTAGCGAGGAGGTCTAAACCAACAGAGAGGTCTAAGCCTAAAGGGGAGGTCTAAACCAACAAAGAGGTCTAAACCCAAATGGGAGGTCTAAACCCAAAGGGAGGTCTAAACTAACAGAGAGGTCTAAACCTAAAGGGAGGTCTAGAACAACAGGAGGTCTAAGCAGAGAATGAGGGTCTAGACTAAAAGGGAAGTCGGACAAAAGATACAAGGAGGTCCACACAAGAAAAATAGAGGTTTAAAGAGGTCAAGGAGGTCCGATCAAAGGAAAATCACGACCGGGAGGGAGGTCGTGGCCATAGAGGTCGTCTTTGCAAAAAGACCGGAGGAGATCTTTGCAAGAGACCAAAGGAGGTCACGACCAAGGAGAGGTCGTGGCCAAAAGGAAGGTCTAGGCCTCGAAGGAGGTCGTGACCCAAAGGGTGGTCTTTGCAAAAGGACCCGGAGGTGGTTTTTTGCAAAAGACCACGGGAGGGTCGTGACAAAAAGGAAGGTTGCGACCCAAGGGAGAGGTCCCGACCACTGAGGGGTGGTCTTTACAAAAAGACAAAAAGGGTCGTCTTTGCAAAAGACCATGAGGAGGTCATGACCCAAAGGGAGGTCATGACCGCAGAAGGAGAGGTCTTGACCTCAAGGAGGTCGTGCATAAAGGTGGTCTTTGCAAAAGACCGGGAGGTCTGAGGACAAGTGGAAAATCGTAGTAAAGCGGGGTGGTCAGTGAAATGGCGTTGGATGGCGGTAGGCCAGCTACATCTCAATCGAGCAAGCCCAAAATAAATCGATGATCCACAGGGAGGAGGCGAGAGCTGCTTGGACCGAAAGGGGAGGTCTGGACTCAAGAGGAGGTCAAAAGCGAAATGAAGGAGATCAAAGAAGATCCAAAGGAGGTCCTAACGGTCAAGATCAATCAAGGGAGGTCTGACGGTCAAGATCTAACAAGGGAGGTCTGACGGTCAAGATCTAACAAGGGAGGTCTGACGGTCAAGATCTAACAAGGGAAGGTCTGACGGTCAAGATCTAATAAGGGAGAGGTCTGACGGTCAAGATCGACAAGGGAGGTCTTGAGATAGCGAGAAAAGGCGCGATGGAGTGGGAGCTTCATCGGATCGGGCGAACAAGCTCGTCGGACGGCTCAAAAGGATTGAGGCGGCGGGAGGTTTGAGCGGACAGAGAGATCCGAACAAGCAAAGAAAAAGGACGCGTGGACACGTGGGTCGACGAGTTCGTGTGGAGGCGTTTCGCCGGAGATGAATCGAGCGGCCGAGAACGAAGCGAAAGCCGATGAACAGCCCACAGAGGTAGACTCGCGAGCAAGCGAAGCGCCAGCTTGATCGAGCGATCGACATGAAGCGACACAAAATCCGGCGAAATAGGTAAAAGAGGCGGCGTGGATGGTGCAGGCTGCGTAGCAATTACGCCTCTCTTTACGGTAAGATTTCACGTCTTTAACTACGGCGCACAAAAAGTAACAACATCCATTTTCACATTTATTTTCTTGATAGAGATTATCCATTTGAAAATTTAAATTTTGATTAATCATTTCAAGAGTTATGTTTTTGCCATTTAAAAAATAATATTATTTTTAAGCTTGTTTTTCTTGTTTAGAATAAAAGTGAATTTAAATAAATATTGCATTGTGCATTAGCGTCTCTCATAAATAACACATTAGCGGTGCATGTTTAATACAACTTTGAATGAACTACACATACAAAAAAGTATTGCACATAGTTCTCAAAATATAAGTCATTTTTTTTACTTTTCACGCTTAGACCCAAAATATAAGTCATTTTTTTTTTACTTTTCACGATCTCGAGCGTAACACTTTGACTTTGGTTTTATATCATGATATATCAGGAAACATAATATATTATAAAAGTATTTTGCAGGACAAATCCAATAACATTATTTTCATGTAGTCAATTTATAAACTTTAACACCACGAATGATCAAAGTTTTAAAACCTTGACCGCACAGATCCTACTTGTATTTTGGGACAGAGAGAGTACATACAGTAACATTAACTTTTTTATATATACTTTTTTTGGGGTACAAAGGCGGGGCCACAACCCACGCACACAAGGATTCTTGATCGAGGTCAATTTTTTGTCAAAGTCAAAGTTCCTGTCAAATGAGGCCCACTTAATATAGGCCCACTACATTACGGTTATGAATTTAAAACCAGTTTATAAAAAAGTTTAAATTCCCTTTATTACGGCCAAAGCGGTTTCACGACCGGTTTAGGTCATGTCGACTAGATATGAACATCGTCCAGGCCAGCTATCTGACCTTGGACAATCACCGACCACTTAACTAGTCGGGAGAAACCAACAATTACCCACGTGACTAGTGGGAAGGTGGTTTGTGGCGTGTTAGCAACTTACGATAGTTGGCTAATGGGCGTGCGGATCAAGACTCCTGGCGAACATGCGAGCGTGAGCGTGTCATGAACCCGATCCATATTTCTTTTGCTAGCTGTGTATTTCTCTCTCTTCTTTGATAATGGTCAAACTAAACAATTCGGAAGACCGGTGTGGTCATTGAAGACCCGGTGTGTCGACGGTGTGGTCATTCAGAAGACCCGGTGTCTTGGCGACGGTGTAGTCCTTGGTCGGAAGACCGTGTAGTCCTTTGGTCGAGAATATTAGTGTGGTCAATTAGAAGACCCGGTGTGGTCATTGGAAGACCGGTGTAGTCCTTTGGTTGGAATATCGGTGTGGTCATTCAGAAGACCAGTGTGTTCATTCGGAAAACCAGTGTGGTCAGTGGTCAATGGTGGAGTCGTGGACCGAGGTATAGTAAGAAGGCGATAAACATTACTTAATTACCATAAATTGGTTTTCAATTAGAAGTTACGATGGTTCATTATGTGCTTTATTGTACTAGAGAATAATTGTCTCAACTATAAAAGGATATGGAGACGTCCAGACCAAAGACCAATTGATTCACTTCTATTTCTTCTTATTCCTCTCTGTTCTACTGTGCTAGTGTGTTGTGCTGTCGAACCAAGTGTTGATGACAAGATTTGGCATCTATGACGGTCTTTGCAGTGCTGATTGGTCCAACGGTAAGAACTTAAAACTACTGCTGATTCAACTAATATTTGTTTTTTGAATCGGAAGGAGAATATCTTCAAAAACCTCCTAGGAGCTCCTAACATCAAAAACCTCTCGAGAGGTCTGGGCGACCTTTTAAAGACCTCCTAGGAGGTCCCGGCTTCAAAATCCACCGAGAGGACCTAGGCGACCTCCTCAAAGACCTCCTTGGAGGTCCTAGGGGACATCTGGGTGATCTGGACAACCTCTACAAAGACCACGGGATGTTCTTGAGAGAGCGTCTTTTTTTGTAAAGACCACCTCCTCGCTCTGATCTTGGAAGACCACCTTGCTACTGATTGCCTTGGTGAGCAGTGTTGAACAATAGATGCCTTGGAAGACCTCGCTCTGAGTACCTCGGTGAGCAGTGCTTGGAGCTACAATACTTGGAAGATCTCCTTGCTCTGATACCTCGGTGAAACGGACTGAGAGGTCCTAGATGGCCTCTTCAAAGACCTCTGCGAGGCCCTAGAGGGCGACACAGGTGGTCTGAAAACATCATAAAGACCTCCTAGAAGGACACGGGCGGTGGTCTTTGCAAAATGACCGAAGGGTGGTCTTCATAAAAGCGAAGATCTTGGCTCAAAAGGGTGGTCTTTGCAAAACATCTAAGAGTGGTCTTTGCAAAGCGAAGGTCGTGAAGACAAGGAAAAGCGGCCATGACCTCCCTAGGAGCACTCATGTGGCTTCATCGGGGCCGCCCAAGACCTCCTCGGGGCGCTCTGGCGGCTTCATCAGGCCGTTCGGGACCTCCTCAGAGGCTTCAGCGCCTTCATCGAGGCCGCTCGGGACCTCCTCGGGGCCTTCTGGCAGCTTCACGGGGCGTTCGGGACCTCCTCAGAGGCCTTCGCGCGCCTTCATTAGGGCCTTCAGGGACCTCCTCAGAGCGTTCTGCGGCTTCGCCAGGGCCGTTCGGGACCTCCTCAGAGGCCTTCGCATGCTTTCGCCGGGCGCTTTCGGGACCTCTTTAAGCGCTTCTGGCAGCTTCATCAGGGCGTTCAGGACCTCCTCCACGAGCACTTCGCGCGCCTTCATCGAGGCGCTCGGGACCTCCTCACAGCGCCTCGTGGCTTCATCAAGGCCGTTTAGGACCTCCTCAAGAGCTTCATGGCGTCTTCATCGAGGCGCTCCGGACCTCCTCCGGAGTGCTCTCGCGTCTTCATCAAGGCCGTTCGGGACCTCCTCCGGAGTGCTAGCTACACGGTTCATCGGACCGCCCAAGACCTCCTCGGGGAGCTGCTGCGGCTTCATCAGGGCGTTCGGGACCTCCTTAGGGCGCTTGCACACCTTCATCGGGGCAGCAGGACCTCCTCCGGAATACTGGCGTCTTCATCAAGGCCGTTCGGGACCTCCTCCGGAGTGATACGGTTCATCAAGGCGCCGGGACCTCCTCGGGAGCACTCTGGCGGCTTCATCGAGGCTGTTCAAGACCTCCTCGGGGGCGCGCGCGCCTTCATCAGAACCCTCGGGACCTCCTCCGGAGTCTCTGGCGTCTTCATCAAGGCCGTTCAAGATCTCCTCCGGGTGATCTGGCAGTTCATTAGGACCGCCTAGGACCTCCTCGGGGGCGCTCTGGCGGCTTCATCAAGCGTTCGGGACCTCCTCGGGGGCGCTCACGCGCCTTTCTCGGGGCCGCTCGGGACCTCCTCTGGAGTGCTCTGGCGTCTTCATCAAGGCCGTTCAAGACCTCCTCCGGGTGATCTGCAGTTCATGCGGACCACCAAGACATCCTCGGGAGGCGCTTCTGGCGGCTTTGCTCGGGGCTATTGGGACCTCCTCGGGGCGCTTCGCATACCTTCATCGAGCCGCCTAGGATCTCCTCGGGGCGCTACGGCTTCATCGGGGTCGTTCAAGACCTCCTTAGGAAGCGATCACGTGGCTTCATCAGAGCCACCCAGGACCTCCTTCGGAGTGCTATGTGTTTTCATCAGGGTCGCTCAGGACCTCCTCAGGAGTGTCACATGGCTTCATTAGAGCCGCATAGGACCTCCCCAGGAGCACTTGCGCGCCTTTATCAGGGCCATTCAGGACCTCCTCAGGAGCGCTCGCGTGCCTTCATCAGAGCCGCCTAGGATCTCCTTAGGAGTGCTACGCGGCTACATTAGGGCCGTTCAAGACCTCCTCAGGAGCGATCACGTGGCTTCATCAGAGCCGCCCAGGACCTCCTCCGGAATGCTATGTGGTTTCATCAGGGTCGCTCAGGACCTCCTCCGAAGCATCACTTGGCTTCATCAGAGCCGCCTAGGACCTCCCCAGGAGCACTTGCGCGCCTTCGTCAGAGCCGCCCAGGACCTCCTCAAGGGTGCTCACGTGGCTTCATCAGAGCCACCCAGGATCTCCTCAGGAGCATTACGTGCCTTCATCAGGGCCGTTCAGGACCTCCTTAGGGCCGCTATGTGGTTTCATCAGGGTTGTTCAAGACCTCTTCCGGAGATCTCGCACGGCTTCATCAAGACTTTCTGCGAAGGCCTCAGGACCTTCCATGAAGACTTCCTCGAGGAAGCTTACGTGTTTGAATAGGAAAGATTTATTAGTTATAGAAAGTCTGGAGATCAGATGATATAACCGAATCATATCTATGAATCTTATTCGGTTTTAGGAGTTCTAATCTCTTACGGCTAAGACACGCCACTCTTTAAATAGAAGAGGATCATGGCGATTGAAATCATCACCAATTGATCAATACAATTTGCATCTACTATTTTTTCTACCGTAGCTTCCCTGTAGTCCTGTTTTCTTTCCGATCTCTTCTGCTTTCCCGGCCAGGTTCAAGGACCTTGTCAGGACATCGCCGCTGCCTCAACACCACGACTAGCTCCGCCTAGGTGTTTTGCGCTGTGTTTTTCGGCCAGGTTGAATCCTAAAGTCGCTTGGGTTCAATCTTGCTGCTATTTATCAAATCGTGTGTTGGTGCTTCTTCATGTCGTATTTTTGCGCCAACACCAAGCCATCCCTTCTCCTCGACGTGCACCGGGAAGGAGGGTGATCGGATATCTCGAACCATTGCCGTAGAGAGTACCTGCACGGGAGCGGCAATAAGGTTTCTGGCGGCACATGTCATGCGACCGCCGCTTCATTATCTTGCTTCATCTAAGTTACATCTTTGCATCGAGTCTACGCTGCTTTCTATTCTTCATCAAGCCCGATTGTAAGTTGGTTGTGCTATCAAATTGCTCTGTTATAATATTGTTATTGCGTATGTTGAGAAGTACAATGAGTTGCCTAATGTTAGCATTGTTTTATGCATCAATACTTATTTGTGATCTTTGCCTCATAATAAAAACAGTAATTAAAATATTGTCGATATTTCCAACATAAAATCCCCAAATGTTTGGTTTCTGTTTTTTTGTAACAAATTTGCATATGGCCATTAATGTTGACAACCCCGCCCTTGTTTAGCGAATGCTTAAGCATGGTTGGTTATGCTTTGGATTCCAAGCATCACAATAGCAACCAAAAGTATGGCTAGGTGCTTGTTACCCTTTAATTATGATCATTAATAAATAATTGCTAGTTTGGCTAAACTATTTCTTATTCTTGTTACATGTTTGCGGGGTTATTTGAATAAGTCAAGGCATAGTTGGATGTTACATGGAATCAATCATACATATACTAGATGTTAGGCCCAAATGCAATTGTGCGTGTTAGAGGGCTAGCCTTGAATTAGTGTGAATAATTCAAAAACGACCCACAATTTATTTTCTTTGAAAAGTAGCGGAGAGGCTGGCGACAAGTTGAATTCTCAATCCCGGATCGTTAACTTCCGTCAACACTCATCGGCACCTTCACGAGTCTTTTGTGGATTAAAAAGCGTATACTATTGTTTCCCATCAAACATAAAAGAAAATTATTGAAAACATGTTCCACTCAATGCATGTTGCTTTTCTATTTGAAAATCTTGCAAAATACATGAATCCATCTGCTATATCTTCTTTCGTTTTACATTAATCAAAGAAAAACTTTAAAGTTGAGTGAAGTCTGGAAATTCACAAAGTCAGTTTTCACACATTTCTGTTTTCTTTTGTCAAAGATAATGACAATGAGATGGACTAAGATTTTTTTCCCCTCAAAAGTTATTTTCAAACATTGCCATTAATAGCCACATCCCCACATGCAACTCAAATGTCACAGTACTTCATTGTCATCTTCACAACGACGGGCCAGTGGTCTAGTGGTGGTAGCAAAGGGTATTTGCTCTTACCCACCCAGTGGAAAAGTGTTTGCCCGCGCTTTGTAAGGTCCTAAACCTCCGCCGTTCCTGTGTAACAGCCCAATTATTGAATATTTTGAAACTTGCATGAATTTCTTGGATTTCAAAACTTTTGTTGTATTGTGAGAAATTCCAAAAGCTTGGCTTGCATTAAAAAAAGGTAAATCAAATTCATTACTCCAGGCAGGAATTATAAAAATTACAAGTTAAATAATGTGCTAAATTTCCTCAGAATTTGAATTTGAATTTCAAATTCAAATCTAAAAGTTCAAACCTTTTCTCTATCTCTCTCTTTCTCCCCTCAGGTCAATTCTTTCCCCACGGGCCCAGCCTCCCTCTCTCCCCTTTGCCCATTCCCACGCGCCTCAGCCCAGCCACGTGCCAGCGCGCTCATGCCCGCTTTCTCCCTTGTAGCCCAGCCTAGCCTCGCAGGCCCATCTCACAAAGCACGCCCGTTCTCTCATGCGCAAGACGAGATCTTCATGAAACCACTATATCGTCGCTTTTGTCTCGCCACCGCTCCTCTCTATTTAAGCAGCCAAGCGTGTCCTTGTGTTCGCTAACCTCCCTTGCTTATTCCCTACTTTTTCCCTCTTCTTAGCCTCGGGTAGTCAAGAACAAGCCTTCTCCCCAAATCTAGCCGCCCGGCCGCCGTTGGATTCCGCGGCGAGGTGAGTCTCCGACTTCATCATCTTGCGTGTTGTGGTGCGCCTTAACTCCCTCTTCCTCCGCTCACCTCCCTCGTGCTTGTTTCCTCCACGAGTCCGAAGCCTGCAGCGTCGTCTCGCCTTCTCCGCCTTGTTTGTTGAGCATTTGCCTTCATCATCTCGCGCATCTTGATTGCTTTGATCTCCTCTCTTTAATGCATGCCTCCTTTTTTCTGTTCTATGCACCAGAGACGTTGACAAGCCTTTGTCTCTATCGCCGGCCCGAAGCACACAATGCTGCTGCCGCACCAATCTCCTTCCTCACCTAGTTTCCAGGTGAGACCTTGCGTTCCTGTAGCCTTTTTTGTCTTGTAAACCATCTAGGCTAGTTAATGAAGCTCGTAGATGGCGTAGTGTAGCCACACCGTTAACCTCGTTCGCGCCGCAAGTCGTCATGGAAGAACTAGTTCGTCACGCGTTTTGAGCATCGGCGACGTTTAGCACCATTGTAGCTGTAGATGTTAGTCTAGACTTCAATTTCGTGTGTTTAGCCACATTGAGTAGTTGCCCCTAACGATAATCTTGCCACGCCAACCTTGTCGTCGCACATATCTCGGTCCATCTCCGCTTGCATGCCAGCCCGTTAGAGTCGTTGTTTTGGGAGTTTGACATGTGATTCTATAAATTGGAAATCTATTTGTAGAAATTTGGAGTTTAAACTTATTGTATAAAACTTCATTATATTGATATTGAATTAATTGAATTGGGTAAGCATTAGATTTGCATTCATATTCGTTACAACATTTGATTCATATTTGTATTTGAGAATATTCATATTCACATTCGTATTCATTTGAAAAATACAAATACAAATGTAGTAGCGGTCACTATTCGATTTGTTTTCAACCTTAGCTACTGAGTGGCGTGGTACACTACGAGAGACAGGATTTTTCGAGTGCCAAAAACACTTTCGGGAAAGTAAATGGCTACTCGGGAAACATATTTCCGAGTGTCACACTCGAGGAAAAAGCACTCGGGATAGATTAGTCGAGAAAAGCGGTTTCCAAGTGTTACACTCGGAAATATAAATTCTAGAGTGTATCCGTAGACACTCGGAAATGTGGACACTCGAGGAAAAACAACGGCTGAGCGGCTTCTCCGGTAATGCAGGAACTATTGCAGTGTCAACACTCGGGAATCGCTCAAAAACACTCGGGAATGTTCCCCGTTTGGCCAAGCGAACCGGGGAAAATTGACACGTGGCGGTTTTCGAGTGCATGGTGGAAAAACACTCGGGAAAGCTTGAAGCGGATCCGCGAGAAATTACCGCAGGTCAATTTTCCCGAGTGTCTACACTCGGAAACTTTTTGTCGTTTTCGAGTTTCAATTCTACCGAGGGTCGACACTCGGGAAAGTTTTTATCGCTTTCAGTGTTGGCACTCTGAAACTTTGGTCTATTTCGAGTGCCAAACACTCGGGAAAGAGATGAGGCACTTTCGAAATCGACACACTGCTTTGCGAATTTTGACAAATTCATTTAAAATCCATTCCTGACAATCAAATAATCAATCCATCCATTCCACAACAATCAAATAATCAATCCATCCATTCCACAGCGGTCAAATAATCAATCCATCCATTCCTGACAATCAAATAATCCATCCATCCATCCATTCCACAATATATGTATATATAAATGTATAGATCGAACAAAAGACATCATAACGGTTCGAGCTCACAACATTCAAGATCAAGTTCGAAAATGTAAGCATAAGGCATTATTATACATATAGCGGTTCCAAATAACAAGTATCACTACAACCATTTGCATGCCGCAATTTCTGCTTCAATCTTAGTGCATAAGAGCATCATTTTCAAAGTTCTGCAGATAGAGCAAAACTTAATATTAGTGCCATGTTACAACAAAAGTTAGGAATTGATACATGAAAAGATAATTAACCAAACTATTGACAAAGCAAAAAATTCCTTTAAATCATGATGAGCAACCTAATAACATAGCAAATCGAGTTAAGGGCATGCAGGGTGTGGGCGACTAGCTTGTGGCCTAATTGATCATTCTTGCAACTCTCAAAATTTTGTCATTGTGAACTCTTGATCAACATTTATATTCGAAGCACTTATCATCAAATTCATACAAAGGAGTGTACATACAAATTATTATATGTTGACACATTTCAAAAGAATTTATGATATAGATATAGAGAATTAGTTATATATGAAGCCATTTTATCCATTTTTTAGCAATCACGATTGTGAATGTTTTCTAATATTGGTATCCTTTTAGTAGATCATGAAAATAGCAAGCACTGGTGGTGACCTCTCGGCGATGGATGCATTCACATGATCTTCAACATGTGCACCGGCATCTTGAGGATTAGCGATCGAAACAAGCGATCCCCGTTCCTGCATTTTCATAAGAAATCGCATTATAAGAAATTTGCGATGGCGACCAATAAGTACATTGCATGTCATTTCAATGTATTACGAATCAAGTACTCATAAGAGACTAACAATATAATAATCGATATCACGATTACTAGCCGGAGAGATAAGGGAGGCGGTGGTTCCCAAGCGGAGAGGCATTAGGTCGAGTCCGGTCCAGTACCTTCATATTTGTTTGCACATTGCCATACATTAGCCAAGTATGATATATATATATATATATATATATATATATATTACTTTGCTCCAACTAACCTGCATGAGCATTTGCTCTAACCGTTGTCTAGCCTCAATTTCCTCTTATGACCTCGTCTCAAAATTTGAGATAACCGAGACTCGGAAACATGTGATGGTGGTTCTTTGTCGACATTGAAGGTGTACCTCATCGATTGATCTGACACTCGTGGATCGGACCTCGGAGAGGGTGGTCGGTGTGCTAATGTAGCTGGCACCCATGAAGAAAGCGACCATGTTTCTTCCCTTGCCGACCTTGTACCACTTTTCGCGTCTAGTGGCGAATTCATGGCGTCGTACTCCGGGCCATGAATCTCCTTAGCGACATCGATATATGCGCACTGTTGGACAAAATCATCGGGGGCGAAAATCATCGAGGACAAAATGATCGAAATCGTACCAAGTGCTCTCTGTCGTATTTGGTGCACAAGGTGCCCTCGATCACCCTCCTAGCGTCTACATATGCCTCCATATCGGAGACAGGCCTCTGCTTTTCTTTTCTGCACCCAAAAAACAACGGCGGTCAATAAATATGTATACGCAACATACAATCAATATGAACATGTTGACCTACGAGTTCTTCTTGTAACGAGCCATGGAGGAGCTGCCTTGACGATGTGCTATCCGTCCATCAACAATCGCCACTCCCTAGCGGCACGAGAGGCACCGCAACCATCGTTCATTGCACCACACATCTCGGAGAATCTGCGCCATGCATCTTCACGCCAGGGCCCACCAAGGTATTGCCTAAATTAACCAAGTGTTAAATATGAATAAACTAGAATTGATTGTAATCAAGGACATCGTTTGTTCGGTTGGTTACCTACATGTACTCGTCGAAAGTGATATGCTTGTGGCGGTCGGCGGCCCTATGAATCTGTTTGTCGAAGCACTTGTGTGTGGTAACAGATCACGCTTGGATCGTTAGCCGTAGAACATCGTGGGATGAGCTTCTTAACACAATTCTGAAGCACTACTTTGGAATCGACTTCTGTCAGTTAGCCCATCGAAACCACCACTACAATCAAAGAATAAAGAATTGATAAAGAATAAGATAATTAAGTTAGTTGATGAAAGCGAAAAGGAATTGATAAAGAATAAGATGATTAAGTTAGTTGACATTTATTACTTGGCTACTAAACATCCAAAAGAGTAAATTAAACATGTCGGACTACTTGAAGTTTTAGTACCAAACAAGTGAGATTAGCTAGGTTAGGTTTGCATAAAAACACAAAATATCGACTTTGTCCTCAAATGGCTTCTGAGGTTGTTCAAAATGTTAGTACTCCTTGTGCAATTTAGATAGGTCTTTGGGCGAAAACTACCATTTTTGCCATGTACCGGCTAATAAATAGTTGATGATGATTTGGTTATGCTGTCACAATTAAGATAACTATCCGAACATGAATAGATTGAGCAAAACTAGCCTAATCTACCGTAAGTTAAGTATGGTTGTTTAATGATCTAGTTTGTATTAATACACTGGAAAAAATTAATCTTTGAGTTAAATAGTGGTTCTTGGTTAGGTGATTGAACATTGAGGCCAAATCAACCCTAACATGCATAGGAACACATAAAAGCGATTTGAATATTTAGTCACTTACCCAAAAACTTTCCTCCACCCGCTGCAAACAGCTGTCAAATGGAACCTCTCCTTCAGTGGCGGCGGTATCTGCAGCGGCCCTGTAGTGGCACCATGTCCATGCAGGCTCCCGCCGTCCTCTGTATGTGACCAAGCAGGAAGTGCCATCGAAGCAACACGCCAATTATCTTTGTTCGAAGTCTCGTTTGTCACCCCGCCTTCTTCTCGCCATTGCTCGCATATTAGTTTTTTAGGTATGCAAGTAAGTGGGCTAAATTAGTGAAAGTGTAAATGATTACTTACGTGTCGCCAACAGAGAGCGATGTGATCTTCTCCTCCTCTCGGGTTGGTCGTCGTGGCGGAGTTCGCGAGTCCTCGCATCCAAAATTCTTGTACCTCATGGTGCTCATCCTCCTCACCCTCCGCCTCAAGGTGTTGCTCTTCCTCCTCACCCTCCGCCTCACGCTCCACATCATCAGCACGTGAGGGCTGGAGGTGAGGTGAACCCCCTGCCCCTCGAGGGCGGCTGCCTGCTTGCCTCTGGAGGGGCCGTGGCTGCCCTTGCCTCTGAAGGGGCCGTGGCTGCCCCTTTGCCTCTGGAGGGCCGTGGCTGCCTTGCTTGCCTCTGAAGGGGCCGTGGCTGCCCTCTGCCTCTGGAGGGGCCGTGGCTGCCCTCTGCCTCTGGAGGGCCGTGGCTGCCCTCTGCCTCGTCCGAGTGGCCTGGTGGCCCTCTGCCTCCTCGAGTGGGAAACAAGCGTCTGCCTCGACTAGAGTATCTTTGCCTCGTCGGCGCCACTCATTTTTGGTGTCTGAAATGAAATAAAATAAAATAAATCAATTAATATAAGCGTAATCAAGTAAGCTCATAGAAAAATGTAATATAACGTAATCAAGTAAGCTCATACAAAAATTAAAAACATGCGACAAATAAATGGAAGACATACAAGATCATGCTTAGAAGTAGTCGTCTACAATGGGATCCTCATGAGATGGGCCCTCTAAAAAGTCATCGTCACTATCATGAGGTGTTGACTCGGCGTCATCCCTTGATTGCCATCAATGTCTAGCGATTAAGTAGTTCCAAGTCTTCTTGGTTTACAACCTCATCGGCATCGATTTGAATATCATCCATGTGATCGTCCTCTTCCCCAATTATTATTTGAAAAGTCCTGGTAGCCCATCTTCTTGAAAGAATAGGTCAACACCATTGTTGGTCTCCATGTTGTAGTCTCGCTCACTAGGGGTAGGTAGTTTACCATATGGTTGAACCTTATGTACTACCCACCAATCCACTAGACTACTCATAGTTTTGCATGGAGTGCGGGATGTAGTATACTTGGGTGGCTTGTTGAGCCACAATAAATGGGTCATTGCTGGTAGGATTGATTGATGCGCAACTTCAACTTGACCCAAGTGATGTATCGTCGACTCCCTAAGCGGATGGAACCAATGACATTTGAATAACATAAGTTTGAGAGGTTTGCTACCATGGAAATATAGTTCAATTATTTCTTCAATTACTCCATAGTATTCAACAGGTGTATCACTCTCATCTTGTCCTATAGTCACCTCTCCACTGTTAATTGTTGTTGCATTAGGTCGTTCCTCTCATGTGTCGATGTTAGGAGCGGTACCCATTCACATCGTAGGTACTATAGGACAGACACCGAGTGTGGCATCCTTGAGCAACTTGCTTCAATTCACTACTCATAGACTTGTCCTTGAAACTCTCTGACATAAATAGAATAGGTTTCATGTATTAGTTCCTCTTTACTTAGTAAATATTATGTGCAAGGGAGTAGCTAATAGAAGTTACTTTACGATAGAACCAAGTCGGAAATTCGGTTTACAATTCCCAGCACCCTTCATAAGAAGGGTCATAACTTGTTTTTCGGATGGGTCTCGGCGTTGCTTCCACTCGCTCTAACAAATTTCCTATAGGCAACAACACAAGTATATTAAAACACTCATGCATCAATTATTAGGAAAAAATAATTGTTGCATACCTAATGTAATCATCCACTTCGGAGAGGTTGGTAAAGACATACAACATCACAGTCAACCACTCATCCCGCGATAAAATTTTGGGAGTACCACCGCTTGAAGTGTCACCTCTTCCGGTGAAGAGGCTAAGTTGGCAATTATTTTGAGCGATGCCAATATTGTATCGTGAGGTTTGATTGTGCACCGTGCGAACATTATCAGCAAAGTATATTGATGTGAAATGGGAAATTTCCTCAATTATGTACGCCTCGGCTATGGATGCTTCAACACGTGATCGATTTTTGCTTTGCCCGTAGTTCCTTTTGCTCCTCTCAATTGGATACATCCACCGGTTTTGCATCTTGGTCCCCCATCCTAGCTTCATAGGGAAGATGGAGAATCAAATGTTGCATTGGATTGAAGAAGCGGTGGAAAGATCTTTTCCAACTTGCAAAGCAACACGGGCACTTCACGCTCCATAGTTGATATTACCATGGGATCTATCTCTTTCGCATATAGGCTGTCGATAAAAAAGCTCAACTCCGCCATCACTTGCCAAACACACTCGGGGCGTAGCCACGGATCATCACGAGCAAAAGGCGTTCCATGAATATGTGGTAGTCATGGCTCTTTAGGCCATTGATCGCATGGTAGCTAAATTCACTCCTCTTCTCAGATTCTTTGCATACCCATCAGAAACTTTAGGGTCAGAAACCATTCCAAAATCTCCTTCCTCTGAACCCTAGTTAGGCAATAACTAGCTCTTGGCTTCTCCCACTTGCGATGGCGGCTTATGGATCATATTCGGCGAGGGCTGTTGCAAAGCTCCTCCTGATCAAGGCGAGCCTTCACATTGTCCTTCGTCTTGTCTGGAATGTCAAAGAATGTGCTAAATATGGCCTCTGCAACATTCTTCTCATTATGCATTACATCTATGTTATGGGGAAGAATGAGCTTATGAAAGTATGGCAGCCGCCACAAACTTGGAATGTGAGTCCAATTGTGCTCCTCACCATATTTCTCGAACCCATCACCATCATCAAGAGGCTTCAAAGCATCTAGCAGGTGCACGAACCTCCTCACTGCCAGACGGCGTGGTGGTCCATGCGGACAGACAATATTGGCCCTAAATCCGGTTGTGTCACTTGAATTCGTGGTCAATTGGAAGGAATTGCGATGACAATCGAAGAAGGAGTGCTTGCGACCATGCTTTAGCCAATGACCCGCATAGCGTCTCCTCTGATTGGGCATGGCATCTTCCCATGTCAGACCACCCACGAGAATATCCGTCTGCAGGGAAGTCATGCATGGATGTGTGATACGCGACCCGCATAGTGAAGTTCTGTTTCAATGCCCGATCATATGTCACTATGCCTTGTTCCCAAGCATGTAACAATTCATCCACCACCGGCTCCATGAATACACTCATATTCTTCCACAGGTATTCGGGACCGAGGATTATCAACGAAAGGAATATGTCTTTATACGCATGCAAGCGCCGGGTGGAAGGTTAAGGGAATGACAAACACGAATAGCAATTTGTATGGCGCAGCCCCCATACCAAATGGGTTAAACCCATCGATTGCAATTGCAATTGAGCGTTAGAGGCTCGCGGCAAACTCTACATAGTCTCGATCAAATTGCTTCCATGCTTCACCATCGGATGGGTGGACCATCTTGTCATTTAGTACCAAGCGACCATGCTTGTGCCATACCATTTGTTTGGCGAAACCTCGGACATGTATAACCGTTGGATTAAGTGGCACAAATGGTAGATAGCGAAGTATTTTTTTACGCCAATAGGAAGGCGCCTCTTGACCATCACCGAGTCAACCTCAACAAACCTAGACTCACCACACTTATCACAATGATCTTTGTCCACATTCTCATTCCTAAATAGCATGCAATGATTTGGACAAACATCTATCTTCTCATATGGCATATTTAGTGCGCTTATCAATTTCTTGCCTCATACAAGTTAGCGGGCGGTTTGTGACCATCTCGGGAGAAGAGTGCTAAACACGCTTAAGAATGCATCAAAGCAAGCAATGCTTGTCTTTGATCGAGACTTGACGACAAGTAGTGGTGTGATGGCATCTAGTTGGGACACTGTGTGTGCCCATGAAGTGGTTGACTTCATTGCGGACAACATATCAAAAGCCCTTGTTGCGAGCTCGGTTCTTCCTCGGCGGTGGCCCATATGCATGACACACATCATCTAGCATGTCTTCTATCCTACTCTCATTGTGGCGCCATCGTCGTTTCCTCCCTTAGCACATCTCGATCGCTATGTTGTGACTCGCCGTGATACACCCACACGGTATAGGCTGCCCTAAATCCGTGCTTGCACAGTGTGCGATCATTGTTGCCCTCGTTTGTGGCCGTGTGTTGAACAACGAGAACAAGGGCACAACACACCCGTCCATTACGCCTAGCAAATGCTCGATCCACAAAATCATCGACTTTTCCATCCATTCTTGGGTACGATCACCCATCGCTCTCGCCCAAGTGTACATCCAACTACGATCCTCGGCCATCCTAGTGTACAAAACATAATGCATATTTTAATCCAACTTTTATTTATGTCAAAATTACAACTCTGAGCTAGCTAGAAGCTACCCTATGATGCATGCCCTATATATGTACACTAAAAGCAGTTGACATGAAGACAATATATATGATCAGCAGACATAAAAACACTTTCTTTTAATATATATGAATACCTTGCTACATTAACACGTTAATGTAGCATTGTATCTGACATATCAATCCACCATAAATGGACAACACAAAAGAAAATAAGCAAACTTTATTTCTTTTTGCACTTATCCATTACCTTACTGATTACTTCTTGGGTGAGAGGCGAGGAGGCTGCGGTGGGGAAGATGGGGCTGCGGTGTGTGTCGGTGGAGGCGGTCGGCGAGGGGCGGCAAAGACTGTATTGAAAACCATGAGCTATATTAGGACAGAATCGGCACTTAACCATTGAAATTTAGACAAAACAAAAAAAATCGCTACACACAAACTAATTAAGTTTGCACGGGAATGTGTGCGTTGAAAGTGCTCTGAGAACCAATCGTTGTTTCATGTTTGTCCATATTGATATAGCTCAACAAATTATGCGGCAATATCATTTTCTAGTACTATACCCATTAATAACCCGAAAGGGAAGAAAATATCAGCTCATGAGTACTTAACTTTCTATCTATATTCCAATTCCTACTCAAGTGATCTTTTCCCTAGAAGAAGATCATGTACAATCTTGATACTTATTTACTTGGTACACTATCTTGCTACAAGTGCTAGAAAAGGTCTACCTAACATTCGAAACTATGTAAATCATCATTTGATCAAAATGATAAAATTAATAATATCTTGCATGCATGGAGATACATGAAGCTTATCTTACATGCAATGCTATTGGACAAAAACTAAATGAACATGATTTTCATCTTTCACACCAACTCAATGGCAATCTCTTTTATATTTTGTGTGTATGTTAGCAGCCAAAGTATAAAAAGTGTTAATTACTACGGCGTATTTATATGAAGCGACATCTATTTTCAAACAAAAGTCATATTTAAGTCAATGATTAGGTTTTAGGTACTACTGCATCCAACTGTTGTGTGTCTTGCATATTTTAAGGCCCACTTGCGTGCTGTTTCTGTAAACTTTTTCATACATGATATGCATGTTACAGATAGATAGGAGAATATATTAGCCACACTACACTTCAAGTGCACGTTTGAACTTCCTATCATACAAAGACTTACTTACATGCATGGAGATGATCATCACAGGAACATATATTATATATCTAAGAGAATTAAACACATGCATTAGGGAATCCATGCACGCGTTCACAATTGTTTGTGAGAAACGCGGTTAGGAGAGTAGAAAAGTGTGTAATTCAGATAAGGAGCGACTGTTCAGATAAGAAAAGTTTATGGCGATATGACGGCATCTCAGAGTCACTAGTACGTACGTTTGGTCATTTCAGGGCCATTTTTTTTTTTAATAATTAGTGTTCATCAAGATTTGGTCTAGCTATGTGGCGATCACTGCCTCATAACCAAAGTACAAATTGCTAACCAGCTCCCAGCTGCTTGATTTGCAAGCATGCACTTGTCTGTGGTCTCTTGCAGCTCTAATCTACCTGAAAATGACTAGAGAGTGCTGTTGAGAGTCAGTCTCAGTTATTGTGTTTCGTAGGCACGTTGAGTCCGCGTCTTAGATCTAGTCAAGTCTAGAAGTAAAGTGATGTGTACAAGTATAAACAGAAATGCTCGTCTTTCCTTGACAGATTAAACCAACTCAGTGACTACAGCTAGCTTTCGCTGAACAAACGAACTGTTCGTACTTCAAAGAGGGAAAAAGTAGCATCATATAACTCTCTTATTGTTCACCATATTCGGTGCCTAACAAACATAGGCCAAGTTTCAGCAAATTGTTCCTCCTCCTTAACTTGCATTATTGCACATGTATCCCACAGCATGCAACAGGTCAATGCAAGTAAAAAAGAAGAAGATTAACTACTACTAACAAGGTAGGCCAGTCAAAAAGAGGATGGTACCATTCAGGGTTTCCAAAAGCCCCCCACTAATCTCACTGCAAAGTGCAAGTTGCGTGCATGCCTAGCTAGAACTTTCACTGTCTTTTCAGAAAGAGCTGCACGATTTGGTTCGTGCAGGACGCCAAATTCGTTCTGCCTAGCTCTCTCTCGCTCTCTCTCTAGTTTAGTGGCATATCAAATCCGTGCATGTAATGTGCTTGCATGCTGTAACCACAATGCTTATAATAACCAGCTTTTGGGCAGAATCCTATGATGATGATCAGTTGGCCATCAGTGATATACACACACAATGCAGAGAAGCACCACGGTGATACCTGTAGCGGCGACGGCGTCCGACGAATGGCGCCGGTCGGAGGAGGGAGCTGGAGGGAGCGCCGGAGGAGGGAGGAGCGGAGGAGGCAATGGGAGGCGGAGTCGAGGCGGCGGTGACGGCGGGGCGGAGGAGGGAGCTGGGAGGCGGAGGGCGAGGAGGAGGGAGCCCGGGAGGTCAGTGGGCGGCGCCACAGCAGAGGGAGGCCGAGGGAGGGGGAGGAGAGTCGGGCAGGCGCAAGACAGGGGGAGCCCGGAGGCGGACTGGGGGGGCCAAGTGGAGGAGGGAGCGAGGGAGCCGGGGAGGAGGCGGTGGCAAGGGCGGCGGTGGAGGCGGGAGGAGGCAGGGGAGGGCAGGAGGAGGAGGCGGTGGGGAGGGCGGAGGAGGCGGAGGCGTGAGCCAGGGAGCGGGCGAGGGCCTTGGGCGGTGGCGGTGGAGGCGGTGGAGGAGAGAGCTGGGGATTAGGGTGAAATGGGCAGGCGGGGTGGGGGGTTTGGGAGCAGGAAGAGCGGGAGAAAGCAGGCGGGGAAGAAATGGCGCGACCCGTGATTTTTTAGCTCCCGAGTGTCCACACTCGGGAGCTAATTTTTCCCCGTTGCTCCCGTCAGATGTTCCCGAGTGTCATAACGGACATTCGGGAAAGTTTAATTTCCCGAGTGTTTTTCGACTTTCCCGGGTGTTTAATGAGGCACTCGGGAAGTTCCCGAGTGTATTATTCAAAACACTCGGGAAACTTCCTAGCACTCGGGAAATTCGACGATTCTGGTAGTGGTAGGTACCCACAACACACAAGTGCTTCAATTGTTTGCAGTTCTCGTTACTAACAATTGATAATGAGCACCACTATTCACCAATTCCAAATTGGACAGATAAAATCTGAATGAAAAATGAAAGTACGAGATTTACAAAATGATATCTCATGCTTGAAATACATGTTATACAAAATTACACTAGTGTTGATATCTGAGCCACCGTCTGCACTAATAATCAGCTAACATATTGCTGGAAATTTACGTAAAAAATGTATTTGCTTATACAACAAAAACAATTAGAAGGTAAATTACAATAGTTTAAATTTATATGCTGGCTTCCTCAAACAAAAAAAAAATGCCGGGGAAGTAGATTAAAATTGGAATATCCGAGAAGAATCTAAAACTATTGATGGTGGGCCATTTACAGCTTTTCATGATTGCGGCACCCGAACAAAAATTCTATGTGACCCCTTTTTTCTCTGCCTCTGATTTATTGCTGCTGTCGACCTTTTGTGTGATGATGGGTTTTAAATTTCTACACACTCTAGAAAAGTCTAAATTATTAAGGCTGTAAACATCATTGGAATAGTTCAACGTTTGAAATTATTTCACGTCCTTAACTACACGACGCACAAAAAGTAACCCCGTCCATTTTCACATTTATTTTTCCTGATAGACATTATCCATTTCAAGATTTAATTTTTTATTAATCATTTCAAGAGTTATTGTTTTTGCCATTTCAAAAATAAAATTATTTTTCGCTTGTTTTTCTTGTTCAAAATAAAAGTGAATTTAAATAAATATTGCATTGTGCATTAGCGTCTCTAATAAATAACACATTAGCAGGTGCATGTTTAATACAACTTTGAATGAATTGCATACACACGAAAAAGTATCGCTTTATACTTCCCAAAATATAAGTCTTTTTGACTTTTCACGATCTCGAGTGTAACACTTTGACTATGGTTTTATATCATGACATATCAAAAAAATAGTAAAAATCATATATTATAAAAGTATTTTGCAGGACAAATCCGATGACATTATTTTCATATAGTCAATTTATAAACTTTAATATTACTAATGGTCAAAGTTTTAAAACCTTGACCAGACAGATCCTACTTGTATTTTGGAACAGAGAGAGTACATACAGTAACATTAACTTTTTATATATAATTTTTTTATACAGTAACATATTTATCTACTTGATCACTTTATTGCTCCCCTTTTTTCTATGTGACCTTTTTTCCCTGCCTCTGATTTATTGCTGCTGTCGACCGTGAAAAGTATTTTGCAAGACAAATTCAATCACATTATTTTTATAAAGTCAATTTATAAATTTTAACATATACTAATGATCAAAGTTTTAAAACCTTAATTGCGCGGACCAACGTGTATTTTAGGACAGAGGAGTACATCTTGTAACATTAACTTTTTATATATAATTTTTATAGGTACAAGGCGGACGCACAAACAGACATAATGCACATTCCCTACATATGCTAGGGATTTAATCGGAGGCTCCACTGCCTTCAGAGAGCATGTACATGCTGTCCCACTTAACGCGCACGCGTGTGTGTGCCTTGATTTATTTCAGGTGAGACACACCCAATTCGATTCACAGGATCAAACCCGGGTGGGCTACGTGCAATCCGGCAACACAAGCCACTCGGTTAGTGTTCATGGCAAGTACAATCTAGCTAGAGTTTGAACACAATACTACAAGTCGTCCACGATACTAGAATTGAAAGCAGATTCTATCACATTCCTGGTGCAACTCTGGCCACTAGTGTAGATTTTCGTGTCTTATTTAACGACTTACACACCATCCATGGGAGGGCAGCAGGCGACAAGCAGCAAGTGTAGATCACCACAACACCACATCCACCCCCTTGCTCAACAATGAAGATCAAGAGAGTGTGTCACCCATGTACATGGCAGGTACCGATGCTCCATCTCACCCACATCCTCTTGCTCGCATCCACCTCTCTATCTACCAATGACAGCGACCTCTTGGTGCTCCTGTCGTTCAAATCCCACATAACCAGTGACCCAAGACATGCACTGTCCTCCTGGGATGCCGTCGGCGATGGCACCAACACGCCGGCACCTGATTTCTGCCGATGGAACGGCGTGGCCTGCAGCAACCGCCGGCACCCAGGCCGAGTCACTGCCATACGTCTGCCGGACTCCGGCCTAGCTGGCATCATCACCCCAGAGCTCGGCAACCTCACCCACCTCCACGTCCTTGATCTGTCAGCCAACAACCTGGAAGGTGAGATCCCGTTCAGCCTCAGCAATTGTGCAGCACTTCGTACCATGAATTTGAGCGCAAACTACCTGTCTGGTTTCATCCCTGCTCCTTTGGGTCGCCTATCAAAGCTTACACTTTTCGATGTCACCCACAACAATCTGACTGGTGAAATTCCCATGTCACTGTCCAACCTCACAGCCCTCACGATCCTTAGCATGGAGAAGAACTCCTTCCATGGTCAGATCCTTAGCTGGCTGGGCAACCTAACATCATTGACTCACTTAAATCTTGCCGAGAACAGCTTCAGTGGCAACATCCTGAAGCTCTAGGTAAGACAACTAACCTTGCTTACTTCAATGTCCTGGATAACTTGCTGGAAGGTCTTGTTCCTCCGTTGATCTTCAATATTTCTTCTATCGAAGTCTTGCAACTTGGCCACAACCAGCTTTCAGGATCACTGCCGCCCGACATTGGCTTTAAGCTTCCCAGAATAAGGGTTTTTGGCACATTTGCCAACAATCAATTCGAAGGCCCAATACCAGCCTCCTTCTCAAATGCATCTGCGCTCGAATATTTGCTTCTTGGTGGAAGTCGATATCATGGTCTGATTCAAGGGATATCGGCATGCACGGTAAGTTGAAGTTATTTTCGGTAGGGTACAATCAGCTCCAAGCCACAAAGCCTAGGGATTGGGATTTCCTCACATCCTTAACCAACTGTAGCAACTTGGGAATACTAGACCTTGGACAAAACAATCTTGTAGGTGTTATGCCAATTACTATTACCAACCTATCTCGAGAGCTCAATTGGCTTGTACTTGGCAGAAACCAAATAGCTGGGACCATACCTACAGGGTTAGGAATGTTTCACAAACTTAGAAGGCTCACCCTTGAGGATAACCTCTTCAGAGGCACATTACCTCTGGATATTGGCCAGCTTCCCAGTCTCCAGTATCTTGACCTGTCCCATAATGGATTTGATGGGCAGATTCCACATTCATTAGGCAATATCACGCAGTTGGGCAATCTGTATCTATCTAATAACTTTCTGGACGGCAGCATTCCAACAAGTATTGGTAACCTGACCAAACTTGGATCCATGGATCTTTCCTGTAACTTATTGAGGGGCCAAACCCCACAAGAGATACTTAGCATTCCTTCCCTCACCATACTTCTCAACATCTCCAACAATGCTCTAAGTGGCTCCATTCCAACACAGATCGGGCACTTGAACAGCCTCGGCACAATCGACCTCTCAATGAATAAGCTATCTGGTGAGATCCCAGATGCTATTGGCAGTTGTGTCCAATTACGTTTCCTATACCTCCAAGGAAATGTACTGCAAGGACAAATCCCAAAAGGACTGAATACTTTGGGCGTGCTTGAAAACTTGGATCTCTCTAGCAACAACTTAACAGGCCCCATACCTGAATTCCTAGACAGCATCAAACCTCTAAAGTATCTAAACCTCTCCTTCAACAACCTATCTGGTCCAGTGCCAAATACAGGGATCTTTCGTAATGCCACTATATTGTCACTCACAGGTAATAGCATGCTATGCGGTGGTCCTTCCTTCTTGCAACTCCCTTCATGCCCATCTATAGGCTCTCACCAGGCTTCACAGCATCGACTGCGTGTCTTAATCATTTGTATCATTGGAACTTTGTTCTTCACCACATGCTGTATAACTGCATACTGCTTCATTAAGACAAGGATCAAACCGAATGTTGTTGATCAAGAAAACTTATTTCTCAATGAGAATCATGAGATAATCAGGATATCCTATGCCCAGATACGTGCAGCAACAGAATCATTCTCACCAGCAAATTTGATTGGTTCTGGAAGCTTTGGCAATGTATATATAGGAACTTTGGCTCTTAATGAGAATTTAGTTACTGTGGCAATCAAGGTTCTCAATCTTGCCCAACGAGGAGCTAGCAGAAGCTTCTTGACTGAGTGTGATACCCTAAGGAGGATTCGACACGGAAACTTGTCAAGGTGATCACTGTGTGCAGTGCCTTGGATCATAATGGTGACGACTTCAAGGCACTTGTCCTAGAATTTATTTGCAATGGAAGTTTAGATGAGTGGCTGCATCCAAGCACAACAACAAATAGCGCAATCTTTAGAAGGCTAAGTTTGATGAAAAGGCTGTGCATTGCTCTCGATGTTGCAGAGGCATTGGAATATCTTCACTGTCATATTGAGCCTCCCATAGTTCACTGTGATATTAAACCAAGCAACATCCTTCTAGATGATGACATGGTTGCACATGTTACAGACTTTGGTCTAGCAAAGATAATGCATGCCGAAGCATGCAAGCAAAATCTTGATGGAACTGAAAGCAGCTCATTTGTAATTAAGGGGACAATTGGATATGTCGCACCAGGTTAGCGATTATTGTTTAATTAAAATTATTGCTGATGCATGTCAATTATTCGTTTGGTAAATTGATAATATGGTATTTTAGTGTGATCTAAAGAGGCAAAATAAATGTAGTATCAATATTTTATTTAATTGCTGAGTCAAATTGTAAAGTGAAATCCATCTTTTTTTTTCTGTACTCATCATTATGTAGCCACTGAAGCCTTCCTTTATTTATGTTGTCAGAGTATGGCTCAGGAGCTGAAGTCTCCACTGATGGTGACATATATAGCTATGGGGTGTTGCTACTGGAAATGTTTACTGGAAGAAGACCAACTGACAGTTTCATCAATGGTGTGACAAGTCTTGTCAACTACGTCAAGATGGCATATCCAAACAATCTACTGGAAATATTGGATGCTACTGCAACCTACAGTGGAAACACTCAAGATATCATAGATGTATTCATTTATCCTATATTTAGACTTGGTCTAGCGTGCTGCGAGGACTCCCCAAGGCAAAGAACGAAGATGGATGATGTAGTTGCTGAATTGAATGCCATAAAGAAGGCATGCGCAGCTCATATGCCTGTTCATGAATTTCAAGCAACCACCTAATCTGGGCAAGAGATGAAGTGTGGTTACGAAGTTTGTCCACTTGCGGCCTTGTGGTTAAGAAGGCGTGTTTTTGGTGATTCTAAAGTCAACTATATTGTCACCATTTTTGCTTTCCATTTCATCTTGTGCGTTTCATTCCTGTTCCTATTTGTAACATAAAGGGACTATCCATGGTTTCAATATACTTTTGGGCCTCACGTACCAAATAATACATGTCTAGTGAGTTAGTCCGTTGATGCAGTAGAATCCACTGTTTACTTGAGTGGTGACTTCAGCTGACTCAAACAACTGGAACAAGGAAACCCAAGTTAGCTTTTGTAGCTGAGAAATAGAAATAAGAATAGTTAGCTTCCTTTTTAATTGGGTTTACTTCTTTAGAGATAAATTTCATATAGTAGAGATAAATTTTTTTAAAAATAGCGATTATTTCTTAGGAGTCAAGTAAGATCGTCAGAGACAACACCATGCAAACGTGCGCGGTTCTAAGGGAGGCCTGTCTCCGGCAGCGGGCCCCAGTGCAGCCCCATGAATCCAAGGTCGAATGAGGCGTACGAGGCCCAAGAGCAGCATCAGAGCGTGGCGCCTTCGCCGGCCATGGGCTTGCGCTTTGTAGAGGTTCCGAAATTTGCAAATTGGAGAAAATCCCCCTTTTTTGCTTCCCATCCGACTGTGAATGACCAGGGCAACCGGGCGTCTCGGCGAACGGCGGAAGGACAAAGAGGACAACGAGCCCATGGGTGATGGGTCCATTCTGCCAAGTGCCAGGAGATGGAGAGCGCCGCCGCGCGTTGGTAGTAGGCATTTGGCACCGCCGCCGCGTCGTGGGCGCGTGGATTCTCCCTCTAAAGAGTTGAGCCGCCGGTGGCAGGCCTTGGGTTCGCTGTGGCTAGTGGCCGATGAGCGTTTCGTCCCCGCGGACAAGCCCATAACAAGGCTATAATCCGTTGCATTTGACAATTCGACGGGCGTACACTATACGGTATACACTAGCATAACAAGGCTATAATCCTCTTCTCAAATTAAGAAAAAGGTTATACTACAAGGTTTACAGAAGAAGGAATCATCTTAACGATCTATACTTCGGTTCACGACTGAACAGCCTGAAATCGATTATTGGAAGGGATGGGAGGTCACGCGAAGGACGCAGTGAAATGCTGATCAGGACGAAATCGCGCTTCTACGGCGTGCAACTCCTTCCGTGGAAAGCACTTTACACGTGGAAAACCTGGACCAACTAATCTCGCTCGAGGAAGAAAAAAAATCAAATAAAAACTAACCCGACCAACCAAACCAAACCCGACGGTCTCCTCTCACGTTGTGCGCTGTTGCATACTGGTTCTACATCTACATCCCGTGAGCTCCGATGAAGCACTAAAATTTGTCATGTACTCGTGTGCGAACTTTTAGAAGACAGAAGGCGGTCAGGACCATATGTTACTACTCAGTTTCAGCTTCCATTTTCATTGCACGTTTGATGTAGTCCGTTTCACGTGTTGCGCGACTTCAGACTAAGGACTCGCTTTCCACGCACATGTAGGGCCATTTTCGTGCAGTGCATTCATGCCTGGGAGTCGCATGCATGGTTTGACCATAAGCATCAGCGCGTACCAGCCTGCACTCAAGTTAACCCAAGAGATTAGTGAAATCACCAAATTTGGGCCTAAGCCGATCCGGTGAAACACCTTGTTGACGACAAGATTTGACACCTACGTTGGTCATTACAAGGCTGATTGGTTCAACGGTAAAACTACCGCTGGTTCACCGAATATTTCATTTTGAATTGGGAGACAGATCGGCTTCAAAGATCTCCTGGGAGATCCGGACTTCAAAATCTACCCGAGAAGACCTAGACGACCTCTTTAGAGACCTCCTTGGAGGTCCTAGGGGACATCCTAGATGATCCCGGACAACCTCTTCAAAGACCTCCGGTGAGATCCTAGAGGACATCCTGAGTGGTTCTGGAAAACATCCACAAAGACCTCCTAAGAAGATCTGGAGGGTGGTCTTTGCAAATGGCCAGAAAGGGTGTTCTCCGCAAAGCCGCCACGGACCTCCACAAGATCAGCGCGCTTCAATCTCAACCATCGAGGTCCTCCCTAGGAGTTCAAAGCGCTTCAATCTCAACCAGTGAGGTCCTTCCAGGGAATCCAGCGCGTTTCAATCTCAACCGTTAAAGACCTCCCCTGGAGAAAATCAAGACTGCACAAGACCTCTTCTCGAAGCGCAATGTGGTATAATCTGGACTGTCCAGGACTTCCCTAGGCACAATCTGGACCGTCCAGGACCTATCTCATGAGTGCATAAGAGGATAAATCTCGACCTCACAGGATCTCCCCACGAAGAGATCTTGATCATCCAGGTCCTCTCCAAGATGCATCAACGAGGCTCGATCTGGACCGTCAAGGACCTCCCGGAAGTTCAGCGTGGCTCAATCCGGACCACCCAAGACCTCCTCCTGAAGCTATCTGGACCATCCAAGACCTCCCTCTGTGAAGAGGTCCTCGCATGTACTATTCATCAAATACCGTAGCAAAGAGGTCTTCAGAGTTACTCTTTCGAGGATGACTTCCAGGCATTATTCATTTTGGTTATTGTAGCAAGGAGGTCTCTGAGCTACTGTAGCACGAAGGTCTTCCGATATTTGCAAAGACGACCCTGGAGTTTCACAAAGATGACCTTGGAGATTTACAAAGGCATCCCTGGATATTTTCAAAGATGACCAGGACCGCTCAAGACCTCTTGAGAAGCGCCACGCGGCTTCATCAGCAGCCGTTCACGACCTCCTTAGAAGTGCTACGTGGCTTCATCAAGGGCGTTCAAGATCTCCCCGGAGACACTTGCGCGCCTTCATCGGAACCGCCCAGGACCTCCTCAAGGGTGCTCACGTGACTTAATCAGAACCGCACAAGACTTCTCCAGGAGGACTTGCGCGCTTTCATCAGAGCCGCCCAGGACCTCCTCAAGGGCGCTCACGTGGCTTCATCAAAGCCGCCCAAGACCTCCCCGGGAACACTTGTGCGCCTTCATCAAGATCGCTCAAGACCTACTCGGGAGCGCTATGCGGCTTGATCACAGCCGTTCAAAACCTCCTCAGGAGTACTTGCGCGCTTCCATCAGGACCGTTCAAGACCTTCCCGAGGATGCTACGCGGCTTCATCATGGCCGTCCAAGACCTCCTCGGGAGCGCTACGTGGCTTCATCAAAGGCGTTCAAGACCTCCCCAGGGACACTTGCAAGCCTTCATCCGAGCCGCCTAGGACCTCCTCAGTGGCGCTCACGTGGCTTAATCAGAGCCGCACCAGACCTCTCTAGGAGGACTTGCGTGCTTTCATCCAAGCCGCCCAGGACCTCCTCAAAGGTGCTCACGTGGCTTAATCAGAGCCACACGAGGAGGGTTTGCGCGCCTTCATCTGAGCCGCCCAGGATCTCCTCAAGGGCGCTCATGTGGCTTCATCAAGGGCGTTCAAGACCTCCCCGGAGACACCTGCGCGCCTGCATCAGAGCCGCCCAGGACCTCTTCAAGGGCGCCCATGTGGCTTCATCAAAGGCATTCAAGACTTCCCTGGAGACACTTGCGCGCCTTCATCCGAGCCGCCCAGGACCTCCTTAGTGGCGCTCACGTGGCTTAATCAGAGCTGCGCCAGACCTCCTCAGGAGCGCTATGCGGCTTCATCACGGCCGTCCAAGACCTCCTCAGGATCGTTTGGGTGCCTCTATCAGGACCGTTTAGGACTTCTTCAAGAGAGTTACGTGGTTTCATCAGGGCTGTCTAAGACATCTTCAGAACATTTATACGATTCAATCGAAGACGTCCAAGACTTCCCTTGATGACTTTTCCAGGACCTCCCATGCAGACCTCTAGGTGGACTCTCGCGAAGACTTCTTACCAAACCTCCAAAACCTCCCTCCAGGAGTTCCTTAAAGGGAACTTACTTGACCGAAAAGGAAAGATTTTTAGATTATAGAAGGTTTGGAGATCATAACCAAATCATATCTGTAAAATTGGTTCGGTTTAGGAGTCCTGAGCTATCACGGCTAAGGCCTGCCGCCCTTTAAATAGACGAGGGTCACGGCCGATTGTAATCATCACCAATCGATCAATACAACTTGCATCTACTTTTTATCTATTTTTCGCATCTAGGTCTAGAGTAAAGTAGCTTCCTTTGCTGTTCTTGCTCGTAAAACAGCCGGTTCTTCACCGTAATCGAAGAGTTACCCTCTTTGCTAGTTTACTTGGCCGGTTTGTGCGCTTCTCTGAAAGTGAAGCAACCCGGTCCTCTGCGACCTCTTGTGTTGATTTTGGCATCAACACACCTATCCATGTTGGGATGGAGAACACTGACATCGACAACCAACGGCGAAGCGCGATCGATCGGACCGATCTTTTCGCTTACGCGCGTCGTTAGCTTCAACAACAGCGTGGGTCGGTCGAGTGCTCCTGAGCGTGTCACTCGGCGGCTTGGCGTGGGGCCATCTCTCTTTCACCGCCCACAAAATTCGGTACATTTCCATGATGGTGAAAAACAATGACAACAAAAAGGGGGTTGGGCATATGTTGAAGGACGAGCACTCGGGTGAACCTTTTTTTATTAATTAACCTTTTTAATTTTTATTTTAAAGTTAACCACCGGCGCACTTTATTTCCAATTCTAACTCTTTTGGTCACGCCATGGGTGGTGTCGTGACAAAACAAGATGCAGCGGCGCAAGAGGACTAGAGCCGAGGGCTCCCGGAGCCAGGACTTGCTAGTGACAGAATATCCCTCTCTTGTTAATTTCACGGGGTTTCGATGGTTTGATTATTGCATACAAGTCCTGCTATCTAATCGCCTTAAGGCAGTGGGACTTGAAATACGAAGTGAAAAAGATCTAAAACAACCCATCTTGCCTCATATTAATGCTTACAATATCAGCAATGATTGCAACATTCAGCATGGCTCCTCGTTTGTTAATACATCGGCAGCAGGTATACCATCTCAAAGTATACTACACGATGCGCCGATGCAACATATACATAGCCGAACTAACATGCTGAGTTCGGCTGGTCATAAATCATCATCACATGTTGTTCCAAATATTGCTATGTCCGAATCTATGGCCCTGACACCTTCATTAATTACAAATGCTAATATGGCCAATTCGGTTGCACTTAATGGTGGTAATTGCAACAACATGGGAGAAAATCCAACAAACCTGCAAGCACCTTTGTACCGTACTGTAGCATACAGTATACCTCCCGTGCCACCTCAAGGTTCCGGTGTCCCATATGGGCCACTACCCGCTAGTAATTTCGATAGTGCTCCGCAACATATAACTTACTCACAGCCGAACTATGCTACGTATGCCCGTGAAACACCACAACCCAATGTTTTTAGGCTACAACAACTAGGTGATGTAACACCCAATCGGCCTACGGCCAAACCATATGTGGGACCAGAAAACGTTAGAGAACAAGTGGTCAATGTTTTGAGGGAACAGTTCGGGGTGGAGCCCAAAGGTAGATCACATGTATATCAAAGGCCATACCCTGATTTCTATGATCATGTTCAGTATCCCAAAGGTTTTAGGGCGCCTGAATTTATTAAGTTTACTGGAGATGATAGTAGAACCACTTTAGAACACGTTGGGCAGTTCATCTTGCAGTGTGGTGAAGCTAGTGCTAGCGATGCTTTAAAATTAAGATTATTCCCTTTATCATTGTCTGGCCCTGCATTTACCTAGTTTACTTCTCGGCACCTAATTCTATTTATACATGGCCTCAATTAGGCGAAAGTTCCATGAATATTTCTATCTTTGGGGACACGAGCTTAGGTTGTCACATCTAACCGGTTAAGCGAAGCAGCGAACCTATTACTAATTACATCCGAAGGTTTAGAGATACAAGGAATAGATGTTTCAATTTGACAATTTCTGACAAAGATTTGGCTGATCTAGGTTATTCAGGTTTACTGTTTCCATTGAAAGAAAGACTAGAAAATCACAATTTCCAAGATGTTAGTCAAGTTTTACAGAAAGCTCTGGCGCAAGAGAGCCGAGCTAAAGAGTCTAGGAACTTTCAGAAATCAGGTGATAGAGTGAAAGTTGATCGTCCTAGTGTTCATGTGCTTGAGTGTGAATCTGAGAACTCGGACGAAGATGATGCTGATGTCTGTGTGGCCGAATGGGATTGGTCTTCGAAATCTAAACCATTCGTTTGCTCAGCTTTAAAGCCAACCCCACAAAAGAGTCAGCAAGAGGAAATCAAATACACTTTCGATGTTGCTAAATGCGATAGGATCTTTGATTATTTGTTACAAGAAAAGCAAATTAGGTTGCACGATAAACATGTTATACCAAAGACGAAGATTTAAGGAGGCGTGCATATTGTAAGTGGCATAACTCTTATTCTCATGCTACTAACGATTGCAATGTATTTCGTCGGCAGTTCAATCGGCCATTAATGAAGGACGATTGAAGTTTCTTGAAAATCGAAAATGCAGATAGACCACAATCCTTTTCTGTCAATGTGATTGATTTTGAGAACAAGAAGGTTCTTGTTCGGCCATCTCAGGCCGGATCTACAAAAGGCAAGAACGTAATGATAGGAGATAGAGACACAGGGACATCAAACTCTGGGGCTATGCAGGCTGTTAAGCCGAAGATGATCAAACCAAAGAGCCCGGAGGTTAATCATTGGAAGGTTAATGAGAGCAAAAGCAAGACTAGCAAAAGATTTGAAAAGCCGAAGCTCACATTTAAGGAACTTCTGGCTAAGTATGAGAGTAGCAAGGTTGGCGGAAACAATGTTGGGCGACCCAATCATTTTAAGCGGCCAAGATCACATATGGAGCAAAGGTTTAACAGTCGGGATCATCGTCGAGGAGACTTCCGTGCAGCAGTACCATATCACCCTTTTGAGCAGCCAATGCCTGTCCCATGGGGACCCCCTCCTGCTGATTTTTCTCCTTGTCCACCGTGGGGCTGGTATGGCCCATGGATGCCACCTCCGATGCCTTTCAGACCATTTCACCCGGGGTGGACGGTGCCTAGGAGACCTGTGTTCAATAGGTTATCATGTCCCGATAGTAACCGCTTTGATCAAAGAGGTCGGCTCTACAACAGGAAAGACAACAAAGCCGTGAGGAAAGTGTATCGTGTCAAGAATAATGGTAACATGGGACACGCGGTGCCCCAAGACCTCCACCAGGACCTCCCTCGAAGACCTCCCCAGGAGCGCTCACACGGACTCATCAAGGCCACTCAAGACCTCCCCAGGAGCACCCACGTGGACGTATCGGAGCCATTCACGACCTCCTCAAAAACGCTTGGAGAGATAGGAAGGTCAGATTTGAATTCAAGGGGAAAGGAGCCAGCCATCGAGGAGGAGGTCTTTATAGATTTTCTACAGGACCACTCAGGATATCCTATAGGACCTCCCAGGAGGTCTTTAGAAAAGACAGCCAAAACCACTCGGTAAGGTAGAGCGGCATCGTCGTTGTTTCAAATATTAGTAATCTGAGTTCTGTGACAGCACCGCATGTGGTTCGAGCACGAGCAGCAGCACATCTATAGTGGTCACGAACAGTGCCGTAGCTATGGTACCTGTGGGCATCAGACCAGCTACAGTAGCAGTTGCAACAACGACCAAGTAGACCACATCGCGTGTTGATGTTGAAACGCCAGAGGCAGTGGAGAAGTTTAAAAGAAACGCATCCTTGTTGTCTGGGACAAAGCCGCAGCCCCGGTGGTGTCCTCTTGGTCTTTCTCATTCACAAAAGAAGGTTGCGTGACTCACGCACGCAAGAACTTAGAGAGGCTCAAGCAGAGAAAATGAGAGATGAACTATTTAATGAAATAAAGCTTATGTGGCCTGTCCGAAAAGAGTGGAGGATAAAGTCAGTTGAGACACCAGTTAGGGCGCCTAGCGATAACGAGGATGACTTGCTGGATTATGGATCTCCGATGATTAAAAATGATGCTCCGCCTCGTGAAGGTATGGATATTAATATGGTATTCACATTGCCTTCGGAGTTTCGGATTCCCGGTGAGGAGGTCGCCCAATTATGTCTTGGCCCCGTGAAGCCGTTTTGAAGCCCAAGAATCGGCGGACATTTGAAACCATTATATGTTAGGAACATATCGATGGTAAGCCGATTTCTAGGATGTTAGTTGATGGTGGGGCTGCCGTGAATTTGATGCCATACTCGGTCTTCAAGAAGTCGGGGGAGAAGATAATGAGTTTTGAAAACTAATTTGGCTTAATGGTTTCTGGGTGAACCAACAGAGGCTAAGGGTGTCATCTCCATGGAGCTTCTTGTTGGGAGCAAGACCCTACCTCACGGCTTTCTTAAATCGTTGACGTGTAAGGTAATTATAATGTTTTATTGGGTCGTGATTGGATACATGCAAATCATCGCATTCCTTCTACTTTGCATCAAACTTTAGTGCAATGGATTGATGATGATGTAGAAGTGGTTCAAGCAGACACGTCGGCTTATATCGCTTTGGCGGCGCTTGGTGATTGGCAACATGGTGACATCAAATGTTTGTGGTCTAGACCTTTCTAGTTATGATTATCTTAGTGTTACCAAAGATGGTTTTGTGCCGTATGTCATGTCTGGTAAACTTCATATTGCTCGGCTTAGTAATATGATGTTAAAAATGAATAAAGAAAATAATTTAGAGTGGTTGCAACAGCGTACCGAGCAATATCGGTCAAACAAGAACGATATTGGTGAAACTATTGATGATTTTGATGAAGTGGAAAAGTTAGGGCCAGGTTTCTCGTCGGCTGACCCATTAGAGGAGATTGATATAGGTGATGGGGCTATTCCTAGGCCGCGTTTATAAACAAGAATATACATCTTTGAATACAAGAGCAAAGTGATAGAATTGCTTAGAGAGTATCAGATTGCTTTGCTTGGGAGTATCATGAAATGCGAGGCTCGGTAGAGAGTTAGTGGAGCATCGATTGCACGTTAAGGCTGGTTTTAGACCTCACAAGCAACCACCTAGGAGATTTAATTCGGTATATATGATCGGATCAAAGAAGAAATAGACCGATTGTTGAAGGTTGGGTTTATTAGGCCGTGTCGGTATGCTGAATGGATTTCTAACATTGTCCCGGTTGAGAAAAAGAATACTGGTAAGTTGAGGGTGTGCATCGATTTTAGGGATTTGAATAAAGCCACTCCTAAAGATGAATATCTGTTGGACCGAAAAGGCGACTAGAGGGGGGGGGGTGAATAGGAGCACGCTCACTTTTTCACAAAAGATGGATTCAACACAAATTTCACTCCAATAGCTATGAGAGCTATGAAGATCAATATACCAGTACAGCGGAAGACTAGTATTGAATCCGATCCAAAATCCCCAAGGCAAAAGATCAAAACAGAACCAAAACCCAACGGGCGGTCAAACCAAGCGGTTTATCTTGTTGTCGGTGTGGTCGATCGGCCGTAAAGAAGCAGCGGCCCGAGGAGAATAGCGAGGCGATCGACCGGCGTAGGATGAACGATCTGACCGGCGCCTGTCCAGAGGCACTGTTACATATCTGAAACCAAAACGAAAATCAATCAAACTTTTGATATACCCAATCAAACTCAACCAAATTTGGAACACACCTCCCTAAGGATATCTGGGACCTATTCCAAGTGATGATCGAGTAGATCCATGTCAAAGTTTTGACCTTTTTCAAAGTGAACACAGATTGGTTCAAAAAGAGCAAAACACGAAAACTTGATCTAGAGACTTGCTCGTGGGTGAATGATGATCAAGATGATCTTAAATACGTTCCCACATGTCACAGCAAGCTAGATCAAGAGAAAAGACCAATCAAAAACTCGAGGATCAAGGAAAGACCTCAAATCATTAAATAGAGAGAAAGAAAGCAAATAGACTCATCTTGGAGAACACTTTCTTTGGATTGATTTGAGTAGATGAATGATTACAACAACGAGGCGCAACGAGGCGCATGGACATGAAATCAATTCATCTCTCTCTCTCTAGAACCCTAACCTCCACTAATCCTTCCCTAAGCACCAAAGCCAAAACTAGGATTTACAAGCATGAAAGGGTTGAGGGGGTGCAGCCACCTCCCTCCTCTATTTATAGTGGAGGCTTAGACCTTCTAGAAGAGTAACCCTAATGGGCTCCCGTTAAGGCCCAAAACAAACGGGTCACACACGCACGCTTTTCAAAGCATCGTCTTCATCTCCTCTTGACCTACTCCGCTTCTCCACGCCATCTTGCGCCGCGGATCGTCAAAAGGTCACCAAGGCGGTATTTGGTGAAATTACCAAAATACCCCTTCTCGATCTTTTCCAAAGACCGAGTCCCATCTTCGTGAAGCACCTCCCATGCTTCGCCATGTGTAGTTTGATCCAGCGGCTCTCATCATGTCGGCAAGTCTCTCCCATCCGGCTCCCACCAGAACCACCATGGCACTTGCACCGACCCCCGCGCCGCTTGATCCAACCAGTTGCACCGAACTACCCGTTCGGTCACCTTTGTCCATTCTGCGCCACGCTTGACTCCATTGACCTCACCCGGCATCCCCGATCGTTCTGGACCTCAGCTCTCCAAGCTTAGTCCCGATCATCCTCGCCGTTGACCGTCGTTGGCCTCCACGCAACCTGCACACCAATAGACAAAGAAATCGATTCCGGGAACAAGTTCTTCACAACTTGACCCACGTTAGTCAAAATATGCATCATGCAACACATATACCATGAAACCCATGAACTTGACCTAACCCAAACCACATCGCCACTTTAGGCCGATGTTTAAGTGAAAACTAGTCAGACCGCCACTTTGGCCGGTCTGACCGCCCCCTGGGAATTAACCAAAAACCCAAACAAGACCTGGCCGGTCTGACCGCCAAAATGGCCGGTCTGATCGCCAGCACAAGGCCGGTCTGACCGCTAGCACAAGGCCGGTCAGACCGCACTTGACCTGACAGCATTACAACTTTGACGAAAACGCGTGTTTCGACAAACCGTAAACGACATTGCCAATTGTAACATCATCCTAAGATCTTAGGCATATCCCCATGATATCCACAATATCCTATGCCCATAGCCGACATGCTGATTAATGATGCTTCGGGACATAGAGTAATTAGTTTCCTAGATGGTAATGCTGGTTATAATCAAATTTTTATGGCCGAAGAGGATATGTCTAAAACAGCCTTTCGATGCCCTGGTTTCGTTGGTTTGTTTGAATGGGTGGTTATGACTTTCGGCCTAAAGAATGCCGGTGCTACTTATCAAAGGGCTATGAACTTGATCTTTCATGATCTGCTTGGCGTTATCATAGAGGTGTACATTGATGACATAGTGGTCAAATCGGATGGTATAGATCACCACCTAGCCGACTTACGTTTGGCCTTTGAGCGAATGCGTCGGTATGGTTTGAAAATGAACCCACTCAAGTGTGCTTTTGGTGTGTCAGCTGGTAAGTTCCTAGGGTTTATAATACACGAGAGAGGCATATAAATAGATCCTAGCAAAATAGAGTCTATTAAGAAAGTGAAGGCACCTCAGTGTAAAAGGGATGTGCAAAAGTTTCTGGGAAAAGTGAATTACCTAAGGAGGTTCATATCCAATTTGTCGGGCAAGGTTAGTGCTTTCACTCCTATACTTCGGTTAAAGAAAGAGACTAAGTTTACTTGGGGGGCAGAACAGCAACAAGCTTTTGAGGAAATTAAGAGATATTTGTCTACACCTCCTGTATTGAGAGCACCTCAAGCTAGAACGCCGTTTCGGCTATATATTGCTGCAGAAGAAGGTGTTATTGGTGCTGTTTTGACACAAATTTTAAATGGCAAGGAGTACGTGATTACTTACCTGAGTCGACATCTCCTGGGAGCTGAGATGAGGTATGTTTTTATAGAAAGATTATGTTTATCTTTGTATTATGCTTGTACCAAGCTGAGACATTACTTGCTATCTAGTACTTGTGTTGTTGCATGCCAAACCGATGTTATTAGATATATGTTGCAACAGCCGATTTTAAGTGGCAGAATCGGAAGTGGGCTTATGCTTTGATAGAGTATGATCTGGCTTACGAATCTTTGAAATCGGTGAAGGGCCAAGTCGTAGCTGATTTCATTGTTGATCATAGGATCGATAATGAGATAGAGTTGATTGACTACCTATCTGTTCGCCCACGGAGTTTGTATTTTGATGGCTCGGCTTGTAGAGAGGGACAGAGTGTTGGCATTGTTTTAATTTCACCTAGAGGTCTTGTTTCTGAAACATCGGTTCGCCTAGAATATTTTTGTACCAATAACCAGGCCGAGTACGAAGCTCTTTTGTTGGGACTACAAATTTTAGAGTCCATGGGTGTAAAGACTATAGAGGCATTCGGAGATTCTTTATTAGTTGTGCAACAAGTTTCTAGGAATTACCAGTGCTTTGACGGATCATTGAATATGTATTTGGAGAAATGCTTATAGATAATAGCAACTTTAGATGATTTTACTATTAGCCATGTCGCTAGAAAAGATAATATGAGGGCAAATGATTTAGCACAGCAAGCATCTGGTTATCAAGTTAAAAGAGGTAAATTGTTCATGATAGAAAAACCGTCTTTGAAAGTGCTACAATTTGCATAGCCGAACAACATGATGGCAGTTCGGATGCTTTGAAAACATTAAGTTTTGCCGAACCTAATGACTGGAGAAAACCTCTAATTAGTTATTTAGAAAACCCTAGTCAAACCGTTGATAGAAAACTTCGGCGACAAGCTTTAAAGTATATATTGCTTGATGGAGAGTTGTATCGCCGAACTGTAGATGGGCTACTTCTAAAATGTTTAGGTTTGGATCAATCTAAAGTTGCCACGGGTGAGGTACGTGAAGGTATATGCGGTACACATTAGTCGGCTCATAAGATGAAATGGTTATTAAGGAGAGCTGGTTTCTATTGGTCGACTATGTTGGAGAATTGCTTTAGATATTATAAAGGGTGTGAGGCATGTCAAAAGTTTGGTGATGTGCAATTGGCACCCGCTGCTATGTTACATCCTATCGTTAAACTGTGGTCGTTCCGTGGTTGGGGTTTAGATTTCATCGGCCAAATACACCCTGTGTCTTCTAAAGGCCACCGTTTTGTTTTAGTAGCCACTGATTATTTTACGAAGTGGACATAAGTTGTTCCTCTTAAAAACATGACACATAAGGAGGTGATTAGTTTTATTTTAGAACATATTGTTCATAGATTGGCATACCACAAGCGTTAACTCTTGATCAAGGTTCATCTTTTATGTCTCATCAAGTACAAGAATTAGCGAATCATTTAGAATCAAACTCCTTAACTCCTCACCTTATTATGCTCAGGCCAATGGTCAGGCCGAGTCAAGTAATAAGACCTTGATTAAGCTCATCAAGAAAAAGATAGAGGAATATCCTAAGAGGTGGCATGAAGTGTTATCTGAGGCGTTATGGGCTCATCGTATATCTAAGCATAGTGCTACAAAGGTAACACCATTTGAGCTAGTATATGGGCAAGAGACCGTTCTACCTATTGAGGTGAATCTGGGTGCCTTTAGATTGGCCAGGGAGAATGATTTGTCGGCCGTAGATTACCATAACTTGATGATGGATAAGATAGATGAAGTTGCAGATGAGAGATTAAAATCTTTGAGGGAGATTGAAAAGGATAAGGTAAGGGTAGCCAGGGCCTACAATAAGAAAGTGAAGGAAAAGTCGTTTCAAATAGGGGACTTAGTTTGGAAGACGATTTTACCTATTGGGTCTAAAGATAATAAGTTTGGGAAGTGGTCTCCGAATTGGGAAGGACCATATAAGGTGGTAGAGATCGTTCCTGAAAATTCTTATGTGGTACAGTGTTTACAGGGAGGAAAGCTGCCTAAAGCTCTTAATGGCAAGTATTTGAAAAAATACTATCCGAGTGTTTGGCAAGATGCTTAAAAAACACACATGGCCGGTGAGTTGTTTAGCATCGTCCTGAGAAACGTACTTATGGCCGATGTTTAATCATCGTCCTCAAGTGATATTGAAGAGATTATTGTTTTGTGGCAAACATGCTTGTTTTACCAAAAAACAGGGGGGCATATGTTGACGACAAGATTTGACACCTACGTTAGTCATTACAAGGCTGATTGGTTCAACGGTAAAACTACCGCTGGTTCACCTAATATTTCGTTTTGAATTGGGAAACAGATCGGCTTTGAAGATCTCCTGGGAGGTCCGGACTTCAAAATCTACCCGAGAAGACCTAGACGACCTCTTTAGAGACCTCCTTGGAGGTCCTAGGGGACATCCTGGATGATCCCGAACAACCTCTTCAAAGACCTCCGGGGAGATCCTAGAGGACATCCTGAGTGGTTCTGGAAAACATCCACAAAGACCTCCTAAGAAGATTTGGAGGGTGGTCTTTGCAAATGGCTAGAAAGGGTGTTCTCCGCAAAGCCGCCACGGACCGCCACAAGATCAGCGCGCTTCAATCTCAACCATCGAGGTCCTCCCTAGGAGTTCAACGCGCTTCAATCTCAACCAGTGAGGTCCTTCCAGGGGATCCAACGCGTTTTAATCTCAACCGTTAAAGACCTCCCCTGGAGAAAATCAAGACCGCACAAGACCTTTTCTCGAAGCGCAATGTGGTATAATCTGCACTGTCCAGGACTTCCCTAGGCACAATCTGGACCGTCCAGGACCTATCTCATGAGTGCATAAGAGGATAAATCTCGACCTCACAGGATCTCCCCACGAAGAGATCTTGATCATCTAGGTCGTCTCCAAGATGCATCAACGTGGCTCGATCTGGACCGTCAAGGACCTCCTGGAAGTTCAGCGTGGCTCAATCCGGACCACCCAAGACCTCCTCCTGAAGCTATCTGGACCATCCAAGACCTCCCTCTGTGAAGAGGTCCTCGCATGTACTATTCATCAAATACCGTAGCAGAGAGGTCTTCAGAGTTACTGTTTCGAGGATGACTCCTAGGCATTATTCATTTTGGTTACTGTAGCAAGGAGGTCTCTGAGCTACTGTAGCACAAAGGTCTTCCGATATTTGCAAAGACGACCCTGGAGTTTCACAAAGACGACCTTGGAGATTTACAAAGGCATCCCTGGATATTTTCAAAGATGACCAGGACCGCTCAAGACCTCTTGACAAGCGCCACGTGGCTTCATCAGCAGCCGTTCACGACCTCCTCAGAAGTGCTACGTGGCTTCATCAAGGGCGTTCAAGATCTCCCCGGAGACACTTGCGTACCTTCATCGGAACCGCCCAGGACCTCCTCAAGGGCGCTCACGTGGCTTAATCGAACCGCACAAGACTTCTCCCGGAGGACTTGCGCGCTTTCATCGAGCCGCCAGACCTCCTCAAGGGCGCCACGTGGCTTCATCAAAGCCACCCAAGACCTCCCCGGGAACACTTATGCGCCTTCATCAAGATCGCTCAAGACCTCCTCGGAGCGCTACACGGCTTGATGACAGCCGTTCAAAACCTCCTCAGGAGTACTTGCGCGCCTCCATCAGGACCGTTCAAGACCTTCCTGAGGATGCTACGCGGATTCATCAAGGCCGTCCAAGACCTCCTCGGGAGCGCTACGTGGCTTCATCAAAAGCGTTCAAGACCTCCCCAGGGCCATTTGCACGCCTTCATCCGAGCCGCCCAGGACCTCCTCAGTGGCGCTCACGTGGCTTAATCAGAGTCGCACCAGACCTCTCTAGGAGGACTTGCGTGCTTTCATCTGAGCCGCCCAGGACCTCCTCAGAGGTGCTCACGTGGCTTAATCAGAGCCACACCAGGAGGGTTTGCGCGCCTTCATATGAGCCGCCCAGGATCTCCTCAAGGGCTTATGTGGCTTCATCAAGGGCGTTCAAGACCTCCCGGAGACACTGGCTTTGCATCAGAGCCGCCCAGGACCTCTTCAAGGGAGCCCACGTGGCTTCATCAAAGGCATTCAAGACTTCCCCGGAGACACTTGCACGCCTTCATCCGAGCCGCCCAGGACCTCTCAGTGGCGCTCACATGGCTTAATCAGAGCCGCGCCAGACCTCCTCAGGAGCGCTACGCGGCTTCATCACGGCCGTCCAAGACCTCCTCAGGATCATTTGGGTGCCTCTATCAGGACCGTTCAGGACTTCTTCAAGAGCGTTACGTGGTCTCATCAGGGCCGTCTAAGACATCTTCAGAACATTTATACGATTCAATCGAAGACGTCCAAGACTTCCCTTGATGACTTTTCCAGGACCTCCCATGCAGACCTCTAGGCGGACTCTCGCGAAGACTTCTTACCAAACCTCCAAAACCTCCTCCAGAGTTCCTTAAAGGAACTTACTTGACCGAAAAGGAAAGATTTTTAGATTATAGAAGGTTTGGAGATCATAACCAAATCATATCTGTAAAATTGGTTCAGTTTAGGAGTCCTGAGCTATCACGGCTAAGGCCTGCCGCCCTTTAAATAGACGAGGGTCACGGCCGATTGTAATCATCACCAATCGATCAATACAACTTGCATCTACTTTTTATCTATTTTTCGCATCTAGGTCTAGAGTAAAGTAGCTTCCTTTGTCGTTCTTGCTCAGAAATGAAATACGGTTCTTCGCCGTAATCAAAGAGTTACCCTCTTTGCTAGTTTGCTTGAAAACCGGCGATGCGCTTCACGAAGTGAAGCAACCTGGTCCTCTGCGACCTCTTGTGTTGATTTTGGCGTCAACACACCTATCCATGTTGGGATGGAGAACACAAAGATGCAAAGAACCAACCACGAGAAGCGCGATCCGATCTGGACCGATCTTTTCGCTTACAGACGCTTAGCTTTCGCAACAAATGCTGGTCGGTCAAGTGCTCCGTGAACGTGTCACTTCGGCTTTCGCTTGGCTGTAGGGCTATCTCTTTCACCGCCCACAAAAATTCGTACATTTCGTGATGGTGAAAAACAAAGAATAACAAAAAAGGGGGTTGGGCATATGTTGAAGGACGAGCACTCGGGTGAACCTTTTTTATTAATTAACTTTTTAATTTTTATTTTAAAGTTAACCACCCCAAGACTTTATTTCCAATTCTAACTCTTTTGGTCACGCCATGGGTGGTGTCGTGACAAAACAAGACTTGTAATGCAAGAAGAGGATCGGAGCCGAGGGCTCCTGAGCGAGGACTTGCTAGTGATGAATATCCTCTCTTGTTAATTTCACGGGTTTCGATGGTTTGATTATTGCATACAAGTCCTGCTATTTTCGAGTTTGATATTTCCTCCAACCGAGCGTTGAATGTCCATGGCGAAAACCGGTCATGCTAGGATTGGAAAAGTTGCTCTTAGTGGGTGTTTGTGGCGTGTTTGGGACGCTGGGCTTTTTCGGAGACCGAAAGCTGGAAGCCACCACGGTCCAACTTCCCATAGCCCCCTTTCGAATTTATCCCGAAGTTGGGTAGTATTTACCCACGTTTTGCTATTCAACCAAACCCCCAACCTCCTCGCACGAAACCCTAGCGGTACCGCCTCCCTCCCAGCGCGCCCTCTGTTCCTTCCTCTTCCCCTCTGCCTCCTCCCCACGCACCTCCTTCATTTGGCCCTTGCGCCCACCACCCTTGGCCGCCACCTCCTCCTCCCTCCCCGCCGCCGCCTCCTCCCTCCCACGCCGCCCTTCCCTCCTCCTCCCGCCCACGCCCTTCTCAAATCCACCTCCTGCTGCCGCCCTTCTCCGTCCTCCTCCGTGTCACCACCACTGCGCCTCCACCGACCACCTCCCGAGCACGCGACGCCCTCCTCCCCAAGCCTTTGCTGCCGTTCTCCTCCTCCTCCCCCACCGCCGCCATCGCCTCTCCTCCTCCCCACGCTGTCGCCCTCCCCGCCAACCCTAGCCATTGTGGGTTGTTTTTTTCTCGATGTAAATTAAATATTTATGTAATAATTGCTTTTGTAATATATATTTTTAATATTTTTATTATAATTATTTGTGTAATAATTCTTTATTGTAGTAATTATCATTAATTGTTGTTAATCGCGTAAAGGTCGTTAATTGTAGTAGTTGTCGTACATTGCGTTAATTGTCGTTAATCGCGGTAGTATAATAATTGTTTATTGTAATAATTGCGGTCAATTGCATTAATTGTCGTTAATCGCAGTAGTACAATAATTGTTTATTGTCATAATTATGTCAAGTGCATTAATTGTCGTTAGTTGCGTTAATTGTCATCAATTGCGTTAATTGTGGTCTATTGCGTTAATTGTCGTTAAGTATGGTCAATTGCGTTAATTGTGGTGGTTGTCGTAAATTGTGTTAATTGTTATTAATTGCACTAGTTGCCGTTAGTTTTCGTTAATTGCCGTCAATTGCGTTAATTGTTGTTAAACGACATCAAACAAGTCATCATTTGCCTCAGGGGCATTTCAGACATTTCTCATCTCAGAAGCTGCAGCCAGCCTATCTAAAAGACAGACAGTCAAACACCAAACATATTCATTTCGGTTGTTCACCGTGCAATAAATGCGACCCTGCACCGATAAAATTAAAGCCGAAAAGCTACAATCGTGTCAAACATGCCATGTATGTGGCCCTTGGAACAAACGAACTGGCTCATAAATTTTATGTGAAATTTATATGGAATGGCTCGATCATAGGAATTTAGCAGGAATTTATTATTTTATTAAAGCAGAGTCAAAAGAAGCCACCACGTTTGCTCTTAAGGGTTAGCAATTCTCACGTTAATCAAGAGAAAAAGAAAGATCTACAATCATTTGTGGTGGGTCCAGATTATAACAGTCTAGATTAAAAGAAAGAGTCCATATCAAAAACAATAAAACTGAAATTCGGAATAAAAATAAAATAAAATTAGCAATTTGATTCCCATATAAATTCCTAAGTAAAATCCCTAAAAAAATTATATATTTAGCTTTTGTAGTTGGGAAATAGAAATAAGAATAGTTAGCTTCCTTGTTAATTGGGTTTACTTCTTTAGAGATATATTTCATCTAGTAGAGATAAGTTTTCTTAGAAATAGCGATTATTTCTTAGGAATCAAGTCGGGTCGTCCCTATAAAAGAGACAATATGTATCCATTATTAAGCAAGCAAATATGAATAAACAAGTCCCAGTCTCTAAAGTCCAGTTGTGGTTGTTCTCTTGACTGGCTATTCTAGATCTATTCCTACCTAATCGGTGTCCTCTTTCACCTAGCACTGTTCTACTTAAGTCATCGCTGTCCAACCTCTCTCCGACGGATGTTTACCCTTGTTAGGCTAGTTCACGACATGAGCCGTTTTCAGCTTTTCATTATCAAGCTGATTGTGGCACCTGAACACAAAATTCTATGTGACCCCTTTTTTCTCTGCCTCTGATTTATTGCTGCTGTAGACCTTTTGTGTGATGATGGGTTTTAAATTTCTACACACTCCAGAAAAGTCTAAATTATTAAGGCTGTAAACATCATTGGAATAGTTCAACGTTTGAAATTATTTCACGTCTTTAACTACACGACGCACAAAAAGTGACACCGTCCATATTCACATTTATTTTCCTGACAGACATTATCCATTTCAAGATTTAAATTTTGATTAATCATTTCAAGAGTTTTTTTTTGCCATTTCAAAAATAAAATTATTTTTTCACTTGTTTTTCTTGTTCAAAATAAAAGTGAATTTAAATAAATATTGCGTTGTACATTGACGTCACTGATAAATAACACATTAGCAGGTGCATGTATAATACAACTTTGAATGAATTGCACACACAAAAAAAAGTATCGCACATACTTCCCAAAATATAAGTCATTCTTGACTTTTCACGATCTCGAGTGTAACATTTTGACTATGGTTTTATATCATGATATATCAAAATAATAATAATAATAATAATAATAATAATCATATATTATAAAAGTATTTTGCAGGACAAATCCAACGACATTATTCTCATGTAGCCAATTTATAAACTTTAACATTACTGATGGTCAAAGTTTTAAAACCTTGGCCGCGCAGATCCTACTTGTATTTTGGGACAGAGAGAGTACATTCAGCAAAATTAACTTTTTATATATAATTTTTTTAATACAGTAACATATTTATCTACTTATCACTTTATTGCTCCCCTTTTTCTATGTGACCCCTTTTTCTCTGCCTGTGATTTATTGCTGTTGTCGACTGTGAAAAGTATTTTGCAAGACAAATCTAATCACATTATTTTTATGGAGTTAATTTATAAATTTTAACATATACTAATGATCAAAGTTTTAAAAACTTGACTGCGCGGATCCTATTTGTATTTTAGGAACGAGGAAGTATATTCTGTAACATTAACTTTTTTATATATAATATTTTAGAGGTACAAGACAGACGTTCACACAGACATGTGCGTCCCCTATACACGCTAAGGATTGAATCGGAGGCTCCACAGCCTCCGGAGAGCATATACACGCTATCTCACTTAATGCGCACGCATGTCTACCCTGATTTATTTCAGGAGACACCGGATTCAATCCCAGGATCGAACCCGGGTGGGTTGCGTGCACTCCGGCAACGCAAGCCACTCGAGCTAACGCTCGGTTCAACTTTTTTTATATATAATTAGTGTTCACGGCAAGTACAATCTAGCTAGAGTTTGAACACAATACTACAAGTCGTCCACGATACTAGAATTGAAAGCAGATTCTATCACATTCCTGGTGCAACTCTGGCCACTAGTGTAGATTTTTGTGTCTTATTTAACCACTTCCACACCATCCATGGGAGGGCAGCAGGCAACAAGCAGCAAGTGTAGATCACCACAACACCACATCCACCCCCTTGCTCAACAATGAAGATCAAGAGAGTGTGTCACCCATGTACATGGCAGGTACCGATGCTCCATCTCACCCACATCCTCTTGCTCGCATCCACCTCTCTATCCACCAATGACAGCGACCTCTTGGTGCTCCTGTCGTTCAAATCCCGCATAACCAGTGACCCAAGACATGCACTGTCCTCCTGGGATGCCGTCGGCAATGGCACCAACACGCCGGCACCTGATTTCTGCCGATGGAACGGCGTGGCCTGCAGCCACCGCCGGCACCCAGGCCGTGTCACTGCCATACGTCTGCCGGACTCCGGCCTAGCTGGCATCATCTCCCCAGAGCTCGGCAACCTCACCCACCTCCACGTCCTTGATCTGTCAGCCAACAACCTGGAAGGTGAGATCCCGTTCAGCCTCAGCAATTGTGCAGCACTTCGTACCATGAATTTGAGCGCAAACTACCTGTCTGGTTTCATCCCTACTCCATTGGGTCGCCTATCAAAGCTTACGTTTTTCGATGTAAGCTACAACAATCTGGAATTAAGAGGAACTCCTTCCATGGCCAGATCCTTAGCTGGCTGGGCAACCTGACATCATTGACTCAGTTAAATCTTGCGGAGAACAGCTTCAGTGGCAACATCCCTGAAGCTCTAGGTAAGATAACTAACCTTGCTTACTTCAATGTCCTGTATAACAAGCTGGAAGGTCTTTTTCCTCCGTTGATCTTCAATATTTCTTCCATCGAAGTCTTGGTCCTTGGCTTCAACCAGCTTTCAGGATCACTGCCGCCCGACATTGGCTTTAAGCTTCCCAGGATAAGGGTTTTTGGCACATTTGAGAACAGTCAATTCGAAGGGCCCATACCAGCCTCATTCTCAAATGCATCTGCCCTCGAATATTTGTATCTTCGTGGAAATCGATATCATGGTCTGATTCCAAGGGATATCGGCATCCACGGTAATTTGAAGGTATTTTCGGTAGGGCACAATCAGCTCCAAGCCACAAAGCCTAGGGATTGGGATTTCCTCACATCCTTAACCAACTGTAGCAGCATGAAAATACTAGACCTTGAACAAAATTACCAACCTAACTCGAGAGCTCAATTGGCTTACACTTGGCAGAAACCAAATAGCTGGGACCATACCTACAGGGTTAGGAATGTTTCACAAACTTACAACGCTCACCCTTTATGATAACCTCTTCACAGGCACCTTACCTCTGGATATTGGCCAGCTTCCCAGTCTCCAGTATCTTGACCTGTCCCATAATGGATTTGATGGGCAGATTCCACAATCATTAGGAAATATCACGCAGTTGAGCAATCTCTCTCTATCTAATAACTTTCAGGACGGCAGCATTCCAACAAGTATTGGTAACCTAACCAAACTTGGATCCATGGATCTTTCCTGTAACTTATTGAGGGGCCAAACCTCACAAGAGATACTTAGCATTCCTTCCCTCACCATACTTCTCAACCTCTCCAACAATGCTCTAAGTGGCTCCATTCCAACACAGATCGGGCACTTGAACAGCCTCGGCACAATCGACCTCTCAATGAATAAGCTATCTGGTGAGATCCCAGATGCTATTGGCAGTTGTGTCCAATTACGTTTCCAATTACGTTTCCTGACGACATCCTAGCCACGTGGCGCACGGAGCTCCTAGCGAGATTCCAGGGGGTGCTACCGCCGGATAGCGGCTACAGGGAGTTCAGCAGCACCCACGAGCCGACGCTGAAGTGCATTTGCCAGTTCTACGTAAGTCTTCGAAACTCTTGTCCTCTTGCATCAATTGATTTGTGCACCTTGCTGATGTGTATCTATCTTCCTGCAGCCCGAGCGTATGGCAGAGAACGCACCCGAGGAGACGGTGAGGAGGCACTTCGAGGCCTACCTGCTGTGGCTGTTCGGGTGGGTGATGTTCCTGGGCTCCCACGGCGACAACACCGACAAGCACATGGTCCGGTATGCACGAGCTAGCGGATCGGCGATGGAGGATCGACCTTATGCGGCGCCCGTAGTCTTTGTTCATGACGCATCGCGTGCCTCGTGGCAACGCGTCCACCGGGCTCAAGAGAGCTCCATCCTTAGAGGATGCCCGCTGCTACTTCAATTGTGGTCTTTCGAGCGTTTCCAGATTGGACGACCAAAGCTGGACCTACGAGCGTACATAGTCAACATGTACACCGAGGGCGATGACGTGGATCGGCCGACCATGAGTACGGTGTTGTGCTGCCGATGGGTAAGTTTCCTGAACATTGATTCTTTTTCGTAATGTATTTCAATCTCGTGTGCTAAGTTTGGGTTATTCTATTCCGTAGGTCACCTATGCGCCGATCACTACGCACACGTCCTACCCAGACTATGCTGTGACGTTTGATCAGCTGACGGACGATCGTGTCATCTGGACACCGTACACTCCTGAAAGGGTGTACGCGTGCGCCCCGAGGGCAGTCGAGCCTGTGCACTCGAGACCACGTGTACTGGTTCATGCGGAGGCCCTTGGTGCACGACGTCTTCGTGGAGGAGTACCAGGTGTAGTGGGTCATGCGCTAGTTTGGTCTGTGACAGGAGATCCCACCCCGCTAGGGGGCACGGGTGCCGCCGAACATCCATGGGGTAAGTTCACGTTTTACTTATGTCTTGCCATTTGCGACACGTACCTACGAAACAATCGTTTTGCCTTCCACAGGTACACTAGGAATGGAGATCTTCTACGGCTTCCTGGGCGCAGAAGATGTTCCCTTGGATCCAGGGCTGGGTCAACACCGTTGGTGATGTCATCGAGGAGGACGCACCCTACGACCCCGACACGTACATGGAGTACATCGAGTCGTACTCCAGTCGGACGAGGGTTAGCTACATGAGGGTCATGCCTGACCCACCACAACATGAGGCTGCAACGTTCGACACGTACCCCACCTAGCCCAACTCCGCATTTTATCGTGTGGTACATATTGAACGGTCCATACTCCGCAACATATCGGTTTCCAACTGAAAAGGCATTGGACGAGCCCAAGAAAGCAGATGAGTACGACAAGGCCAAGCGGGCGGCGGACAAGGGGAAGGCTGCTGCAAGTGAGACCGTGGGCCGTACTATCGCTCCTCGTCGCTCGGGCGCACTCCGAATCCAAGAGGTAAGTTATGTTCATTATGCATCATAATTATTAATTTGTCCCGACGTTGCATTATGCTAACGTCGTTCAAGCATCCAGCCCGTCTTGCAGGACATGGATAACTTCGAGACTGGACGTCGCCTCCGCGTGCAACAAGGGGACAAGGGAAAGGCTCCTATAAGTGAGACCATGGGCCGTACTACCATTCCACGTCGCCCAGGCGCACTTCGGATCGAATAGGTAAGTTATGTTTAGTATGCATCATAATTATTAATTTGGCCCGACGTTTTGTTATCCTAACATCATTCAACCGTCTAGCCCGTCTCGCGGGTAATGGATGACTTCAAGACTAGCCGCCGTCGCCGCCGCGGGTAGTTAGGGCTGGAAAAATAGCTCGAGCCTCGTGAGCCTGCTTGAGCTCGCTGCGAGCCGAGCTGGCTCGGCTCGAGCTTGTGATTTTTCTAGTCGAGCCGAGCCCAGTTCCTAGCTTGGTGAAAAAACGAGCCAAGCCCGAGCCGCTTGGCGAGCCATTTGGCTCGAGCGGCCCACGAAGCCTAGTCATGAGTGGCCCATGAGCGGTTGAGTGGCCCACAAAGCTTTGCTCTTGTGGCCTTGCCCTAGAGTCTAGACCCTTCCTTCAGGCTCCATGCTTCCTCCCGAATCCCGACTCTTGAGTCCCGATTGGCCGATCCGCTTCGTGGCTTCCTCCCGATCCCCTTCCTCTCCTGTCCTCAGGCCTTGCCACCCAATCCACCCACCCATGATCCGCCCCATGCTCCCCCATCCTCCTCAGTCGCTCGGCCGCCCCCTGCAGCCTTCTCCCTCCACCACGCCGTTCACCCCACCCCCTCTCCACCCCGCTTTGTGTGGCTGTGCCCCATCTGCCGTGCCACCCCGTCCTCCTCAGCCGTCCCTTGCTCCATCCGCTACGCCGTCCAAGTCCAACCGACGCACATGGATCGCCAACGGAGCTTGGAGTTTCGTGCGTTAGGGAAGAAATCAGGCAACGTTGGGGCACTAGCGGGCGAGCATGCAACCGGTCGACGCCTTCTCAGCTCCCAGCCACTTCCTGACATTGCCAAACTGGCAGCCACAGCTTCGGTGAGTCAGTTTATCACTGTGTTGTAGCATCTTCGGTAGCCTCATGGCGTCTGCGCGGCTATGCTCAACCTTTATGTTAGCTTGATAGTATTGTGATTTTGTGAGTGAGATTGGGTTGTTGCCCAGCTGGTAGTAGGCAATGGGGTAGTTAAGGTTTATTTTGAGGATTGTGTTCTGGTACAACTTAGATACATCAATCAAAGCAATGGTGACGAACATTTTTGTAGAGATTGCAAGAAGTCAAAATTGTGCGGCAGGGAAACTGAAATGCCATTTGTAATCTTTTCTGATCTGCAGACCTAGAATTGTGGGCATTATTCCATATATCCCTAATCCCTACCATGGTTGTGAATTTGGATGGGAAAAGGAGTGACTTCATTGATATTTCGTTTAATAACAAGTAATAACAGATAATGTTCAATTGATTCGTGTACCACTTTTCTATCCAAACAAAATCAGAAGGAAGTTTAGATCTCCATGGCCCTATATTTTTCTTGTTTATTATGCCATGTAAAGAGAAGTTTGGGTGCACAACATTCGGTTCACTCTTCGTAACATTATTTTCTTCATAACTGAAGTTGTCTCACAACCTGCTTTGAGCTACACAACATTTTGTACATGTGCTTCTTTGTTCGTATGATGGTCAAATGGTATACAATTTAGATGGAGTAATTCCCTGTCTAATTATCTCCATTTTTTATCGCAGTCGTCAAGTGAGGATGCGGATTGGGATCACATGCCTGATGATGATCACAATGGTGTACCATTTGATGTGGAGGGGGAACAAGGACATGTCTCGGTGGATTATTCAAGTTCAAATGATGATGAACAAGGAGCCGTGGAATTTACAGAAGATGGTACTACCATCACCGTGTCTCAAGGAAGATCAAAGAGGGTGGCAAAAAGGCGGAAGGGATCTCCAAAGGCAACTGGGTGACGAAAACAAAGATCAGATTGTTGGAAGATCTTCAAGGTGGTGAATGTTCCATCCAAGACAAAGAAAGGGAAGATCGATACAAGGGCAAAATGTAGATTTTGCTACAAACTCATGTCTTACAAGCAAGGGGGAGATACTTCACATCTGATGAGGCACATACCAAAGTGCACGCCATATCAAAACAAGGTGGCTAAGATGAAGGCTCAAGCTAATCTAAACTTTGGTCCCGCCATGTCAGGTGACACTGGTTTACCTCTTGTTGCCACTCCTAGGGAATATGATCAAGATGAAACTCATCGAATCATTGCTAAGATGATAATTGTCCATGAGTATCCTTTTAGGATAGTTGAGCACACTTGGTTTAATGTTTTGATGCCTTACTTAAATCCATCATATCAATCCATCGGTAGAAAGACGATAAGAAGTGAATGCATCAAGATTTATGACTCGGAGAGGGAAGTCCTTAGGAAGAGTCTTAGAAGTGTCTCTCATATAAGTTTAACTTGTGGTTTGTGGACCTCTAACCAAAACCTTTGCTAGATGAGTTTGGTAGCACATTATATAGATAAAAATTGGGTTATGCAATGTCGTGTGCTGAACTTTATTGAATTGGATCCTCCACACAGCGGGGTTGTCATAGCTTAGGCTGTCTTTGATTGCATTGCTGAATGGAAGATAGTGGATAAGATTATCACACTTACTCTTGATAATGCTTCCTCAAATACTGCTGATGTACGTAGTTTAATGGCCAAGTTTGCTGCTAGAGGATCAGCTCGTTTCATTGCCAAGTTTGCCGCTAGAGGATCAGCTCGTTTCATTGCCAAGTATTTCCATGTTTGATGTGGTTGTCATATAGTGAACTTGGTTGTAAATGATGGCCTGCTACCATTAGCACCTTTGATAAACAAGCTCAGAGAAACAGTCAAGTATATAAAGAAGTCTCCATCTCGTATGCACAAGATTTTATAAATTTGTTCATCACTTGCTTTGCAAATTGGTCCTAGGTTGAGCATTGATGTGTCCACATGATGGAGTTCCACGTACAAAATGTTGTCAATCTACATTGCTTATAAGGATGCTTTAGTGTGTTATGCCGACACAGATGCAAATTACCAATGGCAACCATCAGGCGCAGATTGGGCATTGTATGAGAAAATTGCACCAATATTGACGTCCTTGGATGAAGTGAAAAGTGCATTTTCTGGATCAACTTATCCAACAGCAAATATTTTTTTATCCTTACATAGTTAATGTGAAGGTTGCATTACGAGCTGCAATTGCTTCTGGAGATGATCATTTGAAGCTCATGGCTGCTACAATGTTGGAAAAGTTTGATAAGTATTGGGAAGAAAAGAACAATGTCATGGTCCTTACTACTATTCTTGATCCTAGGTTTAAGACGAGATTCATTGGTTGGTGCTTCAACCGAATGTATGAGCCCTCAAAGGCTGCAAATGAGCTTGATGATGTGAAGGTCGAGTTGGAAGATTTGTATTCACAATTTGAGATGGATCATTAGCACAACAAGGTGGCTAGTAGAGATGATGTAACCTCCTCTTCAGCTATGGGTACAAGCAGCTCTTTATCCTCAGTCTCATCTCAATTTCAATCATTCTTGCATTCCACTTCTATCGAGCCTTCAAAGTCAAAGTTTCTTATCTATCTAGATGAAGCGAATAAGAGTTTAGATAACAAGGGCTTCAAATTGCTTGAGTGGTGGAATTTGAATGCACATAGATTCCCAGTAGTGTCAAAGATAGCTAAGAATTTCTTGACTATATCAGCTAGCAGTGTATCTTCAAAATCAACTTTCAGTGCTGGAGGTAGAGTACTAGTTGACTAATGGTGTTCTCTACGTTCAGCTATGGTTTAGTATTTGGTGTGTGCCTCTAGCTGGATAAGAGGTGCACTTGATGACATGAGACCTCCTATATTTGTGGTAGGTTCTTGCATACTTTAATATGTCTTTTCTAATCTTTTTTGTTCATATCATGGTTAATTCGATTATTATTTCTGTTTTAAGGAAGAAGATGATGAGGATGATGCTGAAACCATTCTAATTCCTCAAAGCATCGTAGAGAGAAACTAGTGAGTGCTACTACTTCTAAGTGCTCTTTTACTTCATTGGTACATAACAAATATACAATGTGTTAGATATATGAGGTGCTCTTTTACTTCATTGATGCATAATGCCAAACTACACATCAATTTGTAGCTTACTGGATCTTTTTTCAATAGGCATAATGTACATTGTTTTTCAATATGTACATCTTTTTTCCCCAAAAATACTAATGTGGAACCTTTTTCAATAGGCATAATGTACAATGTTTTTCAATCTGTAAGATGTCATTAGCAACAATTCCACGACCATCGGATCTTTTTCAATAGGCATAATGTTCTGTAAGATGTCATTAGCAACTTGGGCATATGTACATATTTTTTGTGGGCTGATTGTGCATTGTATTTGTAGGATCATTGGATACTTCAGATGACAAGATGACGCTAATACGCCATGGCATCGGGCCAAGAGGACCTTTTATTTTGGAGTTTAGACTTTGGACTATTATTTTGAACTCTTGTACATTAAGTGCTTACTACTTAGCATGGATCCATGGGTTGTTATATGGATCAATGGATGGACTGTTATATGGAGTTATGGAATGTTATTATGTTGACAATTATATGGAGTTATGGACTGTTAATCTGTTATATGGAGTTGTGGACTGCTATGTTATATGGAGAATGGAGTTATGGGCTGTTATGTTATATGGAGAATGGAGTTATGGACTGTTATATGTAATTATGGACTGCAAAATATTAAGTGTTAGTCTTTCAATTGAATGGATTATGAATTTATGATGAATGCATGTAGGGATTATGGACTGTTAAGTTTCTGGCTTTGTTTATGATGAATGGATCACATTCTGCCTTTGTTTCTAGCTTCTGGATTCGGGTCTGGGCTTGGGTGCTTCCCGGCTTGAACGAGCTTGCGAGCCGGCTCGAGCTTATTTTCGAGCTGAGCCGAAGTTTCGAACGAGCCTGAGTGAGCTTGGCTCGAGCCGGCTCGACTCGGTTCGTTTTCAGCCCTACATGTAGCAAGGAGACAAGAGGAAGGGAGCGATGGGCTACCGAAACTAATGATCTTTGTTTCAGTCGACTTTATTTCCATTCCAAAAAGGCACGTATGTATCGTTGGTGTATTTCAGTTTGTTGCATCGTGCATGATGTCGTTCCTTATGCATGTAACCAAACCCCGCTCACCGTGTAATCCGCAACTTTATTATAAAGTCTATTTCAATTCGCAACTGTATTGTAAAGCCAACTTCAAATCTTGTTCTCTTTTGGCATTCAATTCTTGGCGTAGCAAGGCAGGGAACCACATAACAATTAAGACCCAAATGACAATGGACTTGTGCATTAAAATTTCATCTTTCGTGTCAAATGGTTCACATATCTTATGCAACAAATTACATCTCTTTTTTCTCTAAACCCAAATATATTGTCCATTGTCTACTTCACATTACATTGCCTTCTCCGATTTTGCATTCTGAATTACGTGGACACTTCAACATATTACCAAAGTTTCAAAACAAAATTACAAAAATTAAAAAATTCCACTACACATAAATAAAAAGCCGACAAGCCACCCTGTCACCAATTCAATTGGTGACAGGACTCCTGTCGCTAATTAAAGTAACGACAGGAACCCCCCCCCCCAAACTGTTCTCTTTGGCGACAGGGGGCTAGTTTTGTAAAAAAATCCCACTATTTATTTTTCTAATTATCTTTTAAAAAAGTATTATTTTTTAAAAAAATATCAAGATGGTGGCTACTAATGACGTAAAGCGTGGGAGCAGCGACGTGGATGTGACTCGCATGGCTACAAATGACGGGAGTTAGCGACCTGCTTTCTGCGGTGCTGTGGTGGCATGGCGAGCACACCGAACATGGCGACAAGGACGGGAGGCATGGTGCCAAGGTCGGCAACGTGGCATGTCGCGAGGAAATAAAGGAGCAGTGGCTTATGGGCGCGTGAGGGGGTGGGGGTTGGGTGGACTAGGCCGACACGTGGGGAAGAGAAAAGAAAGAAAAGGAAGGAAAATGAAGGAGAAAGAGGCGGAGAAGAGAAAATAAAGAAAGAAAAAAAGAAGAAATGGGCTAGGTTTTGGCCTGAATGGAATCTAGGGTTTTGCAATTCTTCTTTTGACTTCTCTTATTTTCAAATTTAAATTTAACTTTGAATTTTCTTATTTCGGTATTTTCATACTTAGGGTTGAGAACTGAACCTGTTCTGTTTTAAGTTATTTTTAGTCGAGATGCAATCTTACAACCGATTCTTGGAAAAATTTCAGAGCACCAAAACGATCCAACTGATTCTTAAAAACTCAAAACGAGGCAATAACATCATCATCACACAATTTTTTTTAAAAAAAAATCCATATTTTTGTCCTTGGGATTTCGGATACCATTTTTGGGGTAATACATGTGCTAGGCCATCTGGAGGTTAGTTTGGGCAATCAAAATTTTAGAAATCTTAATGAAATAATTCACAGAATGTGTGTACTTTGCTTGCTATAATGGGCAGAGTTGCAGCGAAAATGGGGGTGTTTTGGGGAAGGAAGAGGAAATTGGGAGAACTTAGGCAAGCTTCCCAGGAACCATAGCCAGATTCTGAGCGGCGCGGTGAGTGTTGCCACAAACTTCATGAGCCATTGCGATGCTGCGCCATGCGGTGACATTGCCACAGACTCACGGCGATCACGAAGCCCACCTTGCGCTCCGCCCTAAGCATACTCGCGCCCAAGTCCACAGAATCGATCTTTGTCACACCACATGCTCCTCACGACATCAATCGAGTGACACAACGCATTCGCGCGTGAAGAACGAAAGTATGGCTCCCAAGGGTATAGGGAAAAATGGTGGGTTTAGGTGACCACTTGCCAGTGTGGGCTGCTGGTAGATTCGAGGGTCTCAAGTGGGATGGCAACAAGGCTACCATTCCATCCCCACTCTCTATTTAGCTACGGAGGAAACTGTTCGCATCCCCACTGGAGAATTGATAGCAAACGGGGCTTATATGATTTTTTTGCACAAAGCAATATTTTAAGTTTTAACCATTTTTATAAAGCATAATTGACAAAAAGTAGTTTCAGTAATTGAATTAATTATATCACTAGTGGAGGTTCTAGCTAACAACCACTAGTATAGAGACTCTAGCCGCCATGGTTCAAATGATAGGGCCTTAGTTACCCAACTGGCTCTAGCTGCTAGAATATCTACCCGAGAATCTCAACTGCTCCTGGGTTCCCAAAATTCACTCTTTTGAAATTAAAACCAAAATCTATCATGTGAAAACGCACCTTGCCTGCTCTTGACCGTGGGCACGGCTATTCGAATAGTTTTACACTCTACAGAGGTTGTACAACTTGACCCACATAAGATAATCAATTTATATGTCGGTCATGACACGCTTCCTTGGGCATGCGACTAAGCGATTATCACAAGGCCTTTACAATGCCACGCTTTAGCACCAACCTGCCTGATGAGCTTAATCACAAGTCATGGACGTCATTTACTATCGACCCGGAGCTCACCGTTGTGGGGGATAATCTGCCCAAACATGGATGTCTGTTACCATCACCCGGACCAAGCCCCAACAGACATGAACGTCAACTACTATCGTCTGCACAATCCCAAAAAAGAACACCTAACAACTATAGCCTGCGGACGTAATGCTAGAACATGGTAAATTAATTGGCTAGGTCCTCCCCATTCTAGACATGTGGTTGTACAGTAGTGCTAAGCTTCGATAGTCACAAGGGGTGGAAAAAAATCTCGTTAATGGGGCTCGTTGGCTCGGTTCAAAATTGCTCCAATTAGACTCATTATTTGGTTAAACATTGAAATGAGTCAATTTCGAATGAAATTGGATTTCACTCTAACTCGGCTCGTTAGCTCGGTTCTAAAAATACTTCAAAACTATAAATAAAATAATATTAAATCAAATTGTGTCGATTTCGGGAAAAGCTCGGTAAAACAACTACCTGGCTCGATATCCACCCCTAGTCACAAGCGTCGGTCTTTAATATGACTTGGGCAGAACTTAACACATTACAAGTTCTCGTGCTTTAGCTGCACCCGCCTGAACTTACCATCCGCCCAAATCTAAACAGATTTTCACCATTTTATTTTATTTTGAAAACCAACTGCAATACCTATTGCCATACATTTCTCAAACTGATTTGCATAAATGGTATTAATAATTCCCACCTATAGAATAAACATGACTGATATAGCTTGTCTAAGCAGTTCTACTATTTTATATCAATCCATCAAAAATGTATTTTTATAATCCAACAATAATGTATCTCTATAATCCAATAATAATATATTCACGTAATCCAATAATGATATATTCTTATAATCCAACAAAGATATATTACTATGATCTAACAATGATATATTCCTATAACCCAACAATGATGCATTTTTATAATCCAATTAATTCCACAAATTTTACGCATTCTACATGATTCAACCAATTCACCAAAAATAACCATCATGAATTATTATGAAAATACATATTTTTCTTATTTTAATCGTCGCCTTTATTGCATCAATTTCACAATACTAATTCTCCAACAATTACTTACTATAATCAATTTAATTCAACTAAAATTTGGTTTAAATCCAATCTCTCATTTTGATCCCAGATAATCAAATCAGTGCTTCATGTTTAGACACTTACATGATATAATTGTTCCACTAAGTTAAATTTTATATTCGTTCTCAACAATTCACGAAGATGTCCTTCAATGTATTCATCTAATTCTGCAATATTGTATTCCTATTATCTGACAATAATATAATCATTACAGAGGATTTTATGTACTAGGGGCAACAATGATTCAAGGATAACAATATCGGAGGATTTTATGTACTAGGGGCAACAATGATTCAAGGATAACAATATCAAATGGAGGTATAATCAAATTAGGATTAACTAACACTCCTAAGATTTGAACTTATCATTTTATGTAAAAAGCAATGCATAATAGTTTTGAAATTTAAAACAAGATTTTTAAAAACATAGGTACAACATGATCAAAGGAAACTTTGTATTGGTTGAATTAGGAAAAGGGGAAAATCTGAGTTTGTTTGTATATGTTAGTAGCTCTGTATTGGTTGAATTAGAGGACAAGCTAAGGTCGATGGAATTTCTTTAGTTCTAGATTGGTTTTTCTCAAAATCTCATTCTTGATATTCTTAGAGATTTTTTCATTGTTTTTGTGAATTTGTTTCGTATTAGAACGGCAGTTGAAAATTTTGGAATTCAATTGAAGCTAGCACATTTCACTATTGTAGAATTACCTTCATAAAGAAAATAAGGAAAAGCTTGGTTTTGTCATCAAACACTTTCCCTTGTTGTTTTTTTTTTGCTAGTAGACCTTTTTTAAACCCAATAAATAAACTCTTCCAAAAGATGAAGGAGATAATTAGTTGTTCTAGAACATGTTTTTGGAAAAAGACAAACCAAATTCTTAGGTCAGAGGCACACAGATATCCACATACAAAATTCAAGGATGGAGATGGTAATAGACTGGATCAAAGTATAAGCTTGTGTCAACAAATACGTCTAATGTGAAAAATTTATAGTTCAGGCTGCTAAACAAACCACAATTCACTGTGTCCCTTTCGGAAGTTAGCGTGACGCCATGAAGTTTGGAAGCAGATTGGTAAACACGGCAGGAGTCATAGGTTGAAGTCCATGCTTGTTTCATCACAACCAAACTTAACAGTTAATTCTTGGTACTCAGCGGTCATCTTGGCAAAAGGAGCCATGACTTCACATGAAGTTAGCGTGGCGCCATGAAGTTTGGAAGCAGATTGGTAAACACGGCAGGAGTCATAGGTTGAAGTCCATGCTTGTTTCATCACAACCAAACTTAACAGTTAATTCTTGGTACTTAGCGGTCATCTTGGCAAAAGGAGCCATGACTTCACATGATCATTTTTTAAGTCTACTATTTGCTTTCTCATCGTGTTTAAAATGTTAGAATTACCCCATAGGAAATTGGGTCAAGAATATTGCGTCGGGCGATTTAGAGAAACGACATCGCTTTCATGATGCACTGCAAAATAACATCGCGAACGCTCGAAAATTATAGAAATAACATTGCCGTCAGTTTTTCCGTCCATCTTTAACGGAAATGAGGTATGATGTGAGAGAATACAATTTTAATGTCTGTTTTGCCCTTCGTCAACTCTGAGTATAAGGAATTGCTGGGCTTGCTTCCCCCGGCCATGCCATTCACAAGGAATTCATTTGTGCTCTTGTTGGATGTTGGCTAACAAAGGTATTGAACTACTGGATTTTGTTTTTTCAGTAAATCAAGCAAACCATGTTCAGGTAGGAACACTTGTATGATTCAGTAAAATAGACGATTTACACCATTGTTGATGTGAACTCTCCTCACTTTCTGAACTAAAATCGCATTGAAAATGTTAAACTGCAGCTATGCTATAGCTAAACGAACTAAGAAATTAGAATGCAATGAATCATAGAATAACTTCTGCAAATGCCTAGTGCCCCTCAATGTTGGAATTGTTCATCGGTGTCACTCGCAGACGTCCACAGGATGTAGCCGAGGAGGCCACGTCGCGTGACGAAGTCGAGCTTCTCCGCCACAACGGCCATGTCGTCGAAGGCGACCCAGACGTCGCCCACCAACACGTACGATGACACGGAGGCGTTGTCGTACGCCGTCATCACCGCGTGGCACCCACCGCTTGCGGCGAGCCTCTGGACCTCGGCGTAGGACATATGGTGTTATTTCTATAATTTTCGAGCGTTCGCGATGTTATTTTGCAGTGCATCACGAAAGCGATGTTTTTTCTCTAAATACGCCAGAACGCAATGTTACTGACCCAATTTCCCCTTAGGGGATAAGTGTAAAGCTCCATTTATTCCTTAAATTCCAAAGCATTTATGGTTTAGTCTCATACTGACTAGCCAATTGGTGGGAGAGCAATTTATAAGGTGGAGTTCTTGCCGCCCCTTGTAACATGTGACACATGGTATAAGGTGATATGGGAAGGACTATAGCTAAAGTCACACACACGCACGTACGCACACCGCATCATCGCCGCCTTCAGCCTTGTCCGTTGAGCATTTGCCTTCATCATCTCGCGCATCTTGATTGCCTTGATCTCCTTCCTCACTTGGTTTCTAGGTGAGCCCTTGCATTCTCGTAGCCTTTTTCGTCTTATAAACCTTCTAGGCTAGTCAATAAATCTCGTAGATGGCCGTAGTGTAGCTGCACCGTTAACCTCGTTGCGCCGCCGCAAGTCGTCATGGAAGAACTAGTTGTGTCACCACGTTTTGAGCATAGAGCACACGTTTAGCACTGTTGTAGCCAGTAGATGTTAGTCTAGACTTCAATATCTAGTGTCTAGCCACGTTGAGTAGTTGCCCCTAACGGTAGTACCGCTACCGCCAACCTCGCCATCGCACCGTCGCCTCGGTCCATCTCCCGCCACGCCACCGTAGCCGTTAGAGTCGTTGTTTTGGGAGTTTGACATGTGATTCTATACATTGGAAATCTATTTGTAGAAATTTGGAGTTTAAACTTATTGTATAAAACTTCATTATATTGATATTTGAATTTGACCGAATTGGGTAAGCATTAGATTCGCAGTCATATTCGTTACAACATTTGATTCATATTTGTATCCGAGAATATTCATATTCACATTTATATTCATTTAAAAATACAAATACAAATGTGGTATGGTCACTGCTCAATTCATATTCGATCCGTTTTCAACCTTAAGCTACGAGTAAGCGTCCTACGTACTCACAACTCACAAGAGCTTCAATTTGCGGTTCTCGTGACTAACAATTGATAATGAGCACCGCTATTCACCAATTCCAAATTGGGCACATAAAATCTGAATGAAAAATGAAAGTACGAGATATACAAAATGATTTCTCTTGCTTGAAACACATGATATACAAAATTACACTCATGTTGATTTCTGAGCCACCGTCTGTACTAATAATCAGCTAACATATTGCTGGAAATTTACGTAAAAAATGTATTTGCTTAAAAAAAATTAGAAGGTAAATTACAGTTTGTAGTTCAAATTTATATCTGCCTTCCTCAAACAAAACCAAAAAAAAAAAAAAGCCGGGAAGTAGACTAAAATTTGGTACTTAGCCGAGAAGAATATAGAACTATTGATGGTGGACCGTTTACAGCTTTTCATGGACATATTTATCTACTTATCACTTTATTGCTCCACTTTTTCTATGTGACCCCTTTTTTCTCTGCCACTGATTTATTGCTGTTGTCGACTCTGAAAAGTATTTTGCAAGATAAATCTAATCACATTATTTTTATGGAGTTAATTTATAAATTTTAACATATACTAATGATCAAAGTTTTAAAACCTTGACCACGGATTCTACTTGTATTTTAGGACGGAGGAAGTACATGTTATGAATAGCGCTTGTATTCAATATGAGGCCAATGGGCCAATATATATACACAAAGTACAGGTGGTGAATATGTGAATAACCCCTCATAACAATGGGGAATAACACACTATACATATATCTCTAACACCCCCCCTCCCTCAAACTCATGGTGGATCAACAACACTTAGTTTGGAGAGGTAGAAGCCGTGTTGTGCTCGAGTCTGGGCCTTCGTGAAGAAATCCGTTATCTGAAGCTCTGAAGGCACATACTGAAGAGCAATCAGCTGATCATGCACACAAGACCTCATGAAGGAAGCATCAACACCAATATGCTTGGTGAGCTCATGCTTCACAGGGTCACGGCAACATCTTGATAGCACTGTCTTGTCGACAAGAGAGGAGTCGGTGTAGTGAGAAACACCAAAATCCTCAAGTAACCACCAGTAGCCAAGTAATCTCTGGCCAAGAGAGCCATAACTCAGCAACTCGGCCTCTACACTCGAGCGAGACAACTGCGATCTGTTTCTTCGTCTTCGAGGCAATGAGAGAACCACCAAGAAAAACATAGTAGCAGAGATAGACCCAGCGATCGGAGGATCGCTGGCCCAAGTAGCATCCGAATAAGCTCAAGTCAGAATTTAATCGGAGTGTGGAAAGAAGAGGCGGAGAGATAGTCCCACGAAGGTATCGAGAACTTCGAAGAAGGTGGTCAGAGTGGACTGAGTGGGAGCAGAGACGGCCCGACTCGAGAATGTGTCTTGGATAAGTTATATCCGGACGAGTGTGAGAAGGTAGACAAGACTCCCAACAAGATGGCGATAGCGAGTCGGATCGAGAAGAGGCTCGCCATCGAGAGGGTTTGAGGTGAACATTGAGCTCCATGGGAGTCTCAACAAGACACCGATCGATGAGAGAGGCGCGATCAAGAAGATCCTGAATATACTTCTCTTGGGACATAAAGAAACCATCTGGAGTGGAAGTAACCTCAATCCCAATGAAGTAACGAAGAGGACCAAGATCAGACATAAGGAACTGCTCACTAAGACGAGCCTTGACAAAGTCAATGTACTCAGAATCATCTCCGGTAATTAATGATCATATCATCAACATACAGAAGAAGAAAAGTCCGACCACGAGACAAAGTGTGGACAAAGAGCGCAGGATCATCATCACTAGCAGAAAAACCAGCAGCAGTGACCACAGAGGAGAAGCGCTCAAACCAAGCACGAGGGGCTTGCTTAAGGCCATAGAGAGAGCGACGAAGGCGACAGACAATGCCCTCAGGAACAGAATACCCAGGTGGCGGATGCATGTGGACCTCTTCACGCAACTCGCCATTAAGAAAGGCATTCTTGACATCAAGCCGAGAATGCACCCGATGGCGAGCAGACGCCACCGAAAGAAGAGTGTGGACAGTGGTCATGTGGGCCACAGAGCAAAAGTCTCGTCAGTAGTCACGACCATGCTCTTGCTGGAAGCCGCGAGAAACAAGACGCGCCTTATAGCGCTCAAGGGAGCCATCGGCGAGTCTTAATCTTATAGACCCACTTACACGTGATGGGATGAGAGTGAGATGGAAAAGGAACAAGATCCCAAGTACCAGTACGCTCGAGGGCAGCAATCTCCTCGGCCATGGCATGTTGCCACTCAGGGTGAGTAATAGCATCCTGGTAGGAGACAGCTCATGAGTAGCAAAGACCAAGAAAAGCAAAAGCAGGCGGGGGCGAATCGTGGCGATCGCGGAGGCGAAGCGAGGAGAAGATGACCCATCGGGAAGATGGAGCATCGGAGAAGATGAAACATCAGAGAAGATGACTCATCCGGAAGATCCTCACATCTGAGGTTGACGAGTGCGAGAAGAAGAGGGGAGGAGCCACGGAAGATGAAGCGAGACGGCGACAACGGTGGAGAGGCCATAGGAGGAATATGTGGAGACTCAGTGGGACGGGTGGACGAGGACAAGACAGGTATAGGTGTATCAGGAAAGGTCAAAAAAGACAAAGACTCCATAGAGGAAACCGAAGGAGAGGCAGGACGTGGGTAGAAGGGACGAGACTCGTCGAAAGTCACATCCTGAGAAATTCGCATCCGTCGATCAACAGGATCTTAGCACCGATAGCCCTTGTGCTCGCATCAGATATCGTAAAGACACACTCAACAGATCGAGCAATCAATTTAGTGCGTTCTCGAGGCGAGGAGAACGAGCAAACGCAACCAAGCAGACGAAGGGCGAGTAGTCGGGAAGGAGACCACAGAGGCGCTCAACGGGGATTGCACCACGAAGAGCGTAAGAAATTGGATATTGATGATATAGGTGGCAGTGGAAACAGACTCTGCCCAAAAATGAGGTGGAATAGAGGCGGCAATCATCAGAGTGCACGAGCCGACTCAAGGAGGTGACGATGCTTGCGCTCAGCAACACCATTCTGAGCATGAGCACCGGGACAAGAGAATCGAAAGAGAGTGTCACCTTTCGGCAAGGAAGCTGCGCAGGTAACGAGAGAGGTGCTCGCTAGCAGAGTCAGGACGAAAGACACAAATAGGAGTGGAGAACTGTGTGCGAATCATAGTGGCAAATTGTTTATAGATAGACAAGGCCTCACTACGAGAAGACATGAAATATATCCAAGTGTGGCGAGAGAAATCATCTATAAATATGATATAATATCGATGACCCCCTTTCGAAACGAAGGGAGCCGAACCCCAAACATCGGAATGAACAAGATCAAAAGGACGCTGACACTGACTCACTATGAGGATAAGGAAGCTGAATCTGTTGCCTAACTTACATACGATAATCTAAAGACCGTCTCTGAGATAGACCCCGAAGGCCACGACGAACTAAAGATGACAGACGAGATCCACACAGATGGCCAAGGCGGTGATGCCCTCTTTGGAAAGAGCCAGCCGACGGAGGGCAGAGGCGGAGAGAGGCCGGCGGCGACGGTGGCGGAAGGAAGGTGAAGCGATCAAGCTCCCAGAGACGCTGTGAGTCAAGGCGCCGAGGGCCGAACCAACGAGCTCCGTGTGGCAGTCCTAAACACAACAAGAGTCAGAGTCGAGAATGACCCGACAACCAAGATCAGTAATCTGTCCAGCAGAAAGAAGCTGCATGGTAAGGCGAGGAACATGAGCAACAAAAGGAACATGAAACGATGAGTTGCTAAGAGGTCCTCGACCAGAGACAGAAAGAGAGGTACCATTAGCAATGAGAACACTAACAGGAGAATCAAGAGGTGTAATGAAGGACAGAGTGGAAGAATCAGAAGTCATGTGAAAAGATTCTCCAAAGTCAAGAATCCACGGGAGGTACTGTTGTGTAGGGGTGGTTTCTCGGCCCGGAGAGTCGATGTGAGAACTGCAGAACTGTCGAGGAGAACTGAAGCGGCAAAGCGTCAAGTCTCGCTATCTCCTGCTTAGTGAGAGAAACTGTTGAAGTAGTCGATCTGAGCGTCGATGTAGAAGCACCAGTGCTAGTGCTAGTAGAAGAACGGCGTGAAAGATGTCGCTTCTTCTTATAGCACTGGGACTGAATGTGGCCGACCTTGTCGCAGTAGGAGTAGTGAGGACGGCCACCGCCAGATGATGGGCGGCCACCACCACTGTGGCGGCCGTTGGAGGAGGCAATGTCTTTGGCGTGGAAGCGATCGGTGTAGCGAGTGGGACGGCGGCGAGCACGGAGGGGAGCGGCATCAGACTAGCACCACTCAGGCGAGTCTCCTCTGCGCGTATCTCGGTACGAGCCTCCAGGAGAGTGACACGAGGGTGGCGTGCAAGTAGCTGGGCACGCCTCTGCTCAAACTCAGAACAAAGGCGAGTAACGAAATCGTAGACACGCTGAAACTCCGGTCAAGACGTACATCGAGGCGGCAAAGACGGTGCGGCGGACGGTATCGCGATGAGAGAGTCCGGTGACGCCGAACAAGAGCTCATGCGTGAAAGCGTCAATAGTAGCATCACCCTGCTGAAGAGAGTGCTCTTGGCGGACCACAGACAGGTAGAGAGCATCACCAGAGGGCTCGTAGTGCCGACGAAGGTGAGTCCACATCTGGAAAGCCAAGGAGAGTCCCACAACCTCGAAGAGAACCGAAATTTGGACACAGCAATGAGGACAATGATAGTCCAGCGTCGTCGTCGTTATCGAGTATAGACAGTTAGTCGATCCTTGTAGGAATCTAGAGCCTCTTGGTAGGCAGAGGCAGCCTCATCATCAGCAAAGTGAGCGGCCTCAAAGATAGCCTTGTCGGCCGTCGAGGCGAGACGACGGCGAGTAAACTCCGTCGAGGAGTAGGGCAAGCAAAGGCGGTGACATCGCCAGAGAGGATGCCCCAGAGACGAAGACCACGCATGTGAGACACGAAGTCGGTGTAATTAACACCATCGAAGATCACCGGGCAGCGAGGAAGAGAAACAGTACCCATTGGTAGGCGGCGCTGGACGGCGCGGTGACCAAGGTGACGAAGTCTAACAGGTGGCGCTGGACGGCACGGCGGTTAGAGCGACGTTTTTTTTTTCTCTTTTTTTTTTCTCGGCTTCGGCTAAAACCTAAAACCGGCTAGGGCCTCCGGCCCGTTAAGAAAACACGCACGCACGCACACGCCTTAGGGCCGAACGAGGCAATGGCGGCGCGTGCTCCGGGAGGTGGTGGCGGCGTCGGTGGCTCCCGGAGGCGGCGGCAGTCGGTGGCTCCGAGACGGCGGCTCCTGGCGTGAGGAGGCACGAGGCGGCGGCGTCGGCGGCTCACAGCGCTTGAGACGGTGGCTCCTGGCGCGAGGAGGCGGCAACACTCGGGCGCGAGGAGGCGGCAGAGACGAAGCGTCGGTGGCTCCTCGGGAGGCGGCTCCGGGCGCGAGGAGGCACGAGGCATCGCGGCGTCGGTGGCTCCCGCGCAGGCAGCTCCTCGGCGCGAGGAGGCAAGCGCGAGGCGGCGCAGCAGCCAAGATCGACGTGGTGGAGAGCGGCCGGCAGCTCGGCGGTGGCCGGTTGGAGGCAGCCCTTCGAGATCTTGGCGGCGGTGGTGCGCCACGGCGTGAGCCAACACCAGCGGGCCGGCGCGAAGCCAAGATCGACGGAGGAGAGAAGCGGCCTACACTGGCGTGGAGGCGTGGCGGGGCGACAAGGAAGCGGCAGGAAAACCTAGGTAGGCTCTGATACCATGTTATGAATAGCGCTTGTATTCAATATGAGGCTAATGGGCCAATATATATACACAAAGTACAGGTGGTGAATATGCAAATAACCCCTCATAACAATGGGGAATAACACACTATACATATATCTCTAACAGTACATACTGTAACAATAACTTTATTTATATATAACTAGTGGTGTGTCCCGCGCATTTGCGCGGCTAGATTTGTTTTAAAGTTTTAATGTCAAATGATATAACTTAGATGCTTGAGAATATATTTACGTATCTCGTAGTTATTTAGATTTTTAAGATATCGTAAACATTAGAAATGACAATAGAAACTTGAAGAAAAACACAACTTGAGGAACGTAACTGATATATGAGTTTTGATGGAAGAAAATCTCTAGCATAATAAATTAACCTTTCCATTATGTAGCTGCATGCCCTTATTTTTTTCTCCACTGGTTACTCTTTTCCAAAATATTTGCATACACATGTACCTCTGTTAATCTCAAACAATACGTTAATTATATATACAATAAATTATCTTATTAGTTCACATGGTATTAGAGTACCTTGCCCACGTATACACCGATGCACCATGCGTGACCTACCTTGAGCTTATCTTCCCTCACGTCGGTTGCCCTACCGAACCGTGTGTCTTCTATCTCTTCTCCCCGCCACAATTTTTCTGCTTCAATCTCCAACAGCAAGCCCAATTCTTGATCGATATCTCTCAGCTGCTACCACTTCCGATGCAATACTCTACCACATAGTTATCTTCTACTTCTCTCCAATTATTATTTAATACTAACCGTTCTGACATCAACACGTATACATGCAAATATCATTAATCCTTGCCGGGGACACTCTTCGCACTCTCTCTGGTGGCCCCGAGCTTATTCCTTACTATTGCGCCATCTCTACTCTGAGCTCTTTGCTCCTTTGTTTATGTACGCTCGTGTTTATATTCATATGGATGCATGCATGTACATACACATGATGATATTATACTTACTCGATGTCTTCTTCTACCATGTTGGTCGCTCCTCTTCAACGTTGTCCAACTCAACGATGTGGCTTCCTTACTAACTGCTATGATCTCCCATCTTCACTAATGTCGGTATGTCTGCTTTAATCGTTGTCTAACGATATAGAGAATCTTTTCGCCATCGCGGTGTGTTGTGTCTGTGATGGCAACTCTAGCTTCTGTGATAACCCCATATCGTCGATAGCTCGTCTTCAATGTAAACCTTCATCTCCTCTTTGCTAGGGCTTTCCCATCTTTAAGCTTCTTTGGCTACTGACTTCTTCAACAACGCTGATTTCTCACAACTTATCGTCACAACACTTGGCTCCTTCGACTCCGACCTTTCTCTTCGGTAGCTCCAGCGAGTAGCACAACATTGTCCTTGTTGAGCGACTAAGGTGGCGGCATAAAATTGTTCTTATCTTAAGTAAATCATTGCATGCTCTTCATTTCCTTGTGGATAATGTCTTCTTGTAAGACAGATCGACATCATTGCACTCTTTTGTGGTCTCATCCGACACCATTCGTAGTATCCTAATTATAACTTATATTTAATTTATTCGAAATTTTAGTTATTCAGGGATTTTACTTTGGAATTCGTATGGACATTGGCTCCTTCGAATCCGACCTTTCTCTTCGGTAGCTCTAGGGAGTAGCACAATATTGTCCTTATGGAACGGCTAAGGTGAGCAGCATAAAATTGTTCTTATATTCATCATCGCTGCCCCGGCTCTTCGTTTCCTTGTGGATCAATGTCTTCTTATAGGACAGATCGACATCATTGCACTCTTTTGTGGTCTCATCCGACACCATTTGTAGTATCCTCATTATAACTTATATTTAATTTATTCAAAATTTTAGTTATTTATGGATTTTAATTTGGAATTAGCATCAAAATCAAATTGCCAATTTTAATTTATTTTTATTCCAAATAGCATTTATTTTTGTTGAAATCAAATTTCTTATTTTATTTTAATTCCAAAATCTAGGAATTTTTGTTCATATGTAAATCAAATTGATAATGTTATTTTTTTGTTACGAATTTTAGTTATTTAAATATTTTACTTTGGAATTCATATGAAAATCAAATTGCAAATTTTCTTTTTAATTTTATCCCAAATTTCAATTATTTTTTGTTGGAATTAGTATACTAATCGAATTGCTAATTTTTATAAAAATTATTATGAATTCTGTTATTTGGGTTTTTATTTTGGAATTCATATTGAAATCAAATTTCTTATTTTATTTTTAATTCGAAATCTAGGAATTTTGTTTGTATGTAAATCAAATTGATAATGTTTTTTGTTACGAATTTTATTTATTTAAATATTTTACTTTGGAATTCATATAGAAATCAAATTGCAAATTTTCCTTTTATTTTATCCCAAATTTCAATTATTTTTTTTTGGAATTAGTATACTAATCCAATTGCTAATTTTTTTATAAAAACTATTATGAATTACAGTTATTTGGGTTTTTTATTTTGGAATTCATATTGAAATCAAATTTTTTATTTTATTTTTAATTTGAAATCTAGGTATTTTTGTTCATATCTAAATCAAATTGATAATGTTATTTTATTTTTTTGTTCGAATTTTAGTTATTTAAATATTTTACTTTGGAATTCATAACGTGGGAATTTCTAGCCCTTGAGAGCGAGCGTGGTGGCTTCTTTTCTATCGCTTTAATAATATAATAGATGTTTTAGAGGTACAAGATGGGCGCCATGCAAATCATCCCCTACACACGCTAAGATTTAATCGAGGCTCCACGACCTCCGAGAGAGCATGTACCCGTTGTCTCACTTAGTCAGCGCAGACGCGTGTGTACCTGATTTATTTGGAGAGACACTGGGTTCGATCTGGGTGGGCTGGGTGCACTCGACGCATAGCCACTCGAGCTAACGCTTGGTTCAACTTTTTTTATATATAATTAGTGTTCATGGCAAGTACAATCTAGCTAGAGTTTGAACACAATACTACAAGTAGTCCACGATACTAGAATTGAAAGCAGATTCTATCACATTCTGGTGCAACTCGACCACTAGTGTAGATTTTTGTGTCTTATTTGCGACTTCCACACCATCCATGGGAGGCTGAGGGCAACAAGCGGCAAGTGTAGATCACCACAACACCACATCCACCCCTTGCTCAACAATGAAGATCAAGAGAGTGTCACCCATGTACATGGCAGTCTGCGATGCTCCATCTCACCCACATCCTCTTGCTCGCATCCACCTCTCTATCCACCAATGGCTGACCTCTTGGTGCTCTGTCGTTCAAATCCCGCATAACAGTGACCCAAGACATGCCTTTGTCCTCACAGGGATGCCGTCGGCAATGGCACCAACACTGCAGGCACTGATTTACTGCCGATGGAGCAGCGTGGCTGCCGACCACCGCCCGTGACCCGAACCGTGTCATCTGCCATCGTCTGCCGGACTCCGGCCTAAGTAGCATCATCTCCCGAGCTTCGGCAACCTCACCCACCTCCGTCCTTGATCCGTCACCAACAACACGGAAGGTGAGATCCGTTCAGCCTCGGCAATTGTGCGACGCCGTTACCATGAATTTGGCGCAAACTACCATGCGGTTTCATCCCTACTCCATTGGGTCGCCTATCAAAGCTTACGTTTTTCGATGTAGCTACAACAATCTGTTGGTGAAATTCCCATGTCCTTTGTCCAACCTCACACCTCTCACGATCCTTAGCATTAAGAGGAACTCCTTCCATGGTCGGATCCTTGGTAATTTGGGCAACTGACATCATTGACTCGGTTAAATCTTGCGGAAATGGCTTAGGGGCAACATCCACGAATCTCTAGGTAAGATAACTAACCTTTCTTACTTCAGCATCGGTATAACAAAAATTGGAAGGTCTTGTTCTCCGTTGATCTTCAATATTTCTTCCATCGTAGTCATGCAACTTGGCCACAACCGGCTTCGGGATCACTGCCGCCGACATTGGCTTTAAGCTTCCCGAATAAGGGTTTTTGCCACATTTGAGAACAATCAATTGAAGGCCCAATACCACCTCCTTCTCAAATGCATCTGCTCGAATATTTGCAACTTCATGGATGTCGATATCATGGTGCGATTCCAGGGATATCGGCATCCACGATAATTTGAAGATGTTTTCGGTAGGGCACAATCAGCTCAAGCCACAAAGCCTAGGGATTGGGATTTCTCACATCCTTAACCAAGCTGTAGCAACATGGAAATACTAGACCTTGAACAAAACAATCTTGTAGGTGTTATGCCAATTACTATTACCAACCTATCTCGAGAGCTCAATCAGCTTGTAATTGGCGGAAACCAAATAGGCTGGGACCATACCTCACTGAGGGTTAGGAATGTTACACAAACTTATAATGCTCACCCTTGAGGATAACCTCTTCACGAGGCACCTTACCTCTGGATATTGGCCAGCTTCCAGGTCTCGGTATCTTGACTTGTCCCATAATGGATTTGATGGGCGATTCCACAATCATTAGGAAATATCACGCGGTTGATCAATCTCTCTCTATCTAATAACTTTACGGGCTGACATTCCAATAAGTATTGGTAACCTGATCGAACTCGGATCCATGGATCTTTCTGTAACTTATTGAGAGGCCAAACCCACAAGAGATACTTAGCATTCCTTCCTCACCATACTTCTCAACGTCTCCAACAATGCTCTAAGTGGCTCCATTCCAACACAGATCGGGCACTTGAGCAGCCTCGGCTGTCGACCTCTCAATGAATAAGCTATCTGGTGAAATCCCAGATGCTATTAGCGATTAATGTCCAATCACGTTTCCTATACCTCCAAGGAAATGTCTTTGCAAGGACAAATCCCAAAAGGACTTAATACTTTGGGCATGCTTGAAAACTTGGATCTCTAGCAACAACTTAACGGGCCCCATACCCAATTCCTAGAGCATCAAACCTCTAAAGAATCTAAACCTCTCCTTCAACAAC